>OX578140.1:21388364-21710864 GCA_951213105.1 Amaurobius ferox
TTTTCCGTGTAAACCGAGTTTGAAAGTATCCGAGCTATACTCGATTTACATTCGCTCGGAATCTGAAGTGTACTGTATGTACTTCAAAAAGGACGTCTCTCTCGATGTGCTAAATCTCCAGTTAAGTAACTCAGAAAACACGTCTCTCTCGATATTCTAAATCTCCAGTTAAGTAACTCAAAAAAGACGTCTTTCTCGATATGCTAAATCTCTAGTTAAGTAACTGATAAGCAGAGAATGTCATGTGATACCTACAACAAAATTCTCAGTACACACTGCAAAAATACTCCTAAGAGAAACTAGACATCTTGTCTTCTGCTGTTCATTCCCCCTTGTGTGCATGGCTAATTTAATAATACATTAGAACTTTTATAAGGTATTTAAAGATGAATGGAGCAAGATGAGAGAATTTCTCTAACCTGATTTCCTTCCTTGGTCCAGAAAACAGATGGAGGGGGATTCCCAGTGGCAGAACACTCAAACTTGGCGATGCCGTTCAGACCAACCCTCTGGTCACGAGGGGTTTTTAAGAACAGTGGGCGAGCTGAAATTGAATTATCAGAAATGAAGGCTTTATTGACATTTAAAAAAAGAGAATAATCGAATTTATCGAATTTATAATTCAAGTTTCTAAAGTATAAAAATACTTCAATTTTGAAGAGTGCATATGAGAACTATTCGAGCAATATATAATTTTCATTCCTTAAAATTTTATTAACTATTTAAGTAATTTTGGAATTTATTAAAAGAAAAGTCAATATCTGTCTGTTATTCTTGGCGATAAATTTGGCAATGTTAGTAACTCATTTGGCAAGATTGGTGACAAAATTGGGGACAAATTTGCCACAATATCGCCAACTTAGCGACTTTGGAGAAATTTGCTCAAAACTCTGAAAATAATTATGTGTATGCAAAATTACGATATTTAGTCGTACCTAACAAAATAAAAAGGAATTGGCGGTTTCGGAAAATTAAATAGTTATTTCATCAGAAAATAATATAATAGAGACTATACAAATACAGGAAACAACCCGTTTCAGAAAATAAATGAGTTATCACAAATCACAGAGAAAAAAAACGAGTAATTGACGAAAACGACCGGTTTCAAAAATAAATTTGTTAATTGTTTCACGAGTGGGAAGCAGAGAAGATAAATAATAAAGAAACCACTAAAAATTAGAAATCTGCATCAGGAAAAACGAGTAATATTAATTACAAATAAAGGAAACTGGTTTCGGAAAATGAAATAGCTAACATCAACCTAAAACAACCGGTTGTAAAATACAGCACAATAATGAAATTGAGCAAAGTACGCATAAATATGTCACATAAAAAATCCCGCAAATTCTTGCGAAATTCTTGAGACGTAATTCGCAAATCATTCTCCAGATATTTTATTTTATATCTATATGATTACAATCTAATAACAATGACGCTATTAATAAATTGATGATAATGTCCGAATTATTTCCGGAAATAAGTTCTTTGATAGGGAAAAATCATTTTGATAGGGGAAAAAAATCATCCAAGAAATGAAATAGGAAAACGCCCATACTTACAGTGCACCGTAAGGGTTACTGAGGCCGATATGATGCCCACGGGATTTTCTGCTTCACAGATATACATGCCTTCATCCGAGGATAGCACGTCCTTAATCAGCAGACTTTTATCCTCCTGAATCTGCGCCCTATGATTAGGAAAGACACTTATGGAGAAGAGAACAGGGAGATTACAGGGAAGATTTTGAAAAGCAAAATTGTCACGATGGTGCCATTTTGTGTCTAAGGTAGCTTTTTCTCAATTTTTCAACGTGAATAACGTCCATGGTTGGGGTATCTCTGGTTGAAATCGGAGCCTTACGAAAAATGTAAACTTTCTGGATGCTTATATCGCCGAACCAGACAGATAAAATATATAAACAATTTGTACTTATTTTGTAGGAAATATGGTATCATTTATGAATATTTTAATATGTTGAACTATTTTTTCGAGGAAAAAAAAATGTTTTTCTCCGAGTGATTTTTTCTCCCTTAGCTTACCTTAATTCGAAATATCTACTAAACTGTAAAATATAGATATAAATAGTAACCGGCAAATATTGGCGGTAGAAAATGCAATTTCTAGATCAGTCATTTGTGTTTACATCGCTCTTACAGTTTTCGATCAAACGTCTTATCGATTTGAAAAAAACTGAAAATTTTAGGTGGTAATGCTTATATCTCGAAAACTGAAAATGACAGTAGCTATAAACAACAGTAAGTGAGAAATTGTAGCATACTTTAACAGTTATATAAGGATATGAAAATGGACTTTAGATCGGATTCTGAGTTTTCGAAATAAAGTGGCTATAATTTTGGCATTTTAATATCTTAAATTATTTTGAAAAAGTGCCTATAATGTTCCTATTATCAATTTTTTTCTACCCGGACCATCCGACCTACCCAAAGGTGTAAAAAAACTGTTTAAATAGCAGAAACAGTGCCATACAATGTAGACCGGATTAAATGGGAGTGATAACCACTGGAACCGTACCATCCGTCCCTTAACTTAGTAACTCTTGGATGAACTTTCGGATATACAAATATAACGTGCTCATATTCCGCGTATACGCGGATATCGTTTTAGTTTGGTGTGGGGGATCGATCTCGGGTTTACCGCGTTCGGTTTAAACGCCTTAATAACTGAGCTATTTCGGCTCAAGTTGTAAAAGATTGAAAATTTTCGAGTTTTTAAGTTTGCCATGTTTATATCCCAAAAACTGAGAGTGCTAGCTATAAACTGTAAGGAAGAGATTTTTAGCCATTTAAATATTCTACAAGGATATATAATTATATTTTGGATCGGGTTCTTAGTTCTTGAAATATAATGGTTATAATTTCGATATTTTAACATTTTGAACTATTTTTTAAAGATGGTTCTAATGTTCATATTACCTGTTGTAATCGAAACAAATGAGACTGAAAAACCGCGTGAATTGAGGTATGAGCATTGTTCTCAAGACGTTATTCACGAAAAACCATTTAGGCTCCATCGGACTGGAGCCACCGCCATTTTTTTTTTCATCATAGAATACTTTTTAAAATTGAGAATTTCTATGGAATATTTACACTTGCGGCAAAACTAACTTGACTGTAGAGAAGTATAGGCAATACTATAAACTTCCTTTAAATTATTTAGATCATCTATTAAACGCTCTTAATGACCCAAAACTAAACTTTTGCAATATTAAATCAATGGTTTGAGGTCAAATAAAACAATTTATAGCATTGAACTTTAAGATTAAAAATAATAGCTTTTAATAATTCAATGTAAAATATTTAAAATCGATATTCAAAATGAAGTCTATTACTGTAAAAACCGCCAGGTTAATGTATGCATAATGGGATTAAGGATAAAATGGAGTAAATAGCCGGTTATAGCTTCCACAATGTATTAAAGTTAGCCTTGTTTGAAGTACAGTACTTTTGGTATTTGTGGAATTTACCGACTGTAGTCAAATAAAATATAACTACTGTCAAAACTTTACTGGTACCACTATACTGTAGAGCAGTGAAAATGTACCAGTGGACCAGTCATTTCCCCCAATTTTGCAATTTAGAAAATTTTTAACAAAAGTTGAGAAATTTGTATTCCTAAATCCTTAATAAATTTATACAGTTCAAAATTTTTGATATATATTTTCAATTGCAGAAATTCCTGCTTTAAATTCTTCTTTACTGGTTAATCGTTTTTCAATTTCTTGCAATACTATATCTAGTTTTCAGTAATTATACGACGACTTGAACCATTGCGACTTGTTTATCTGAGATGGCTCATTTATATAACAATAAACAATATTATACTTCAAAGCTGGGGATTTTCTACAAAACAATTGCTCTCTATGAAACATGAGACTTTCATAGAAAAAAAGTATCTATGAAACATGAGAATGTTTCACGGAGAAACAGTCTCAATGAAGCATGAGACTGTTTCATCGACTGTTTCATATATGAAACATGAGAACATGTCGACTCTCTTTAAAAACTAAATCAAATTTAAAAAAATAAAATATTGTATTTGGAATTTTCAATGAAATTTTATAATGCAAATTTTAGTAGCTTGTTCGATTTTAGTATCACACATAGCCTACTTGTAAGCACTTTCTATTATTGGATTGTTTAATCTGGTTAAGGGGCTCTGTGCTCTTCAAGGGGCTCAGACTCCTGTAGTTTTTCTGATTAAGGATCTGACGTCACTGCATGGATCAGAGAGATCAACAGTTACCGCATATAAATGTATCGGCCCTTATCGGATCAAGAACATAATTTGTATCGACGTATCTTACCTTCCCACGGGCATTTTACCGTCTTGCCTCCTCCACGTGATGGTCGGAAGGGGATCTCCACCCACCTTGCACTCGAATTGCACATCCTCGTCAGCAAGAACAGTCACGTGCTCAGGTTCTCGAACGAAAAACGGCTTCACTACAAGAGGGGAAAAAATGTGCTGATGAGAATGATGTGCAGTATTAGATATGCCAAAGATGAGACTAGCTGAAACAGTAGAAAGGGGAAGACTTCTCAATAAAAATATTGATTTGACCATTTATTGGAAATCATTTTTGCAAGTCGAAACCATATATGGTTGCTAAATGCTCGATGTAAGATTTATGTGTCAGAAACACATGTATTAAATATAAAGCACTGTGTGTCATGCAGGATCATTATATCCAAAGTTTATTTTAAACCCTCCAAAAATAATCCATTTAATGAAGATTTTCTAAACTTGGTAATATAATTGAGAAGACCATGGGATTTTAAATTCTGCAATAAAAATATTAGTTCATAAAGTCACCATTAGTGAAAAAATGGAGTTTTATTACCAGTATTGACTTTATAAATAATTTCTTTAAATTAAATTCTCAAAATGATTTAGAGATTATAATATCTTCTGGTACGTGCTTAGTGCAAACAAATACTGGTTTCTTGCGATGATGAGCTCAAAGTAATACGACTTTAACCAGTATGGTTAGAACAAAATTCATTTGGTCACATTGTTGAAGATGTCTGCAATGCTTCGCATTCTGAATGTTCCCTTAGCAATCTATTTTATTGCTGAAAGCTGCATTGTACATTTATACTTTGTAACACTGTGAGATACTATCAATTGTTAATATTTTCACCAACAGAATTTGGCCCATTTTGTCCTTTTCTTTAGAGGCGAATTCTTTAGCTCTAAGATACATAAATAAAACAGTGCAAAGAACACATGTATTAAAGTGTTATTCTAATATTAATTCTGTTCTGAAGTTAGATCTTTCAAGGTTTCAATAAAATCTCTTAAGGACCCTATTCACGTTACTGAATTTGCTGAAGTATTTTGCGCAAGGCAATTCAAGAATGTACGAAGACAACTTAATGGTAAGTGGATGAGAATTGCCTTGCGCAAATAAAAAATCAAGAACATTTGATCGCGAGTCTCAACTTTATGTGATGAGTGACAAACAAATCAGTCCTCTAAGGCGAAAAATTACCGGCTAAACTATAGACTAATAATTTTACACAATCTACGACTAATATCTAATAATATTTGACAAAGAAAAGAAATTTTGAATGTGATATTTTTGAAGTGAAATAACTTGGGGAGAGGGGAAGGGTAAATTTTGAAAGAAATGTGACTTAAGGGGACGGTGGACGTTGAAATGCGCAAAAATTGACTAAAAAAGTTTTAATATATAACATTATTTTTCACTTTTAACATTTGCTTACGGGTGGGACAGAGTCATTCCTAAACGAAGAACCCCCAATGAACTGGTATTTGACATGCCCTATCCCAAACAGTTCGATCCCCCTTTGCAGGCATTCGCGTCCATAGAAATCGCCGACAGAAACCACCTACTGCAGCGTTTAGGATGGACGCTGTCCCACCCGTAAGCAAAAGGTTGAATGCATTTTTTTCGAAACGGAATTTTCAAAGGTTTTACATTTTTAAAATGCTTCATACGTCTTAATTTTTGTCTGAGATGCATGACATTTGGCAAGAAGACACCTCTTATACTTTTTAATGAAACTTGGTATGCATTTTACAATTGGACTTTATTAAATGCATACCAATGCATATTAAATGCAAGGTAATTAAAAGTGAATAAGAACCTAATTAAATGATGAAAATTAAGTTTTAATGCAAAAAAATATTTTTAAAAAATTAACTTTCTAAAGGATTTAAAAATGAATACCCAAATTTATTCATAATGTATTTTTGAGTGTTCATAATGTAAAATTAATCAAAAATGTGAACAAATAGCACACAAGGAGCATTTTCAAATGTTCGTTAAAAAAATTCAATTAAAAAAAAATAATGCAAAATTATAACAAAATTGAAAAAAAAAATTAATGATATTGTATATAGTAATGTTAAGAGGAATGTTTAAACAAATTTTAACCTTTCTAAGTCAATAAATAAATATAAAAAGATCAACGTCCACCTTCCCCTTTAATGAAACGAAGTGGAACGGAAGTGACATCATACTGTTACAAATACGTAACAAAAAACCATTGTTTTAATTTGAAGGTCTAGGTCACATGATGTTGGCAACGAATTTGGTAAAATATTTTAAATATAATGACTTTTAGTGAGTTCTGGATTTAATTCTTAATAATCTAACGAGTTACGTGATTTTCCCATAACTCTTCACAGAGGGCATATAAGCTCATCGTCGCTCAGTTAGGTTCTTGAAGTTAAACGAAAATTGAAATAAAACTGAGAATTCAATGTCATTTTAAATAATTATCCATGTTATATTGTGGAAATAAATTCAATTTAATGAACTGTGAAAGAAGGGGAAAAAAAATGAATGTGTGTCTATAGGAAAAATCATATGCTGCCTACATGAGAATTTTTTTTTACAAATATGGCTTAAAAACAAGCCATTATTTCACGTAACCTAATTTAATGAACATTTATAACGCAAGAAAGGAAACATTAATCCTGTAGAGAGAAAATTATGTGCTACTCATATCAGATATACGTAAAGGTAGTTTTCTGATCCCTAACAAATTTTTCAACGCACACATCTTTAAAGCGATACTATTTAATACCATTTCAACTGAGCATAAAATAATGTACTGAATAGATTAGCATTCTGAATATTTTATATTTAATTCCCAAAAAACAGATCTAAAAATGGGGTTAATAGCAATTCTAAAAAGATTAATGATTTGAGTTTCTCAAACATTTCAAATACGACACCTCGTATGATCGTCTTCCCGGCCGTCCAAATAGTTGCTCTTAGTCCTCTGGACGAGTCGGACGGTCTGGGTCTTCTACCTCGTATGATCATGAAAGACATTATCCTCATCTTTAATGAGATCTGTCACGGTTCAATCTATTTCAAAATTCTTTCACTCCAACATCATGAAATAAAGTATATCAATATATATATTTCTCCCTTCAGAAGTGCTCACTCTTTACTTCCTAGTACGTAGACATATGAAAACAACTTTTAAGAACACGCGAGCCATAAAATATCAGATGGATCGATAGGCATATTTCTATATTAATTTTATGTGGGCAGCATGTTCTCTTTCTCCTTTCATAATTCATTAAATGGAGTTTATTTGCACAAAATAACAATAATACTCAATTAAAATCACATCGAATATGCAGTTTTAACTCAAATTTTCATTTGTAAAATGTAATTTCAAATGTAATGCAATTTCAAATGTAAGATGTAATTTCAAATGTAATGCAATTTCAAATGTAAGATATAATTTCAAATGCAAGATGTAAGTTCAAATGGTGGCTTTTCAAAAATGTTAAAATACTTAAATATCTCGAGAACGGTTCATCTTAGGGTAATGGAGTTGACCTTATTCTTTCTGATCTTATTTTATCAGCATCAGGGTAACCCATAAGTAACTTACCCACCAAATTTTGTGAAATTTCGTCAAATTAGTTTTTGGGTTAAAATGGATATTTACATTGCACAGACACACACAATCAGACACACGCACAGACGTCACGCTAAAAATAGCAGTTTCATATTCTACAGGTCTCGAAACGTACATATCTGTCGTGTGGAAAACTTAAGGTTCAGTTTTCGACACAATACCTATACTTTCCCTATACATTACCATTCACTTTAAGGAAAGTAAAAAACATCCTGCGATTTTTGACACTAGATTGCGAAAGGACGGCGAAACATACAATTCTGAAATTTTACATATAGACTCATATAGACTCTTTAATGTGTATGACGGAATTAGAATTTTGATTTATCCCGTAGTCAAGTATTAATTAATGAAATTTTGCATTGGCAGTATGGGCTGTGTATGAAAAGCCAAGTTACAACGCCTCTGTGATATGGCGTTGCCAGAAACGTCACAAAGATGGCGAAGACAATGATACACCTTACTATTGATTAACAACATTTCGCAACTATGTATTATGATGAACAGTTTCGATTAAAATGTACTTATTATTGCAGTTAAAAATTGCATGTCTTATGATTTATTTTTAGAAAACAATTAAAGAGAGAAATCATGAAAAATAATTTTCCCTGATCACGATTGTCAGAACTTTTAGCATGCCAACTGCCTATTTAATTTAAATCATTTAAGTGTTTACATTTTCAGCCGCGGGAGTAGTACAATCAGCAAAATCTTAAATCAAATATTCGCCTCGAATTAATGCACCTCAGATTTGGTTTCTTATGTTATTATAAAGCTCCACCAAAGTGAAAACGATCTTATCGCACCAGAAATGAAAAAAAATTAAAATACATTACAAAGAAGAACTTTTATAGATTTATCATTCTTTATTATCATTAACTTTATTAGTTTCAATTTTAGTATCGTTAACGGTATTTCCTAAAAGTTGCCAAGTTGATAATATTGGGCCAAATTTATCGCTAAGGAAACTAAATTTGTTGTCAAACATGACAGACATATCACGTTTTCTAAGGGGAGTTGATATCAAAACCGATACTTGAAAATACCAGTACTTTTTCATATATCGATACCTGTACTTTCTCAATCGATATATATCAATACTTTCTTTCAATATTAGAAATTTCTCATTACGAGATATTAAAATCTTAACGACACTACGAAAAGGGTTAATGAAGATTTGGAGAAGGAGAAGGGAAAATGAGATACTTTTTATCATTAAGTAAAAATATTAAAATCATATTTAATGAGTTCAATCACGTTCGAATCTGTTCCAAAAATTTTATTCTCTCATAGAAGGTATATCAGTCTGTATTTCCTTCCTGTTTAAAACATGCATTTAACCTCTTTTAGTTCGTAGACATCTGAAAGTTACTTTTGAAAACACGCAAGCCATAAAATCTCTAATGGATCGATGCGATGTCCCATCTTACTGGATTCAAAGCGAAGGCTAAATTTATATAGAGCAGAGTCTGGATCGAATAAATGATGGATATGTTAATGAGCAGTCATTAGCTGGAGATACTTCAGAGTTTTGGGCGTGATGGCTGTTTCGTGTCAATGATCAATGTACTGTTA
Organism: Amaurobius ferox; assembly: GCA_951213105.1. Classification (NCBI taxonomy): domain Eukaryota; kingdom Metazoa; phylum Arthropoda; class Arachnida; order Araneae; family Amaurobiidae; genus Amaurobius; species Amaurobius ferox. The sequence continues at coordinate 21,397,868 of OX578140.1, forward strand.
GACTCAAATACGGATTATGGACGCGCGTTTGAATTTAAAGTTGTTCATAATTGCGGTAGTGAGTCATGTTTTCAATTCAGGACTGACTGAAAAATATTTCAGTGGAGAAACTTTAATAATTGTTATGAATGCAAAAAGTTTCACTGTGCTTTACCTCTATTCAAATAATACATAGCGGACTTTTGCTTCTATTCAAGGCATTCGCTTCATTCAAAGAGAAAAAGCTTTTAAAGGTAACCATTCCTATTACGTGAATATAGGGTTGCTAATTTTAGAGCGGGGCTGCCATATTTGGCTTTTTATCGCCAACGTAGCGATTTTTGAATGAACAGGAACTTTCTCCAAATAACAAATATACTTAGAGATACGAGCCCTTTCTGGAAGTTTCTATGGAGAGTATATAATAGGAGTCATAGCTTAGCTGGAGAGTAGTCGACCTGATAGGAACTGAATTGAATTGTGAGATACGTAAGTGTTTTGTGAATCCTACCTGCTATTTATATGAATTGGTTGAGCATTTAATTGCTGTTTTACTGTATGTGGCATTTATTTAGTGATCTTATAAAATAGTTATCGATCTATTCACTGTATACTGTTTCTGTTGATGCTTATTAGTGATTTTAAATAAAAGTGTTAGTTATCCAGAAATTTGGACTCAGTCCTCACGAGGGTCGTGAGAGGTCATCTCACGATTTCAGAGCATACGTCGTAACATTATATAGTCTCTGTTTGAAAAATGAAGTACCAGGTATTTCCCAGGAACTTTGTAAGATGATTATGGCATTAGAATATAGTCGACTAAGTTAATAAAGAGTTCAATTAATGCGAATATTTGGCCTTTGTAATGTTTTCAGTGGTGTCCTTAATATAACATTGTATGAGCCCAGCTTTCATTTCGAGCGTTACCAAGTCTATGCTTATCAATCCGTCCAAGTCTATGCCTATTTATTGACAGCAAAAATTCTGCTCGATATTGCAAACTCGGCAATATTTAGGAAATGTCGCCAAATTATCTGCAGGCAGGTAGGGATTTTTTTACATAGATTTAAGTGCTCCGTCATGCAACATTTTTAACAGCCAGTTAAAAATATTCATGTACCAAAATTAAAAGTAACTTACGGCATTATAAAAAGGACATTTATATTTGTAGATTAAAATGACATATAATATGTTGGTCAAGGATGTTAAGTGTTCTTAGGGTTCTTGGAAATAAACGATTAGAGCAGTAATGACAAGGCATTCAACGTAAATCTTTGACGAGGTAGGAAATAAAAATGATTTTTCAAACTTAAGTCGTTTTGGCTGGATAATCCTCAATTTACATCATTAGTGACAATATTTAGGAATAAACGCAGGAATTTCTGTAATGATCATGGATGGATTTAAAATTCATTATAAAGTCAAGATTTTGCTACTACAACTAGCAAAACGTTATTTGGAAAAAATTAAACAAACAAGAAAAACTCCGCGAAGTCGTTACGAAAATTGTGGACGATCTCTCTTATAATGATACGTGTAATCTACTATAATATCCAAGAATTTAGAGTGTTTATAATTTATCTCCTTTAAATGATATTTCATGCTGTAGCATCGCAAATGTTGAGCTTCAAGGCATGAGTCTTAGTTCGAATGAATGCAGGCAAAGTGAAGTGGTCATAAATGTCTGCGTTATCGGAAATTTTCATATGTCAATAATTGAAGTTTTAGCTTCCATTTGAAATTCTCATACATTCCTATTGATAGTTATAATTTCTGTTTGAATCCCAATATTTATTAAAATGAAAAAAGAGATGCATTTTTCCTCAGATTCGTATCAAGTTATTGTTTTGAAACATTTCTTAAGAATAATTGAAATATTTTTTTCTATGCTGGAAACAGCTTAGTGAGGTGATAACTTAAATTCATTTAGCTTTTCTATGCTAATATAAGTTATTCTGTAATCATTAACATTCATAACGTGGTACAGACTATCATTTCTCACACACACATACACATATGTATATATAATATATATATATATATATATACACATGTTTTTTGATTGGGCTCATGTATTTTTTTTTACTGTGTTTAACCGATTCTTGAAGCAGGATAAAAATGGTGTATATCTTCTCCTGCCATTTGGGTGTTTTCAATTTGGTGTATGTTGACCAAACTTCATATATTTTGTAAATTAGTTTACAGATAAGGGATTAGGATATTTTTTTCACAAACAACTCTGTACAACTCTGGCTGTAAGATTCTTCGCGGCGAAGAAAATGAAGTAGTGTCCCCTAGAGCAGTAAATTTTGTGGCTCCAATAAACCACATTTAATATTGACATTTGATAGTTAAAAATATCAGTTGCACTGCCACTGAAATTCCAAGGACATCCAACACGCATTTTGATAAGATATTTTTAAAGGATGTGCCATATCAACGAAATAGAAAATATATAATTGCAGAATATGCGTGACCTTTATTTTTGTTACCTTAAATATGGAGACGGACCCCTGAATGGTTTTTCTCCCGCATTTATGGTCGGAATCACATACAAATTTATGTTTAGGTTATTACTGATATCTTATAATGACATAAAAATGGGTGTTGCCATTTGAGCTGCCGGAACTAATGGGAAACTAAACATGAATACGACCCCTTATAAAAATTAGATGCACATATATTTATAGTAAACATTATTCCGCGTCTAATGATACTTTTTGTTCAATTATATGATCTGAAAAGTCGGTATAACGAGCGTAGTTCTGATTTTTTTCTTTTGGGCGACTGTACATGTTGCTTTTCTGCTTGGACCGTTTTGCGACTGGAAAAAAGGTGTCATGTAATTTTAACAATAGTAATTGAATGCAACAACAGTAATCCAAGTCATTTATGTGAATGACCAGTAATCAACATGAGAAACAAATATTTTGAAAAATAAAAAATAATATACTTACTATGGTTACAAATGGAATTTAGAACTGTATAAAAATGAATTTTAAAATACAATAAACATCGTCTGCTACGAATTAAAATATCTCATGAACGGTTAGTTGTACACCAATAGGATTAATTAAGAATATTTAGGATATTTTTTTTTCTGCGGATTATGGTATAAAAACGAATTATGTGTGTCTAACTGTTCAAGAATTATATTTAAGAGAATGTTGAAATTAAAAAAAAAATTGATATTCATAAATTTTTCAAACAAAATTCCAAAATTTTAGATTGTTTTTACAATAAGTCCTGCGTATATGCAAAGCTTTAAGTTTCTACCTTCTGGGCTGTAAATTCATTACTTGGTCAGTTAGTCTCAGTCAGTTATATGACATAGAATAGAAATATATGTGGAAATCGAATGGAATCTCACGATTTAAAAGTCTTTAATATGTGACTTAGTTTTGCTGATTAAATTTCGTTGACTGATCCCTTATGGCTCTTGTCTAATAGATCATTTTCAAGTATTTCATAAAGGCAGACGAACACAAAAAATTCTAATTTATCCGAAAGAATTTCCTTTAAGATTTTCTGAAAAGTGAAACTACAGGATTTAATCTGACGTAGGAATTCGCAGATTTGAAAATTCTCTGAGACTTTTAAAAAATTCCGTGACACGCTATCTTGATCAAAAACGCTCCGGTTAAGAATAAAACAAGAAAAAAATTTGAATGGAGAAAAGCCGAAATATTTCTGATTTCAGAACTTTCAGGAATTTGAATGGATTAATTTCGGGAAACGAAACGGAGTTTCGCTAAAAAGTTTTGGCAACTTCCAAGTAATTCGTCTGAATCGCGAAACACAAATCTCTCCCCCAAGTGTTATTTGAGTTTGATATGGATTTCAATTTCAGTTTTTAAATTATATTAAGTTTTTTTTATATAATATTTATGATATTTGGTTTATATGCGCTTTCAAATCCTCAAATCAGTGATTCGTTGTTGTTTTAATTCATATAATAAATTAGAAAAATGAAATGGTGTTAACCTTTTGCTTACGGATAGGACAGTGTCTGAACCTAATAGAACCCGAAGTACCTGAACCTAACAGATATCAATCGTGCATAAAGCATTGATTATGAAACACTTTCCAACTGACATGTAATTTCATTTAAACATCTCTAAAATGCGATACATTCAGCGTTGATGTATTTTAAATTATCCCAATACTAAAGTAATCTATTATATTTGAAAACTTAAAACTTCATCGAAAAAAATGAACTTTATTCAAATGACGTCATCGAAATATAAATCGTCTGGCTCGCTATATAAAAACAGTGAATATTTCATTTATACTCTTTTATTCTAGACTCCAGAATTAAATAATTTTGCGTGAAAAATATTCAACAATTCTTGTACAACTAATCTTACAATCGCTTGTTTACATTTTGCATCCACTAAAATTAGGCTTCGTTGTAGAAATAATTAAAATTTGATGATCATTTAAACTCAAAAATATTCATTTAAACTCAAAATCATTTAAACTCAAAATCAGAACATAGATGGGCCAACGCAAAATACACACAACAGAAAATACACAAAAATAAAGCTGTTTTAGGGCGGATGAAACACTAAATATAAATTTAAAAGAACTTTAAAAATCATGATTTTAACACCAGGAGAAAAGATGGATACCATATTTTATTTTGAAATGGGTCAAGTGATCTCTTCATATAATATGAGTGTAATTATTATTTTAATTTTTATTTAAAAACTACCGAACATATTTTTATTTTGCTGAAGTTATTTTTATATATTTTATGGGATAGTTTGAATATTTCTTAAATTTCTCGAAGCGATTTGTGAATTTTAATTTCGCTTAAAAAATGTTTGAAAAATTAGATTTCGTAGGGTTCAATGTATTTCACTTTTCCAATCCGGGTACAATACAAAACTAATTTAGTGATATTATTCATTTACACATTCCCATATGTTCCACAGACCGTCTCAATATTTGCTAAGTTATCTCTCATATTTTATGTTCAGTATACGCTTATCTAAACTTAGATTATGTTGTTAAATCTTTCTACCTAAGAATATTTAGACTGCTTGTTTTCCGGAACCGCTGAGCGAAGGGATCCATGATCTGGGTAATTAACTACATTTCCACTAGACGATCCCGTTTGGACTTTTCACAATTCCTCAGCATTTAATAATTTGTTCATATAAGAAAATGTTTCATAATTAAATTCTTGTTGCACTAAAAATACATCCATGACAGCCTTTACGTACGAATCCGTCTTACCTCTCTTGTATGCCGTCTTTTATCTTACCTTATATACATAGTGCAATGTATAAGGAAAGTATTGTGACGGGGTCGAAAATTCGAATTCAAGTTTTCGACGGGAAAGCACATTTCAAGCATCTCTGATCACGAATCGAACATTTTTGAGGTGAGGTGTGTGCCAGTGAGTCTATGGAGACGATATCTCACGAACGAATGGAGCGATTCGAATAAAATTTGGTACAAAAACTACAATCCGTAAATACTGGAAGCCTATTGTTTTTAAATACAATCGAATGTTCAGAACTCCTCTAAATTTTCGACTGAAATTTCTTAAAAAATCATCAAAAAATCAAAACGTTTAAAAAAGTTACGCAAATAGATATTTCTTATGCAATTTGTCGTTAGAAAACGATTGACATAAACTTTAGAACGCTAGCATGAACCGTTCTCGAGATATTGCACATTTTTCAAATAAATTTATCAAAAAATCCCATAAATAAAAAAAAATATTAACTGTTAAGAAATATATTCACTTTTCATATGTAATATCATGCGATAAATTGGGTGACATCATTCTCGTGGATCTAGCTCGTTCCATTCATGTGAAAAGATACTTTGAGTAATACTTTTGTATTTGAACACCAATAGTCATTTATCTGCTGTAAGAATAACTTATTTCTTCGTCCATTACGCTTGGCGAGATTTTGGCGACGAATTTGGTGAAATATTGTCAACTTGGCGACATTTTTAAATGTTACCGAATTAAAGAAAATCTCGCCAAATGGATAAAAATGACACTAAATCAAAGAAAAAGATGACTCATTGACGAAAATTTAATATCTTGGAAAGAATATATATGTATCTACTATAAGAACAACCTATTTTTTTTTACTGTAAAAGTAGTAAATTCATTGCATTATATAAGGAAAGTCATGTGCTACCTACATTAGATTTTTTTCTTATCCGCACAAACTTTTTAGCCCATGTAACAGTTCATGACACCAATATAAGGCATGTATAAAAAGCTTGCATAAGTCACTTATGGAATGGTACTCGAAATCACGATATAATCTATGTACAGTATGAAGTCATATAAATTTTTAACAATTTGCAGGATCGTTTAATAATATAAATTTTCTATTTTTCTATGTGGTTAACTTTTTTCTATGCGGTTTACATTCTACAGCAAAATAATTTATACAGAAAATAATAAGACGTAAAAGAAACAAGTTTTCAATATATATATATATTTATATATATATATATATATATAAATATAAATTAGTAAATCCAAAGTTAGAATGTATGTAGTAACTCATAATACACTATTCCAATATATATATATATATATATATATATATATATATATATATATATATATATATATATATATATATAAAGATGTGAGCCGCACATGAATTTTTCTACAGACTCAAATTCAATTTATTTTCTCATTCATAATGCTATAAGTTTTATCGCCCAAACAGACAGTGATGCTTATTTGATAATATATCCATTTTGCTGTTTTAATTGACCTTCATTTTTATTTGGCAACATTATGTATTTCAAAGCGTCATCAGCTACTCAAAACTAAAAAAAAAACTTCAATATCTGGAGAAAGGTTCATCCTGGACTAATAGGGTTTGTGTCATTCGTTTTGCCCTTAATAAATACGTATTAAATAAACATTAAGTTAATATATTCAAACATATTTAGTCCTTCGCAATTTCGCAAAAGAAAAAAAAATCCAGATGTGGTGAGTACAAGGCTTTCCGTACAGACTCAATCATTTTGTCTTTCTTTGTTTCATAATTCAACAAATTGAGTTCAGTTGCTTAAAATAACATGGATAATTATTTGAAATTACACACTGAGTTTGCAATTTTTGTTCAACTTTCGTTTTCGTTTGACGACTGTAAATATTTTTAAAGGCGACTTAGCATAAAAAAAAATCATATATATATATATATATATATATTAGAAAGATATAATAATAACCAAATCCAAGTAATTACGAAATATTAAAATCACCTAATCAGTTAAACTACGGCTACAACGCCGAAAAAAGAAATGAACGGCATTGGCTTAATTTTGAAGGTTAATTAGACTAGATTCATCGTCATGTCTGCGCATCCAACTCTAATTAACCCAAAAACATGCTTGTTTCAGATTTGGCAATAGTAAGTTACTATAAATGCCAAAGCACAGACTACAAGCATTAAAAGAGGGAAAATTGAAAAATTATTAGGAAATCAAGTATTACCATAATCCATGAAGCAGGATTCCAGCGTACACATGTAATGAAAGCGAGCAGTTGTAACTGAATCAAAAATGTTCAGATGTATCCGAGGGGAGAAGGACAAAATAGACCACGGGGGGGGGGGGGACAAATAGCTAAAGTGACCTTCCCTGAAACCCGTCCAGGGAGTTAGAGTTGGAGACAGGACAACCATTAATATAAGGACAGAATGAACAGGAATCATAGATGAAAAATCTTACTATAAAAGTGATCCACAGAAGAATTGATTAAACGAGGAATATATCGAGAACGCTTTGTCCTAGATTAATAGGGTCTTAATCTTTTCGTCGTCAAATATTACGTATAAAACAAGTATGAAATTGTTACAATTGAGCATATACCGTCTTTTACTTTAGATTTTGACCATTTAGATTTAATTTAAAAATAGTGTTTTCAGGTTCAGACATAGAATAACCGTGGCTTTAACAATAGTACCATTTATCCATCAAAATATTAAAAATAAATTACCATGTACTGTCATCGCAGCAGGGACCGACTCTCTAACTCCAGCCATATTCTCCGCCACACACCTGTAGAGACCTTCGTCTGACTGGCGGACGTCGTTGATGACCAGATTTCCGGGTCCTGCCAGGTGGAAGCGCCCTTTGTTGTTGATGTTGATGAAATCGCCGTCCTTACGCCACCGAACCGTCGGGTCGGGGTGGCCTTTGGGCGGCACACACTCCAGGATGGCAGACTCCCCCATGGCAGCCTGAACAGGCTTCGGATTGAGACGGAAATCTTCTCTCAAAACTGAAACAAGAAAAAAATATCAGTTATTCACATATTTTGCATCTCGTTTCATGTTATATATATATACTTGAAAGATAAAGAAATGTAAAATTGAATCCTAAGAAAGAAAGAATTTTAGTATTTATGCGCAAGTCAGCAATAAACACTAATTACAAAATATAATATATAAAATATTAAGGATATAAAAGAATTAAGAGAAAGAAGGCAGTGTAAGGTGCTTATATAATGGCGGTAAGGGGTAGTGACCTTACACCCCAGTTAACAACGTGCACGTCCTTGATGCCGCGGCATTGCACGGCTGGACGCCAGCACCGACCTTCGGAGTGACAATCAAAATTATCACAAGATCATTATAAATGGTCTTGTGATAATTTGAGCGATGTATTTAGATCTTGAGGAAGTAATTTTAACTGGTAACAACTCAGTGATTTCATTCCATCTATTGATACTTCAGTTTATTTTACTACTCCATTTATAATGATCTTGTGATAATTTTGATTGTCACTCCGAAAGTCGGCAACAGTCGGTGCTGGCGTCCAGGAGTGCAATGCCGCTGCATCAAGGACGTGCACGTTGTTAACTGGGGTGTAAGGTCACTACCCCTTACCGCCATTATGTAGGCATCTTACACTGCCTTCTTTCTCTTAATTCTTTTATATCCCTAATATTTTATATATATATATATATATATATATATATATATATATATATATATATATATATATATATATAATATATATATATATAATATATATATATATATATATAATATATATATATATATATATATAATATATATATATATATATATATGTATATATATATATATATATATATATATATGTATATATATATATATATATATATATATATATATGTGTGTATGTATGTGTTGAAAACTTCGTTTAAAATCAACATATATAAAAAATGACAGTGGCAAAACATCCTCCTTTAAGGCAAAATAACATCGTCGTCACACTAATTAAAGCATGCCGGTTTGTCTTGAAATGATGCTGTTTTTCCATTCCGAAACAAGTTGAGACCGAATTCAAGATTCTGGTACGAGTGGAAGTGCTCAATCATTTTGAAATGTGTTTTTGCACTTTTTGATGACTTCTTAGTATCGTCATCCCTAATTCGAATGTTCGAAATATTACATTCTTTTCGTTGACCTAGAATCGAATGAGATCAAACTAAAGATTTTAGTTGAAGTAGAAATGCTCGATAACTAAGCAAAGTGGTTTTTAGGTTTTCGATTATTCCTTTACATCGTCACCCGATGATTCGAATTTTTAAAAGTTTAGATTTTTCTCCTAATTTTGAAATTGAGACGGATCGAATGACACCAAAACCAAGATTCTAACTATAGTGGAAGTGCTCGATAATTTTGATACGTCATCCTCTCACTCACTCACTAAGTTAGCCAGTTTAGTGCATATTATAGATGTTGATCAACATACGATTGAAATTCAAACTCAATCAATTTCCGCGGCATTTTAATGTATACATATATTTCATAACAAATCTGACAACAACTGAATTGAGTGTGCACGTTTTAAGTGGTGTTCTAACTATAGTGGAAGTGCTCGATAATTTTGATACGTCATCCTCTCACTTACTCACTTAGTCAGTTTAGTGCGTATTATAGATGTTGATCAACATACGATCGAAATTCAAACTGAATCAATTTCCGCGGCATTTTAATCTATATAAATAAAAATGAAAATCTGTCTGTCTGTCTGTCTGTCTGTCTGTCTGTCTGTCTGTTTGTCACACCATCACGGGAGAACGGCTGAACCGAATTTGATGAAATTTTGTGGGTAGCCCAGAAATAGCCCCACTTAAAATTATATCCGTGTTTTGAGTTTCTACGATCAGTGGTTCTCGAGATATTAGTAAAAAACCAAATTTTCGTTTGTCCCATCGTCACGGAAAAACGGCTGAACCGAATTTAATGAAATTTGGTGAATAGCCTTGAAATATCCCCCCATAAATTTTGTCCAAGTTTCGAGTTTCTAAGACCTGGGGTTGTCGAGATATTAATGAAAAACGGAACTTTTTCCTAGGAGTTCTACTCCCTAACTCCGTGGTTTATCCAAACGAAAAGCTTGAAAATCGTTTGAAAGTGAATTAAAATTTAATCTCTGAGTTTGATGGGAGATTTTTTGCGTTAATTAGTCACTTTCTGAAAAAATGAATTGCTTGAAACATGATTTAAAGGGGAAATCTATCTCCATGGTTCATGGTTTATTTAAAACAAGCTTTTACGGAACAATGAGAAGTATAGAGAAATCAAAATCGTTATTTAATTTCGCAGTTTATGTTATAAGACATGACATATTTAACATGTTATAAGATTCTATCTTATATCATGTTACTCAGAAACGCAATTAAATTAAATCTGTCTGTTAATTTTAATAATTATTTTTTCGATTTGAATAATAAATAAATGGATATAATTTAACATGTTATAAGATTCTATCTTATATCATGTTACTCAGAAACGCAATTAAATTAAATCTGTCTGTTAATTTTAATAATTATTTTTTCGATTTGAATAATAAATAAATGGATATAAAAATATATTTTAGAAAAGAACGATTTGATTTTTCTTATAGCATTTTTGACTGGATAATATCAATTACGGTCTTCAGGTTTAAAAATTATTATTATTTATATTTTCGGGGATTATTGATTCAAGGATTATTGATATTTTCAAGTTATTATGCAATTATTTTATTATGACAAAAATTGTTTAAACTCATATATTGTATGTTGTACGAATCTTCTACAAATACACGTGTATATCTTTTAATCTACGAGAATATAAGTAGTACAGGTATATTGACATACGTTTTGATATATATTGGCATATATTGGAATCAATTACGATCTTCTGGTATAAAGAGTACGGATATTATTGATGTATTCAATTTATTACGTCATCTCTTTTATTTTGGCAAATATTTTTGAGACGCATATTGTAATACGGGTAATCTTCTACTAACACATTGGCATATTTTCTGATCTGCGACAATATAATTAGTACGGGGTTGCATATATTCATTCACTTCCTATTTTTTCTTCTGTAAATTTGCTTACAAAAGGGGGCAGGATGTTTTATTTTTCAGATCTGATCGTGAAGATAATTTTGCATAGTGAGAACATATATTCTTAAACTTCTCTTTAGGAGCAATAAATTTAATATTTTAACAGAATTTGCACATGATTGCGAACTTTAAGTTTCTTTAAATTATACACTCCGTACGAATAACGGGTGTGCTGTTAGTGGTTAATAAATTTTTACATTTTAGGAGGATATATCATGTTGCTCGGCATCGCAATTAAATTAAATGTGTCTGTTAATGTTTTTATTATTTTTTTTCGATTTAAATAATAAATAAATGGATAAATGGATATAAAAGTATATCTTATGAATGGACGGTTTGATTTTTCTTTTAATTATATTAATTGCTGACTGCGTACATCAATTTCATTTATTTTGGCAAAGAGTTTTCAAGCTTATATCGTATTTAGCTACTAAACTCATATATTGTGTTTAGCCAATAAATTCATATAGCCGATTGTTGAAACAGAAAAAGAGTAGAGCGGGTATATCTTCTAATACAATTGTAGTGTTTTCATTTAGTATATTGAAACGGGATAAGAATGTTTCATTCAGATCTGCAAATTCAAAGCTACGAATTTGGAGGAATATCGCTAATTTGACAACTTTTCTTAAACTTTGCCAAATTGACGGAAATGTCGCCAAGTTGATATAAACGACACACAAACAGCTGCCATAAACCTTCGGGTTGGTCGTGTGGCTTGGGTCTTCTACATATCAATGAAATTTTTTTTTGTTTTGTTAGAAGAGAGTACTGAAATGATGTTTGGTTAGCATTTCTCTGTCAGACCAACCATCCTACTTAGTAATACATTTAGCGAATTTTTAAAATGTCACCAAATTGATAAAAATGCTTTCAAATCTATAAAAATATCTTGAAATTGATAAAATTGCGCTACATAAATGATATTAATTGTTTTTTGTTAGGGGATAGTATTGTGATGATATTTCGTCAATTTGTTGCAAAGTGGAACTGTCAGTTCTACAGTCCCACTTGGCGATAAATTTGGCGATTTTTTAAAATGTCGCTAATTTGACGAAACTGTCGCCAAATGTTCCATAGAAATATAACTATTTAGACGATATTTTTTCTACCAATTTATTTGAAGCAAATGATATCATGTCGCTTAGCAACGGATTTAAATCCAATGTGTTTATGCGGCAGACGATTTTCATTAAATCCTTTCCGATTTGAATAATGAAGATATGTATATAAAATAAATTTCATTGCCATTTCATTTTGGACTGGATAATATCAATTATACTCTTCAGGTTTAAACATTATTATTATTGATATTTTCCGGAATTATTGATTCAGGGATTATTGATATTTTTAAGTTATTACGCCATTGTTTTATTGCGGCAAAAATTGCTGACACACGCATATTGTACGTTGTACGAGTAATCTTCTAGGAATGCACGGGTATATCTTCTAACCTACGAGAATATAAGTAGTACAGGTATATTGGCATATATTTTGACATATATTGGCATATATATTGGAATCAAGTACAGTCTTCTGGTATGAAGATTAAGGGGATTAATTATATATTCAATTTATTACGTCGTCTGTTGTATTTTACCAAAAAACATTTGTGACTCATATTGCAAAACGGGTAATCTTCTACTAATAATCGGACATTATAAGTAGTACGTGTATATCTTCCCATATAATTTTAGCACTTTAATTTTGACATATATTGGAATAAATGACTGTCTTCAGATTTAAAGATTACGGGTTTATTGGTATTTTCAATTTATACATGTAATCTACTAATACAGGTTATATTTTCTAATATTCTCGTATATAATTAGTACGGGTCCCATACAATTTTAACGCTTTTATTTTGCATATATTGATTCAATTCCATATTTTTTTTATATTTGCTTACATAAGGGGTCCAAGATGTTTTATTCTTCAGATATGTCCATGAAGATAATTTTATATAGCGAGAACAGAGATTCTTAAACTTCTTTTTAGGAGCATTATATTAAATATTTTAACAGAATATTTAGATTAAACATGTCATTTAGTATACTATAAGAATTTGGGCATGATTATGAATTTCAAGTTTCTTTATATTATATACTCCGTACGAAGAACGGGTATGCTGCTAGTGTATACATATATTTCATAACAAATCTGACAACAACTGAATTGAGTGTGCACGTTTTAAGGAAAACATTTCATAAGAACTGTCCGAATTCTTGGATCATACTGTAACAGTTGATATGCTAGATGATTGTGAAAACGATACAAATGTGTAATTGCAATATTAAACAGTAATGGGTCTATTCGGTTGTTTTCCAAAATTTGTAGCTTTAGTTTAATTTTTATGACTGGTAAGAACATATTTAAGTGTTTTTTTGTTTTTTTTAAATGACACTAGCTGCTCGTATAAACAAAAGTTTGTTTATTTTCAAATTCTGAAGTTTGTTAGTGCAGGAAGTAAGCACATGGTAAGTAATAATTTATAACTCGAATACAAATTAAGTTGATATATAACTAATAAATATGTACGCGCAGACTTGTATTTTAGTTGGGTTGAGAATAATATTGTATTTTTATGAAGTTTACAGCCACAAAACTATTACTACATTAAAAGTTATGCAAACTCAAATCGTAAACAGTACAACATTAAATGACTGAACTCACCGTAAGATTTAACCATCAACTATCTTCAAAATACATTTAAAATAACTGAAGAGACAGTCATAAAACCACGAACTGGCTAGATTTATGACTAAACAAAACATATTTGCACGACTGGTGCTATAAGCCATCCGTTGATTTGCATCTCCCACCAAGAACGCATAGGGGTCGGTTGACCCCGTCCGGAGTTTAGCAAGATTCGTAGCTCTGAAGAAGGATGCTAGACAAAATCTAGGCCAGAAACCAAGGTATCCTGCTGCCCCGTAAACAGCAAGTCCAACGAATGTCCTGTGAGTCGCGTCGGATCAAAGGATTTTGTCTTTTCTTCGACTGTGCATCCAGACTTCCGTTATCTAGATTGGGGAATTCTGCATCATGAGCAATCGCAGACAATCACCAGCTTACCGACTCATATCACCAAAGTACATTCCTTATCACAGGACTGCCAATCTTTGTAAGTTTTCCTGTAAGTTTTAAAATTTCAGGGATCCTAATAAGTTTTACCTCTCATGTGATAACAATGTCTTGAAATATAACACTGAGCATCTTATTCATGCATTATCTGTTTGTCAGATATTTCATTTCAGGGCAAAAATTCAATGATTTAAAACCATCACCCAAATTACCTTACCCTACCCTGCACTTTGTATTGTAAAAAAAAAAAAAAAAAAAAAAAAAAAAAAAAAAAAAAAAAAAAACTGGAAACAGTGGGGGGGGGGGGGAGGGGGGATTTAGAACGTGTTTCTTCTGATTTACATAGTCTCCATTTCTGCAAAGTAATGATTTGTGTCTCCAACATTTTCCTTTCTTTCCAAACACAAAATTCAGGAAATGGAATTTATTTTAGAAATAAATCTGGCTTTTTCGTTTGGGAAACGTGTGTGCAAGTGTTATTTCTGAATAAATGTAGCGCAGATGTGGACGACTTTTTGGCTTCGCAACTCATAAATTTTGTGCGTTTGCACGGTTAAGAATTTTTCTTTTCTTTTTTTGCTTTAAAGATTTCTTTACATTGGTATTTTCAAGCTTTCAGACAAACAGTGGTGGAAACTAGACAAAGGGTCCAAAGTATTCACTTCATCGACCAAAATACCATAAAAGCTGACCAAATACTAATAAAATACTAATCAATGTAATTATATCTTATCGATAGATTAACGTTTTAGAAGTAAAACTGAGAATTTCTTAAATTTCTGTATGATCGATCTGGTTGGTCTCCTCCATACCCATAGCCGACATTCTCATACCTTTTTATTGAAAGAGAACAATAATATTTCAATGAAAATCGGACAGTTTTTTAATTATTGCACTAAAATATGTAAGGCAAAAGAAGAAAGATTACATTTTCAAAAGAGTACTGTGAATAATAAAACAGCAAAGCATATAAAAAAATTATACATAAAATAACCATTACATACCTGTCAGCATTTTTAGATAACACTACAGAAGAGTTTAGATAAAATTCAGAAAAGTTTGTAAAGCCACATTTTAAGGCCAATAAATAAATAAATAAAAATCAGAAATTTGCGGAAAGCGACATTTAAATGCAAAAAAAAAGTGGTATATATATATAAAATCCAATTACTACATTTAGTACCAAGTCTAGCTCCCTTACTGAACACTCCATATACTATCAAATTATCTTAATTTGGTGTGAATTGATAAAAAAGGGGGGGGGGAATCAAAGAAGTAAACATACCTTATTTTTTAACTATAATTTTAAGGTAACATGATATTATTAAGGGCACTAACACTTATATAACAATCTATATCAAAGGCAAAATTTGGTATGATTAAGCTAATCAGCTTTGAAAATGTTAAAATAAAATGTAAAATACCCATGCGCGTTCTTCTCACGACATCGGCGAAAAGTAAAAGAAACTTGCTGCCTTTGGTGACTAACTTGGTCACTTTTATTAAAAAAAAATCTGAGATGCATTCAATAAATAGAGTAACCGACCGTGATGCCGCCTGTGTGGGCAGGTCTGAATTTATTCAAGGTATTGAGCCATGAAGATAAAAGATGGGAGTTAAAACTTTATATTGAGAAAACGCTCATATCGTTTGAGACAACCATTTAGGTGACGCTGGTATAAGATAAATTCCCTTGCATTGTATATATTTCTAGGGCGAATGGCCTAAAATATTCAATTAAACTGTTAATTTTATAGACGTCAATTATTAGAGCATTGCAAATTAGAGGTGAAACAATAAAGCATATCCTTACGTATTATAAATAAATCGAAAGGTAAAATGCTTTTAATTTCCACATATTCTATACCCTGTCCTACAACCATGGAGAGCATTTGAAGTGGGCAGTACACGACTGCCTCTACAGACACAAATTAATTTCCTCTTTACTTCATAATTCTTTACATTGAGTTTAAATGCACGAAATAACATGGATAATTACTTTAAATTGCGCTGAATTTGCATTTTAAATTCAATTTTCTCATTTATTTGCCCACTGGATGTATTCTTAAAGGCGACGTGGTATAAATGCAAAAAAACTAAAATATCTCGAGAAAGGTTTGTCCTAGAGATGTTTAATTGATCTTAATTTTTTTCGTCGTTAAATACTACGTGCAAAACAAACATTTAATTTATACATTTAAGCAGACGCAATCATTTATTTTAAATTTTGACAATTTTTGGAAGCCACTTCGCAAATAAAGGACGGCTATTTTTTCCGAATCGTACCAAAATCTGATCAACACCATCGTAACCCACAACTGACTTATCTACGAAATGTTGCGAAATTTGATCAATTAATTTCTCAGCTATACATACATTGCTCAGCTACATACATTGCACAGGCAGGCAGACAGACAGACAGACAGACAGACAAACACGGATGCCACGTTAAAAACAGTTTTTTTTATTCGAGAGTGCTCAAAACGTGCCGATCCGTCGAAAACTCGATTTGCAATTTTCAACAAGATTCTAATACTTTGCCTATACATTAACATGTATTATAGGCACTGTTTGCATAGCCACTAATCATAAAAGGAGGTATTATAATATCCATTGTTGTACATAAATAAAAATGAGCCCAATATCCAGCTTCGTTTTCAGTATCTGTTGTCATACGCAACACCTTCTAATTCTACATTGCTGTCCTAATTCTACAAAATTAAAATTGAATCCAATATCAAGCTTCGTTTTTAATATTCGATGCTTTACACAACGTAGAACTCCAGAAAACTGTTCTTTACATATAATAATAAACATACCTAATGGCACGTGAATTGTTATTAGTCATATAAAATTTTAGATATAAAATTAATGCGTAATAGAATTTGTTATAAACCTTTTCACTTATTCATCGCTAATTGTTCTTTTGAAACATTTCGCTCATCATATTTTAATTAAAAACGGCGTTTAATTATTCTAATATTTTCGCATCATATTACTTTCATTCTCTCACAAATATTAATCTATCTCCAAAAGAAAGTTTCAAATCTCTTATGAACATCGGAGATTAGTTCCTTTTGTTTGTAAATACAGCTTTTGAAAATCTTTTGTAGGGAGACTCAAATAACAAGCTCTTTAATATTGTACATATTTTTCTATTTAGTCTTCTGAATATGAATAAACACTAATAAGATGTTTAAAAGTTTTTATTTACTTTGTTTACAATACATTGTATTGTGCAACGGGAAAACGCATTATGATGCTGTCGAAAATAAGTTGCTCAGATTTTAATGAAAATACGCAGTTATTAATGTACTCCTTGAAAACTGATCCACCGTTATTTCAATGATTAGTTGCTAAGTCGGATGGTGGGATGGATAAATTTGATATTCAGTATAACGTTTTGCATTGTGATTTAAATCTGATCCTCAGCGCCACCACACGCCAAGTTGTTTTGACCACAAAATAATAACGACGAGAAAAGTGATGAAAATTATCAGTTTAAAGGGACACAGTACACTGAAAATAATAAATATATCTAAAAATGATCAATAACACTTCTAAATATTTTAGATCTAATTTAAAAGCTGTATCTTCGTTATTTAAGAAGTTATTAAATTTTTTCTGCACGATGACAGAATTGAAAAAACAACTAGAAAATGAAAACGTTAGATTGGTTTTTCTCCAATTTCATTTTTTGTCGACTTTTATGTCATAAAAATACTAAGGCTTTTTCTTTTTCTTTTTTAGGAATTAAAGTAGAGGTTTGAAGTTTTTTGTGCATGTTCATATTTTATTATGTATATGATAAATCTGATAAATTGTACCTGAAATTAACATTAAGATTAATTCTCTTAAATTAATTTAATTTTTTAAATGAAAATTTAAACAAAGAACTGTTTAAATTACCTTAATTTTCCACTATACATGGCAGTAAGAAATGTATATTAAATCTAATATAAAAAGCATTTAAAAATCTATTCACAATTTTGTGTATTACCTTCTAATAAATGTAAAAAAATATAGGGGAAATAATAGCATTTGAAAAAGTGGTGAGAATTAATTAAAAAAATTAATTTTAATTGTAAATGTAGTTCAGTAAATTTTTTTTTTCAGTTTTTGTTTATAATTTAATGTTAAAATATAATACAACTACACCTTTCACCATAAAATGCAAAGCAAAACAAAGGTTTGAAGTCTTTTGAAAACGAGAAATTTCCGCTTTGAAATACAATGAAAAAGAATTTATTTTTTTTAATATAAAATTGATATAGTGTTAATGTTAAAGTAACATTTTAATGAAGTACAAAGCATGAAAATTGTTAGTCATGAACCTACGTCCAATGAAGTTTAACTAAGCAGTGAAACAATGGTATAACTTCGTCGAATCGTTTTCGAGTTATAATCGGTCACGACCGGCAAAAATAGGTTTTTTAATTGTCATTGTTTCGTAGGATTAGGCGTTAGGGAATAAAAGTAAAGGATAAAGAAAAACTCCTCAATTTTTTTAATTTCTCATTTATTTATTTTATATATTTATGTTTTATTTATTTATTTATTTATTTATTTATTTATTTATTTATTTCTTTATTTAGATTGGAAAATAATTTCCACCAACAATTATTCTGTTGTATACTGTTAAATAGACAGTTATTTTATATCTATGTTGTTATTTAAAAGTGAATGATACCATTTATCAGATGCTAACATGAGCAGATTTTAAAATATTGATGTTTTTAATTGCGAATTTTCATTAAACTTTTTAAAAAATTAAATTAAATATTTTTGCTATTACTAAATAATTTAATGCTATTAGTGGTTTTAAACTGAAATGCCAAAACTCCATCTTTACTCAGGTGTTCTAAAGAGCCGTCCTCAAGATATTTTTTCCATAATTCATAAGAATTTTTTTCCATAGTAAGCTCTATCTGTAGAAATAGGAATGGAATTTGGTACGTTTATTTTAATTGACAGTAATAAGCTTATTGAATTTCTTATAAATTGGACTATAATAAAAGTCCAATTGTTTTTATTGTCTCTTCACCATTTCATTTGCTTAGATTAAAATGATATACGGTCTTTAAAAATTAGCTTTATCTAAAATATTTATTTATAAAAAGTATTTTGGTTAGGTTTTATTTTTCGTTTTATTTCTGTACCATATTCAATGCATTTGCAGAGATGGATTTAAATCTATACAAAATACAGTTTTCACAGTATTATTAATGATTTAACCATTTTTTTAATGTTTGAAAATTTCCTCACTCACTCATTATCTACCGAATTCCTTACCCTCAAAACTCAAATCTTTTTTAATGCATTCTAAAATCTTTGAAGCTTTCAATTTTTTCCCCATAAAAAGTTTTACCATTGAGAAATTTTAATGAAATCAAAACAATTCCATCAGTTTTTTTATCTGCATTTTCCTTTCACATTTTAATACTCACCAATTATAGGAACTCACAAAAAATGCAATTTCACGTTGACTAGTTACATCACTTCAGGCTATAGTTCTGAAAACGGTGCTCATTTTGAGCAGCCATTTTATTTATTTGTTTGAATCGTCTGCTTTTATTTTCGGCAGTGGGATTTTTTTTTACCCGCTCTTCTATCAGGTTTAGATTTTTATGTGCAAACGGATGGCAGCACAAATAATTTTCCGCTGAGTTTTCTTTTGTGAAAAGTGTTGTTTAGACCTAACCTCGGGCGATTTGTATCTTTTATCTTAGAATTTTATTTTTGCGAAAAGTATTTCGAGAAGTTCTCTCTGTTGTTCTGGAAAAAAAAATAATGTTCATGATTGTCTTTTGTGATCAGTGAAAGGAAAGCCTGAATAATGGCAGTGCATTTTTTTGCACTACGCTTTTGAGCGATCAGAAAAACGTCCGGAAATCAGATTTGCCAAAGTTGTGTTGATGGATGGTCGTTTTTAAACAAAGTAGCAGAAATATTGTTAAATCTTCTGAAAAAAATTTTTTTACCAACGAAACTGCGCGGAGTCGGAAACAAATTTATGCATGTTTCTCTATTTTTGTTATTTTAACCTTTCTCGTCTCTCATATTTTGAAATATTTAGTTAAATGGCACTAGTAAAAAATCGTTGAATTCGATATGAAGTACAATACTAAATGATAATAACAGAAGTAAAATTGGTTACTTTTGTTAAATTTTGAATATCTTTTCAATATTATTTTCTTTCAAACTTCTTTTAATTTATATATTATCCTTTCTTTTACTTTCTCATCCTATGTAATATAATATAGATAAAATGTTGCTTACACGTAAATTTTTGAATTTGAGATTTTGAGGACAATGCATGTTTTAAGACCTCCTGAACACGTTTTGACTATTTTTAGAGTGATGACCGCCTGTCTGCATATCTCTCTGTATGTTATGGTCGCTTTCTTGTGTACACAATAGCGGCCACAAATATTAATGGATCTCTACGACACTTCCAGCTCTGTCATCAAAAATTCTAAAACTAGATATAATTTTTTTTAACATGGCAACATAAGGAAACATTTGACATAATCATGCATAAAAGGATTTATTTATTAGTTTCAGTCATTATTGTAAAAAATAGCCGCGATACATTTTGTTTGTTGTTGACGTCATTAGCCCTTCTCGGGGAGCAAGCTACTCCCTCCCCCTTTAGAATATTGTCAAGAGTGGTATCAATTAAAAGATTTTTTTCAAGCCCTTTAAAGTGAAGGGTAACACGCTATGATTGTAATCATTTCGATCCTCGATACCGATTTTTTAAAAAATTTCTAGCAAAATTTGAAAA
Source organism: Amaurobius ferox (assembly GCA_951213105.1). Lineage (NCBI taxonomy): Eukaryota > Metazoa > Arthropoda > Arachnida > Araneae > Amaurobiidae > Amaurobius > Amaurobius ferox. Next base: position 21,419,103 of record OX578140.1, read on the forward strand.
AAAAAATTAAAAAAAGAAAGAAAAGAACAAGCTACTGAAAAGGGATTTTGTTATGCAAATGTTGAGTTGAGACCGACACCAGTTAATTTTCGTTGTTCTTGTTGAATCATTTATTGAAGAATATAGAATTAAATACAAGATATTTTTGTCTTAATGTCATTGTTGTGGTCTGATCTATTTAAACAGTGCACAATGCTAGTTCTTCCGCAGTTTATTTGTTTTAAATCACAAAAGAAGAAATTTTGATGTGGGCAGCATATGACTTTCCTTATATAATGCAATGAATTTACTACTTCTACAGTAAAAAAAAAGTTATTCTTATAGAAGATATATTATTTCCAAGATATTGAATTTCCGTCAATGAGTCGCCATTTTCATTGATTTAGTATCATTTTTATACATTTGGCGAGATTTTCGTTAATTTGGCAACATTTAAATATGTCGTCAAGTTGGCGACATTCCGCCAAATTCGCTGCCAAAATTTCGCCAAGAGTTATGGATAGAGAAATAAGTCATTCTTATAGCAGATAAATGACTACTAGAGTTCAAATACAAAAGTATTACTCAAAGTATCTTTTCTCATGAATGGAACGAGCTAGATCCACGAGAATGATCTCATCAAATTTATCGCATGATATTACATATGAAAAGTGAACATGTTTCTCAACAGTTAATATCTGTTTTTAATTTATGGGATTTTTTGATAAATTTATTTGAAAAATGTGCAATATCTCGAGAACAGTTCATGCAAGCTTTCTAAAGTTTATGTCAATCGCTTTCTAAGGAAAAATTATATGACTATTTGCGTAACGTTATTAAAGGTTTTGATTTTTTAATGATTTTTCCTAAATGTTAATTGAAATTTAGGGGTGTTCTGAACACTCGACTGTGTTTAAAAACAATAAGCTTCCAGTATTCACAGATTGTAATTTTTGTATCAAATTTCGTTTGAATCGCTCTATTCGTTCGTGAGATATCGTCTCCATAGACTCACTGACACACACACACATACTTTCACACACACACTTTCACACACACACACACACACTTTCACACACAGATATCACCTCAAAATTGTTCGATTCGTGATCAGGGATGTTTGAAACGTGCTCTCCCATCGAAAACTCGAATTTGAATTTTCGACACCGTCACAATACTTTCTTTATACATTATACTATATATAAGGAAAGTAAAAATTAAATAATAATCAATAGAAACAATGCTACGTGAATTCTATGTAATAATGAGGTAGAAAATATTTCTTTAGCGTTAGATGCATACTTCAATAAGAAAGATGTTCCTAAACTACCTGGATAGATAAGGAAATCAATATTTTCCGTAAAACGAAAGGAGATTATCATATATATTTAATCTGAATTGAATTCAAAGATGGTGTGCTAATGTTAAGGAAGTACTTTTGGAACTTTAATTTAGATGTAAAAGGATAGAAGACATCTCATTAGTGCACTCTAATATAAGTGACACCATTTAAAATGTTAGTAACACATTAAGTTGATAATTAACATTTCTATTAGAAGCTTCAGCGTTTTGGATAAAATAGTATTCCTCCCTTCATCAAGGTGTGATTAATTAAGAGAAAACTTTGATTTTTAGTTCCCACTAACATAGAGGAAAAGAAATTTTAGAATAAATCAGAGATAATTAATTTGTACAGAACATGACTTTCCTTATATGATGCAATGGATTTACTAGTTTTACAGTAAAAAAAATCTATGGGCAGCACATGACTTTCCTTATATAATGCAATGAATTTACTGCATTTACAGTAAAAAAAAATAGACTATTTTTACAGTAGATATTCATATTCTTTCCAAGATATTGAATTTTCGTCGATGAGTCGTCATTTTCATTGATTTAGCGTCATTTTTATCCATTTGGCGAGTTTTTCGTTAATTTAGCAACATTTAAAAAAGTCGCCAAGTTGACGACATTCCACCAAATTCGTCGCCAAAATGTCGCCAAGCTTTATGGACAGAGAAATAAGTTATTCTTCCAGCAGATAAATGACTATTGGCGATCAAATATAAAAGTATTACTCAAAGTATCTTTTTCCATGAAAGGAACGAGCTAGATCCGCGAAAATGATGTCATCAAATTTATCGCATGATATTACATACGAAAAGTGAGCATATTTCTCAACAGCTAATATTTTTTTTCATTTATAGGATATTTTGATAAATTTATTTGAAAAATGTGCAATATCTCGAGAACGGTTCATGCTAGTGTTCTAAAGTTTTTGTCAATCGTTTTCTAAGGGAAAATTACATAAGAAATGTCGATTTACGTAACTTTATTAAAGGTTTTGATTTTTTGATGATTTTTTCAAAATTTTACTCGAAAATTTAGGAGCGTTCTGAACATTCGATTGCGTTTAAAAACAATAATCTTCCAGTATTCATGGATTGTAATTTTTGTGCCAAATTTCATTCGAATCGGTCCATTCGTTCGTCAGTTATCATCTCCACAGGCTCACTGACACATACACACACACACATACACACACACACAGACACACAGAGAGAGAGAGAGCGACATCACCTCAATGTTCGATTCGTGATCAGGGAGGCTTGAAATGTGCTCTCCCGCCGAAAAGTCGAATTCGAATTTTCGACCCCGTCAAAATACTTTCCTTATACATTATTGTATATAACGAAAGTAAAAATACAAACAATTTCGAAAATTACTAGTTTAAAATATTTATATATCACAAAATTACACATTATGATTTATTGGATGCAAATAAACGGAAAACTTAAATGCGTAAATTTAATAAAGCTTATTTAAAATATTTGAAAAAAAGAGTAATTCAGTAAGCAAGAGCAAAAATATTCCTAAATGGGAATATATTTTCATGAACATTTTTTTATAAGAAATTTTCCCATGTTTGCTTTACATTAAAATAAAACCATGAAAACATTGATCATAAGGCTAATAAAATATTCATATAACTGTCTATTGGAAATAACTCAGTTTATTTAAAAAGAAAATTATGTCAACTGATGCACATATTTTAAACATTTTAGAACATGAATCAACTTGATCGCGTTGTATGAGTCAGACATTCATTTTGGAAATGAGTTTATTACAAAGAAATAAAATCTTTGCTTACACTTAAAGAAAATATTTGCAAAACGATTGATTTAAGCGTAATCGGCTCAAATCAATTGTTTACAAATAATTTTAGCTACTTAATTAAATGAAATTCGTAATATTTTTATGATATAATAATATATTTATTTACCTCATGTTTATGTATTTATACATACTCGATTCCTTTAAATTCTATGAAGGATTATTTTTTTTAAATAAATGACTACCAGACATTAATTTTGGAAATCAGCTTATCACAAAAAAAATTAAACTTTTACTTAAATTTATTAATGAGAGAGAATATTTTAATCTAACAACTCCTAAATATATTATGCCACTAAACGTTAAATATGTGGCTATACACAAAAGAAGACTAATAAAAATTCAGAACGCAAATCATGCTTCCAATTGCATAATATATACCCGGTTTTCCCTTTTGATTAATGACTCGGGAGCACGCTTCATCCAATTTGGGGTAATTCATTGGGATAGAGTAACAATTTGTTTCTTGTTATATCGTTTTAATGGTTGAGAATATTTTGCCATGGCACGAATCGCATTACGGGGATAAGTGCATCTATATAAATAAATATTGAAAATCCCTTTATCTGCTTCATCACCATGAGAAAACGCCTGTACCGAATTTTTTGAAATTTTGATTAGTAACCGTGGTAATATGCCTCTTAAAATTGAGACCTCCATCTGACGGACTTCGTGTCCTTCTGACTTTTTCCTTATTTTGATCGTGACCTAATCTTTGTAGCAGCCTCCAAACAACCGGGACCCAATCATTATTGGAGTCTCAAAACTAACCTAATCTAATCGTTTGTGTTAGCCACTCAGCAATAAATACAATTCAAAATATGGTAACTTAACCTGATCGTTGTTTGTGCCTATATCTCTAAATTTATAGAAAATTCATAAGCAAGGACAACCAATAGAAACAAGGGCAGGCACTCAGCAATGTCGGCATAGGTCTGCTTCTGCTTATTATCTGCTTATTATCTCAGACCAAAAAAAGCGCTTGGTTACTTTTTTTTTTAGTGTATTATTATAAAATTTTAAAAAGAAAAATTCCATATATTAAAAGTTTACGCCACATTATAAACTAATTTTTCTTTACATTATATATTCCACGCGAAAAACGCGTATACAGCAACTTCTTAATATTATTGTATTTCTTAATATTGCATTTCTTAATTATGTTATTCTTAATATCCTTATAATATTAATCCATACTTTACTGATACTACTTCAGTTTAAGACATCAAAGCTTAATGAATAAAGAATTATATAAAAATGCGCTCAAACTGCTGTTTGAATGAATTTGCAAAATAGTTAGTTCGTTAGTTTAATAACATACAAGGCTGGTTAAAAGTTTTAGCGATTTAGGAAGCAAAGAACTGTTGAATGGTTATAATTCACGATCTGTTGACCAGAAAATAGTTTCATGTTGGTTGAGATACAAGTTTTGCATTCTTTTAAATGTGGCTATATTCTAATTTCAATTTGGTAATACAGAACTCTACAAAATCATTGTCATTCAATGAAATTTTAAAATTATCTACATCACGAATATATAAATGTTTTAAGAAACTACCTTTAAAATAGCCTTAAATATTTTTACTTCAGTGTTTTATCTGAAATAACATGCAATGAAAATTTGAAAACATCATGGACTTCATTTAATATAATATTTCTTATACGAAGTAAGAAGAGGAATAGAATAAGAAATAGAAATACAAAAATTTCAAAATTTCAAAGCATTAATGGTAATCATTTCTTCAAAATGTTTGGCTTATACAGTTAGAGGAGGATAAAAACTTCTATGGATAAAAAGCTTGAAAACACCATAATGCTTTGAGAATAATATCTAGGTGACACTAGAGCGTTAATAAAATCCCATCAGTTCTACTTTAACACAACAGGAAGGCTAGTGTTCAGTACATGCATTTTTATTATTTTAAATTAATTAAAGTTACTAAATTATGAGTAGAAGTATGGAATGTTTATCCCAGTTGTAGAAAAGGTATAGAATACAGAGATAAAAATGAATTGAAAGGTGAAATAAATGTGAATGCGCAAGAGTATCTTATTTTGTCCTAGTTTAAATTTTCTTTGTTGTGATAATGTTTTTGAAAAGTTAACATCTTAAATGAATATTATTTAATTCAATACGAGTCTTTCCATAGTAAAATATCCACACATACAATGCAGTGGGTCTTATCTTACTCATGAGTCACCATAAATGTCTCAAACGATTTTGGCATTTTCCCAACATGAAGTTTCAACTCTCTATCTTTGCCTACACGGTTTGGTTTCTCAATATATTTCTGTCCTGTTACGCAGCTTTTGGCGATTATTGAGGAATACGAATTTTGCCCATCATTGTGTTAGTATTATTAATACCTGCATTATTAAATGCCTTTCGCATTTATAGGTCGACGATTATTACCACTGTGAGTCGAAATGTCGTCAAATCCACATGTATTTTTGTAATTTTAACGCCGTCTCCTGATTGTTGTACTGAGGTGCCAACGCCATATTTCATCAACTATCAGAAGAATTATGTTTGTACAATTCTTCTGATAAAGGACATGATTCGGAAAGTGGACGCGGGTTGCTGTCTTTTAAAGACTAAGTGGCCCAAATCCATACATGTTTAGGAGAATGAAATATACATTTAGTATATATGGCAATAGTATTATTAAATGAGATAAGAAATAAGAGACAAAGATTTGAAGACAGGAAAATTGTGGTAATATATCTCAAGTCTATTGAGAGAGTTGGCTGGATCTGTAAAATATTCTCTTAACGTGATAATATAACTTAACTTAAGTCTGTGCAATCCCTGATTTTTCCATATTAAGCTATGGGAAAGTGTACGCTGGTCCCTGACTGTGGAATCCCAGTTTTTGACATGTTAAGATAAAGGATTTGGTATGAATATATACTCCTGTTTGTAAAAATTACAACACCATGAAGTAATAGTCAGAATTGAATGAAATTTAATCCACAAACGACCTGTATCGATACAAATAAACGATTAAATTTACAAATCAAAACAAAAAACACAATGCATGTCGAAAATCAGTATTTGATGACGCCACCACGCGCTGCAGTAAGTGCTTCTATACGACATTGCATCGAATCAAACAGCTATTGAATTTGTACCCGAGGAAGAGCATTCCGGATTCTTTCTGTCCGAACCCAATGTTCAGCTATATTAGCTACGGGACGAGTATCATGCGCGAAACGTCGACCGACGAAATCCCAGACATGTTCAATAGGCCACATATCCGTTGAATAGGGAGGCCAAGGAAGTAGCTGCATCTGTTATGCTGAAAAGAAGTCTTCAACTCCTAGCAGCATGTGAACGGGCACTGTCCTATTGAAATACAGTTCCAGGAATGCTTTGAAGGAAGCGTACGATTTCGGGCTCCAGAACTTCTCTGGTGTACCGCTTTCTGTTGAGATTATCCACAAGTGTTGGCAGCTGAGTTCGTCCAAGAGATCCAACGGTGCCCCCAGACCATCAAGCTTAGCATTCGTCCAGTATGACGTTGGATAACGCACTTTGGAAGGTGACGTTCACCGCTATAGCGCCTACCGTGGATGCGGTCACCATTGTACCCTAAATTAAAGCGAGATTCATTGGAAAAGACGACTTGTTGCCAATCGGCACACCAGTGTCTATGTTGATGAGTCCATTGTAACTGCAGTCGTCGATGGTTTTGCGTCAGGGAAATCCTGTACACAGGAATTCTTTCACGTAGTCCACGGTGCAGCATATTCCAAAGAATTATTGGAGTAGACAATGATACACCTGTAGCAGTGCTCCAACATTTTGCCAACTGTTGGGATGAAGCTGTACGGGCCATCACTGCCATGCTGATGAGCTGTCCATCATCCCGTGCTGACGTAACATTTCTTCGTCCACTGCCAGATTTGCGACTCGTCCGGTCCTCTTCAGTTCATTCCTTCTATACTCGCATCACTGTCGTGGCATTGTGCTCCCCACGAGCTGCTATTGTATGATAAGAGAAACCCCCTTCATGAAGGCCGATCATTCGTTCCCGTTCAAACTCCATAACTTGCTTATAAGGCGCCCTCTGTCTTTGTAGAGCCATAGTGACTTCTCATGAAACGTTTAACGTTGGCAGACAACCATAGACCCTTTTCAACGTCCCGCTACAGCTCTCTATTTATACGGCTAAAACAGCAGTTCAGAGGGCGCTGCTCAGCCCATGCATATGCGGATACTCTGAAATTCTAATCATTTGCATAGCACACCCTAATGTGAATTTACTGTAAGTTTCAGTTCAATGAGAGATTCCTTCATGGTGTTGCAATTTTTACAAACATGAGTTTATATCCCTTACGGCTATCTTGTTCATTTTTTTATTCTTTGTGAGCAATAACACCTAAGCATCTGAAATTAAACATCTGAAAATTAAACATCTGAAAATTAAACATATGAAAATAATCTGTAATATAATCTGGCAATTATATTACAAAGCAAACCAAGGTAGATATGCAATATTGGGCTTACATTGAAATATTTGTCGCCTTTTTATCGAAATCAGGTTGACCCCCAATATCGGACCAATATATGCAATACGCTTCCATATATTAAAAATATAACACATATTTAGCCAATTATGACTACACAGTATTGTATAAATCATTAGCACCATGTAAAAGTAATATTGAAAAAATATAGCATATATTAGTTTGATGTGGAACAAATATATTGGTTAAAAAAATTAAAATATCAATATTGGCGAAATATTTTTGCAACAATATCAGTTTGCCTCTGGGGGGAACTTTAAGCTTAAAGACATAAATCTAACTCACTTGCAACTTCGAGCGTAGCATTTCTGCTTTTAGCCCTTCCTAAATCGTTGGTGGCCACACACCAGTAGGTGCCTGTATCTTGCTCCCTTTTGGTATGCAATACATGAAGGAAGAAGAGGGACCCGCTGGTCAGAACATTTCGATTGGACGTGTCCCGGACCTTATTACCCTCATGGTACCACTCGATTATAGGCTCTGGACGACCTTCAGCTTTGCAATTCAAGGTGGCTGGCTCGTGCTTGCGGACCAGGACGTCGGAGGGATGTTCCGTTATCCGTGGACGCTGAGCTGCAAAGGCAGAAGAAGAATGCTGATGAATAACGAATACATATAAGATTTTCAAATGTTAAATATCATGCATTAAAATCATTAAAGGAAGATATATATTTGCGGAAAGATTTTGAGGTTTTTCTTTTACATTTTTTAAATAAAGAGCAACACTATTTTTTTCGGCTGTTTGCTGCTTCAGCGAATGTGTTTGGTAACTTCGAAATTCGGATTTCTTGGTGACGCAGAACACTTACGTGAACGCAATAGCCCTAAGCGCATTGTTATCAACGAAACATATTAGCATGCTATTCATGAATTGTTAATATTGATTCCAAAATTACACGCTAAGTCATCGAGAGTCGATGTTAAACGTGCATAATGACTTCTAGAAGTGTGATTTTTATCTGTATATTGTATATTTGAATGATCATAAGAGTAACCCTAAAAGAAAGTGTTTTGTTTGATCACTTTCGTCTAAACCTCAGAACTTTCGACCCAGTGCTGAATAAACTAAACATAGATGTAAGAATATCTGACTCGTGCTGGCACCGACGGAAAATGAATGAGGATCATCCTCATGTTTTAAACCGATTTTATTAATTCGAATTTATATCATAGTTCAGCTTCCTGCAGCAACCTAAGATCAGAACACACACATTAGATTTTAAGCTTAGCTACAAGCCACCGCAAAATTCTAGTCTTGAAGGGTGTCCTCACACGCTTTATCTAAAACCCATCTACAGTTACCAGCATATTGGGGATATGAATACGTCGGTCATAGTCTACAGCACCATCCCCCTGAGGTGAGAAAGTATTAAAGTAAAGATCTGTTAACTCCTAATCCTTCTATCGTTATACTCAACTTCCCTAGAACTCATCATAGCCCACTATGAGATAGATATTCTTGTGCGTGCAACTACCAGGACTGATAATTTGATGTGTCACCTCAAAGTTAATAAAGTAAAAGGTTAAGGTTCCTTATATACTTTAACAAAGTGTATTTTACTTAAAGTAAAATGTTGTCTCACCAGTGGAAAAGTTCTGTTGCGGACGGGGCATGCGGCTAACTAGAGAGTCCATGGCAATTTGTCCGCTGCCGAATAGTTAAAGACTCCGTCCATGACCTACTACCAAAGAATTTCTATAGTCCTTCTAGTCACTCATAAACAGGGTAGGTGTGACGTCATAAGAGATCCTGGTGTTTGTTCGCTCCACCAAAATATTTGTGGAATGCAAAAATTTTCTATTTCATGCATAATAGATATTATTTTCTCTTTTGTACTGAAAGGGATGTGTATGATAGCGTTGAAACTATGCATCCTTCATATTTTGTTAGATTTGCTGAGTTATATTTTTTGGGATGCAGAAATTAATTCAGTTCTCGATATAAATTGACAGAATTCAAATAATCACATCTTTTTATTTCGCATTTTTCGTAAACTAGTATGTGTATTCCGCGATTCTTATGGTTTAAAATGTGTGAAAATTATGAAATATTCTAAATAGCTGCTATTTAAAATTTTTATTTGACTGCAAGGGAAATAAATAAGGAAATAAAAAAAAAAAAATCTGATGTGGGCAACACATGACTTTCCTTATATAATGTAATGAATTTACTACTTTTACAGTAAAAAAATAGGATTTTCTTGTCGTAGATACTAATATTCTTTCCAAGATATTGAATTTTCCACAATTAGTCGTCATTTTCATTGATTTAGCGTCATATTTATCCATTTGGCGAGATTTTCGTTAATTTGGTAACATTTCAAAAAAAGTCCCCAAGTTGGCGACATTCCGCCAAATTCGTCGCCAAAATCTCGCCAAGCGTTATGCACTAAGAAATAAGTTTTTCTTAAAGCAGATAAATGACTATTGGCGTTCAAATACAAAAGTATTATTCAATGTATCTTTTTTCAAGAATGGAACGAGCTAGATCCACGAGAAGGATGTCACTCAATTTATCGCATGGTATTACATATGAAAAGTAAACATGTTTCTCAATAGGAAATATTTTTCTTTTTATTTTATATGACTTTTTGATAATTTTTTAAAAAAATGTACAATATCTCGAGAACAGTTCACGTTAGCGTTCTAAAATTTATGTCAATCGTTTTCTAATGAAAAATTACATAAGAAATGTCTATTTGCGTAACTTTATTAGTGGTTTTAATTTTTTGACGATTTTTTCAAAATTTCCTTCGAAAATTTAGGGGGGTTCTGAACATTCGATTGCGTATATAAACAATAGGCTTCCAGTGTTTACGGATTGTGATTTTTGTACCAAATTTGGTTCGAATCGGTCCATTCGTTCGTCAGTTATCGTCTCCACAGACTCACTGACACACACACATACACACATACTTTCACACACACACACACACACACACACAGACATCACTTCAAAAATGTTTGATTCGTGATCAGGGATGCTTGAAACGTGCTCTCCCGTCGAAAACTCGAATTCGAATTTTCGACCCCGTCACAATACTTTCCTTATACATTATGTATATAAGGAAAGTAATAAGTGCAGGTGCTTTCTCTTTTGATCTATAAGTCTAAATAAACCATTTTGTTATCTTGAGCTAACCCAATTTGCAAAAATTCGAAAGTCTGCTCATTCCAATATAAGGAAGACAAAGCTTATGTAATACTGACCTTGATATAACCATGTCTTTCCGTTGTAAAGGTTTTGCATGAGCTTAAATACTGGGCCCAAACAGTTTCGGTTTGGCCTATGTGGGACATGGTTGTTTTCCGCGGAATCCCTAACGATAAAATAAAATGATTCAAATGCAAATCTGGTTTTTCTTCTCTCATCAGGGGCCTGGAGCCATTACCCCAAGGGGCTTTTAGGGGATCCAAGTCCACACTGGGCACAAATAATTTCCATTACACCTTCATCCCTAGCTACATATTTGAAGCAGAATGCTATGAATATTCTGTTTTTATTGCACACTTTTTGTGCGCAGTCATAATTGAATTCTCAAAAATGAGGCTAGATAGATACAAACGTGAGACAAACTATTTTCTTTTGAATATTCGGTTGCATTTGACAGAAAGAAATGTTAACATTTAAAACTATTATACGCATAATATGTATCTTTGTGTATAATTAACTATGCTATTATCATCACCATTCGTACATTATGTGTATTATTTAGATTTTTTTAAATTGAATAAATTTCTATATTGACACTGAACATTATGCAAACTTTATTGATGAACTCTTAATTTTTTGATCGCTAGAACAAAAGACCGAAGTGCAGGTAAAAATGAATATTATATAAATTATATAGCATTCAGGAGTTTTCATCGTCTAAGAAATATTTAAAACAATACATTGGCCACACCTAAACAACGATTCTTAAACGGAAAAGTTAAAAAAAATTAAAGTCTTTTTAAACATGGAAATCCGTTCAAATTAAAAATAAAATTCCACCATGTCGGCAAAGTAAAAAATATATCAATGGTTACAAATGGCTCTAAATTTTTTAGAAATCATTCATGTTCGTTTTTATCCCAGTCCATTCAGCACAAAAAACATCCGAAAATCATCAAAAATAAAATAAAGAAATTGACTGGACATTCAATCCCACCTCTTCTTCTTTTTATATATATATATTTTTTTTTTGTATCCCTGAAAACGACATTGCTCCTGTTGTATCCGTAACCGACTACGAATTCGAATGAAAACAAAACTAAAAAACAAAATGGCGGACGCCGAGGAAGGAAGCCAAGGACGTTTTCTGCAATTTAATCGCCGTCTCAGTCGCAGTTCTTTCTCCGTGTTGGACAGAGTACAATAAAACGCGACCAACGAGCATAATCTCGTATTTTTGTTCGCACCAGCGAAGCGAACCAATGGGGTATCAGCAAAATACGTGGTTATCAAGACGTGGAGGGCAGTTGAAAGAAACCGAGTAAAAGGGATCGGAAAAATCCCTCATGTATTGATTGGAGGAGGAGCTATATCTTTTTCTTTGGGATTCTTACTTTTAATGCATTTTCACCCCCTCCCCCCTTTAAACGCAAATAGAACTGACTGAAACGATAGGATTTTTGGGGGAACAGTATTGAGGTTTTTATTGAACATTAAATGCTTTTAGTAATTAACATATTCAGCAGCGTTGCCAGATTATTTTGGATGTTGTCAAAACTAAATAAGTTAATAGTTGTTTCTCATCTAATTTACATTCGCCAGGCATTGTTGGGTATTCTAACCGAGGTAATCTTGAGTCGTCAATACATGATTTCCCCTACAGATTTCAATGCATTTATTTTTTCTGTTTTCTTTACGTACATTAATGGAAATTTCATCGGAAAAAATAACTTGAAATTTCATCGATTTTACAGTCTTAAAATCACTTCGCGCATTCACTTGATATTATAAAATGACGCCAAATTGCAGAAATTCTGAAATATTTGGAGAACGAATGATTTATTCAAGAGCAATAAGAATGAATTTAATCGTTTCTTCCCAAACAAGCTTTTAATTAATACACTTAAGCGTTCCTTTTAATTCAAATTTTGTTAATTTTTATGAGCTATTTCGCACAAAATCTGTTATCACAGAATTATGAGCAAGAGTCAGTTTCTTAAGTGGGTTTGAAATCAAACTTTTGAATTCTAATATCATGTTCATTAACGACATGATATTAGAACAACATTAATATAGAACATTATTAGAATATTATCAATTAGATCAACATTAGCTCATAAGTTAATTGTGTGGTGTCGAGATTTGAGATCCTCGCACCACTCGAGTGAAATTATAACTTCTGTAATCTGTTTCTATATTTATGGCATACATATTTATTTATATAATTATTTGCTTTATCCTGTTGAACACCCTCTCGTCAATTCTATGTTTAATATCAAAAAAATATCCCTTTTGCATTTAAAATCAAATCGGATATTCTTAGCCATTTTTAATTTAATAAGTGTTGTGCGATCGTACTCGAGGCTGCTCTTGTTTCGACCGTTATTTTCAGGGTCATCGTTTTCCCAGGCAAGCGAATGTGGTGTAGAGGCGGTTGGCTCTGCACGCGGCTGGGATGATGCAATGGCATGCTGAATTTTCATATTCACGTGTTTGTGCTGGTGAAGTATGGAGACATCGTGGCGAAGGTTGATTTTCGAACTGTTGGAGTTCGAGACCCTGTCGTCGAGGCTATGAAGGCGTTCCCTGGAAAGTTTTTGAAATAAAGTAAATTTGGATTGGTGGGGCGAGAATTGACCCCTGGTGCATAAAAAGGGCATGTTTGTTGATTCGGGGCGCACATTCCCTATCTGGCTACCCATGTCACTGGGCTAGTCCGGATCATAATTTTATTATGTTGCCCACCACGGAGTTGGAGACCTGATACCATTCCGGTCTCTGAACTTCGTGGGCATGGGGAGGTGTTGCCGCCGGTCATCGTGGAGGAGCCCGACTACCTGCTGAACATCGACGTTGAATAACGGATCTGACCCGAGGTCTCTGGGCCGGGTCGAGTTGTTGGACGTCGTGGACAAAATGAAACGGAGCCCTGATCGAGTCTCAGCCACTATGTGCTAAAAGAGAGCCGGTTTTCATGGAACGGCATAGCCGAGGGTTCAAGTGGATGTGGTTTACGATTTCTTCAGCATCTCCGATGTCGGAGGTAAGAGTGTTCTTCGATGGATCAGTTTCCCGTCGGAAGTCATTCACGTAAATTAGAACATACTTAAGATCTTTAATTTGACTTCTCGACTTAATTTAACATCTATTTTATATGAAATAAAATATATTTATTTTAGTAATTTCTAAATTCAAAATTAAAGCTTCGAGTACGGTTGCTCCCATGTTGAGACCATACCTATTGTATTTATGTTAAATGATAAATTTACTTTGGCCACATTTATTACGTTCTGGAAATTGTTTATTTTAACTGGTGGCTATTAAATTTTATATCATGGTTCCCTGAGTCCAGTGCGGAGACTGATATAGATTCAGCTCCTGTATAATGTTGGTAACTCCATAAAAATATAAATTGATTGATTAATAAAGGATGGATTTAGTAAAGATTTAAGGAGTATTTATTTGTGTTTAAATTAGTGTATTTACTTATGGTTCCAGCAGAAGTAGAAGACCTTCAAGGTAAGGGTTTGTCTTATTTTGGTTTGGTGTGTGCAAGTCATCTGTGAGTTTCACTCACAGACGGGTGGAGTTTCGGACCTGGGTTTTACAAAATTTGGAGGAAGTTGGAATTCTCCGGTCAGCCGTGTCGAGCGGGAAAACCGTTACGACAATTGGTGCCTTAGACCTTGCCACCCGAGTACTTGTTAGGGTTTTGAAATTTAAATTTACTTGTATTAAACTTTGCTGGTTTAAAAAAAAAAGAATAAATATAAATTAATTAAAATATAAATGGTGTGCGCTGGACTCAGTGTTGGTATGGCATTTGATTAATGTACTAAGTTCTGGAGCAGTACTCATTTTTGTATTAAAAATTGGTAATTATTGAAGTGTTTTAATAAGTGAAAAATTGTCATTCTAACGTGAGAATGAAAGTTTATAATTTGTAAATATAATGAAGTGAATCGTGCAGAAACTGCACAATCTAAAATGTGAAAATACTGACATCTATGTAGGGTGTGAAAAGGAGGTGTATTATAAAAGTGAATGGTTAATATCAAATAAGAAAATAATAATAAATAAGAAAATATATTTGAAAATTATATTTAAGAACTAGTATAAAATTTATTTAGCTTGTTTCGATTTGAAATTTTGGAGGATTTTTTTTTGTTTCGATTTTGAATTTTGGTTTATGATAATGTTAGATTAGTTTAATTAAAAGTACACCCTGGTTTAAGAAAATAAAACTTGAATGTGACTACCGATCGTGACTTACGAATAAAGGTAATTGATTTCGTATGGTATCTGAAATAAAAATGAAATCAAATAAAAAACGAGAAATGTTGAGTTGTGAAATGAAAACTCGTCATAAAAGTAAAAATGGTTCACTGTTGGCATGTGCAAAAGTGGCACATGGCCAGAATTGAAACCGTGCAAAAAGTGCACAATTTAAAGAATTTCATATTATTATAACAATCATGTAAACAGGTGTGACATATTTTGAAAAGTATTTTGGAATTTATAAGAAAAAAAATTAAAAATTGGTTGATTATTTAAAAAGTTGAATTTAACTATTGTAAAAGATAAAAATAACAGCTTACTTTTAAAAATTTTCGTTTTTGAAGTTTTCGGAGATTTCTTTTGGTTTCGGGTTGAAAATTCTTGGTTGATGTAATTAATGTTTGGAGATGATTCTCGCTGTAATTTATCTTCGACTGCTCTTTGAGCCCTTTCCCAAAAAAAAGAAAAGAAAAATTTGGGTTGGCGGAATTTGAGTCTCGGGAATGTAGAATAGTTTTAATAGAAATGGAATTTTTTGGTCGGAAATGGGAGTTATTTCTGAGAATTTTGCTCAAATTTCAGTTGCAAATATTTAAGACTAATTATAGATATTGATATAAATACAAATACTTAAATATTAAAATACTTGTGTGTTAAATTTGAAGGTTTTATTTGAAAATGCACCCTGGTTAAAAACATAACTGACTTTGACTTGAAAATTCGAGAATTTAGTACCCGATATGACAATATGTAAATATAGGTGAAAATAAGTATAATTTTGAGAAATATAGAATATGGGTAATCTAGTTTTAAAAGTTTAAATTCATGTTTTAAAAAGTTTTATTATGTTGTGTGGCTGAAAAAGCACACATTTTGTGAATTCTGTAGAAAACAGATTCGTGTTGGTGGATAAAAAAAAGAAGTGTGAAGTGTAAAAATAAAATAAAATGTTTTGATTTCACCAAAGTTGAAAGTGAATAATTTATAATGTGAGTAAATTGCAAATGAAATGTACCTACCGAGAAGAAGGTAAAAATAAGTCTTGTGTTTGTGAATATATTAACAAAGTAAGTGGAATATTTGTAAAACATGATGAATATATAATTTGTGATATTGTTTCAATGAAAAATGTGAATAATCTATTTGTGTATATTTTAATGACATTGAAAATCTGATATAGAACATTAATATCTCTATGAAAAAGAAATTTCATTTAAAATATGAATATAGAATAATATATGACAAAATTTAAAATGCGGTGTCATTTCATGAAATGAGGGGAAGAGCAGGAAGATTTTGAAAAAGGGGTTGATTATACTAAATATTTTGAATTTTGTGGAACTGTTAATACGAAAGATAGAAAATTGAAAATAAGAGGAGTTTTGTTTCCACAACATATTCACTGAAAATAAATATTTGAAATTTGAGAAAAAAAAAAAAAAAAAAAAAAAATGTGTGAATGGAACTGAGCGCTTATTTAATTAAATTTCCTTGAGAGCCTGTATGTGAATGTAAATTATTTTTGAATGCCTCAAGAAGACTAAATGATCTCCACTTGTACATATGTCTGTTTCCTTGCCTTGTTTCCTTTTCGCATCCAAACATTTTTGTTGTGGCAATCTCGTGTCCTTGTCTCTCCTAAGTTGCTTTCTGTGTGTTTGTTGTGTTATCGGAGTCATGAACCGATTCCACATGTTCGAGTTTACTATTCACGACAGTATCAATGTTTGTTTTGTTCAAAATTGCCTCACAAACAATTTTGAGGAGTGCTGAGTTGCTTAGGTTAGAATTTGACTTTTGTTTGTGTTTTGGATGTATATTAATGTCATGTCGAAATAGCGTAATCCTTTGAGAAGACTGATTCCTCAGTAGTTGCTATTATCGAGGGTAATTAGTGAGTTGAATGATGTCCTCCTAAGATCCCCCTTTGCACCCATGCCTATGTTTATTTCGGTAGCAGAGAAAAAAAAAAGGAGTTCTTGCTCAAATTTATAAAGTTCAACGTTTGCTTGACAATTTTGAAAGTTTTGAGGATGGGTTGCTTCTTGGCAAGTGAAAAAAAAAAAAAAATTCTGTCAAATATTTTGAAATAATGAGAATTTAAGAAAAACAGTAAGTTAAAAGTGTTTTATTTAAAAACGTGGAGAAAATTTTGAAAAATAAAGATGAGAAAATTTTTTGAAAACGATTTATTTGCATTTTGAGAATTTACTTACGTTGTGCCATTGATTTAGTTACAAGTATATTTACGATTTTGGCATTGAATTAATGATAAGAGATGTATTCATTCCTGCCTCAGTTTCCGTTTCTAAGATTTCCCCCCTTAAAGTGAATATTGCATAATAATAATTACGAAAATAAGTTTGAAAAATGCTCTTGGCTTGATTTCCTCCCCCCCCCCTTTCGTTCTTGTCATTTGTTTATAAAACCGAAAGTGCGAATCTGCCTCTGCGGTGCGAGACAGAATTCTGCTGTGGCGCTAAGCAAGTATGTAGTGTGTTTACTGAATACCGTTACTTCTATTTTCTTTAATAAATATTTGACCTACTTTCTGATTGAATCATGATCATTTGTGGTTGCGAAATATGAATAATTGTCTTTGATTTTGACTTGAATGCTGGAATATGACGTTGATAATTTCTGGAAATGTGATTAAGCAGTGAATATTTATTTTTCGATCGATTTCTTTTTCACTGCGATTGGAAAGTTGAAACATAAGATAATCGAAACTTATATGAAAGATAGAAATAAATATAGAATTTGAAAATATGAAATGGAAATGAAATATAAAAATTGAATTTAAAAGGATTAGATTTGAAATATAGAATTTAAATTTGAAATTAAGATATTTTTGAAACTTTGAATATTTTTTGCGACTCCTGGTACTTACGACATATGACATTCGAGAAAAATAATCGAATTTGGAGTCTTGATATTGATTTTACATTGTGGAGTTCGAAATATAGTTAGTGAACTCAGAAGTTAACGGAAGTGAAGTTAAATTGAATCCACAATTGTTTTATTACGAATTAAAAGTATTTTGAAGGTATTTACGTACAATTGATTGATTGTTTACATGAATAATGTGGAAATCTTGAAAGAGTCTGTGAACTCTAGTTTATTTACGAAATACATTGAAAATTTAAAAGAAAGGGATTCCACAAGTTAATTTACTTATAATATTTTTGAAATTTTACTTTAATCATTTACTTTCGAAATCCATTTCTTTTGAAAATTCTGATTTGAATTTGAGAATTTTATTTTGGAACTTTAATAATTAATTATTGAAAAGATATTTTGGATTTCACTTAAAATTTTTCTGGGAGTTACTACCAAAAATTTTTGCACTTGGTAATTTAATTTCGAGATGTGAAAAATTGTGCAAATAACATTGAGTAATAAGATTTATTGAACTCAATTTTAAAAATTTGTCCTTTACATCAGCTTTATTTTAATATATATTATTTACTTTTGAAAGGCAACTTAATTTTAAAGGAAATTATTGAATTTAAAAGAATTTAGCAATTTATGAGGTGACACCTGGTTATTTACAAATGTTTTGAATGGTTTTTGGCAACATGTTAAAGATATGTTTGATTTAAATTATGTAAATTGAAATGTGGCTTTGGGAAAGTTTGATTGGGGAGTGGCGAAAAATTTTCTTCAAAATTTAAATTTTACTTTCTGTGGCATAGTTTATTGAACTTCATTAGAGAAAAATATGTGAGAACTTCATTAGAAAAAGAAAAATAATAATATATGACATATTTAATCACGAGAAGCGACTTGAGAGTCTTCTGTGCCAGTGAGCACTTTGAAGTTCTGTGCCGTGCCAATAGAGCACTAAGTTAATTTGCGGCACATTTTGATTACAAACAGTGGATTTGTTTCGTTGACTTGGTGGTGACAAGAAATTTTATAATGATCTGATCTCTCTGTGACTAGTGATAGGTTCTTGAAGACGAGACCCTAAAATAATTTACATATTGAATTGATGTACATAAATTAAATTTAATGTATAAAATTGTATTTTTATATGTGTTAATGGAATGTGGAAATTGGTCATCCTTGTTTTTCGGCCTTTTTCGGAACTTTTGCCCTACAGGTGTTGAGTGTTGCCCGCATTCTGTTCTTGTAGGTGTGGCGGTGTTTACGTGTGCACACTGCCTTTTCTTCAAAATTTCTTTAAAATTGCTGACGCCAGTACTAGGAGCTGGTTTGTCTTTTGCTTTGCTTCCGGGGATGTTCCAATTTTCATAGATTGGTAAAAGAGAATGATTTCAGGGTTGATGAAAATGTATATAGGTTTCGTGGAGTAAGGAAAAATCCCTTACATCTTCATATTTTATGTTATATCTTATTCGCATTTAATCGCATTTATTCCTTTGCTTGTTGAGAAAAGATAAGTTCTTGACATTTATTTATATTTACCTTGTCTTTATATTTATTGAATATATGTTTTGATTATTTATTTTGGATGTGTCACAGACCTTGAGAGAAATTGAATATTGAGAAAAATAAATTTGAGTATTGAAGGGTAATTGCGAAAAATTCCCTCTGTCACCCAGTCACGTTTTTTTTTCATGCC
This sequence comes from Amaurobius ferox, assembly GCA_951213105.1. NCBI lineage: Eukaryota > Metazoa > Arthropoda > Arachnida > Araneae > Amaurobiidae > Amaurobius > Amaurobius ferox. The sequence goes on from OX578140.1 coordinate 21,438,806, forward strand.
ACCTGATTTTGTTTGAAAAGAAAAGAAAAAAATCTTTTTGGTGAGGTTTTTCGGCCCCTGTTTCCCCCTTTCTGCCACAGGTATGTTGAATTCTTACTATAATGTTTGCTAAGAAAATGATATGGAAAAAAATAAATAAATTTTTACACATTAATAATAATGTATATTAAAGGAAAAATAATGAATGATTTATTGAATGTGTCATGTGATAAATTAAAATTTATGGTGAAAAATATTGAGAGTATCTTTGAAATAATAATAAGAACTGTTGAAATTACATAATTGCTAAATATTGTTGCAAAATACTGTTGCCTGTGTTTTCCTCCACCTATGGAGATGATGATGATGATGAATGCTGTTGTTAATTGGACACCTTAAAAATTAAATGTTGTGAAGCACTGGACCAGGTTGGTAAATATTTAAATTTTCTTTGGTATGGTCTATCTGTTATTTAAATCTGTATATTATTTATATTACATGATGAAATTATTTACAGCATATTAAAATTATTTACTGCATTACTACATTGGAATTAACTGCTGTAAAAGAAAGCTGATTTTTACTTAAACATATTAAGAGAAAAATAGTAAACTAAAGATTGCCTGCTAGTTATACATTAATTAATTGGAAAAAGAAAAGTTATTGCTCTAAAAATGCTTTCTGTTTTTCTGCTGTGATTTTGAAATTGACCGAATAGAACTGAATTTTTTATGAAAGATTGTGATAAAAAAATTAGAATATTGTATGCTGCTGACCATAACTTAGCATTTAATTTCTGAATTTTATTTAATTAAGGAATATAGAAATTTTTCTTTTTCTGAAGATTGAAATTTAATGAAAACTAATATGATTTATGCTTTGAAAATTTAATTACATGAAGAGTTTATTTACAGAAATTTTAGAATATTTAATTGATCGACTTGAGGGTTGTTATGTATATAATTAATTTTGATCTTTGGAGTTAAATTTAATCTGTAATTGGTTTTTCACATAATGTGAATTTTTGTAAAGGGCTGGTAGATATTTGGATTTTCGACTGAATTGCAGTCACTTTTAGGTTCCTTTTGGCCCTGGTTCTTTGACATGCGCCCATATGGGATGGTGTTCGTGTCAGGAACTTTTTGGTGTAGTTTGATCTGCTGCACCCTTCAAAATTTTTGTTGAAAATTTTCTTGAAGGTACCTAGGACTTCAAGGACCTGATACCTACTTGCACCTACTGAATTCTTCTGAAAAATTTATTCGCTGCGCTCTTAAATTTTTCCCGGGAGGTCCGGAGGAGTGTGGTGTCGAGATTTGAGATCCTCGCACCACTCGAGTGAAATTATAACTTCTGTAATCTGTTTCTATATTTATGGCATACATATTTATTTATATAATTATTTGCTTTATCCTGTTGAACACCCTCTCGTCAATTCTATGTTTAATATCAAAAAAATATCCCTTTTGCATTTAAAATCAAATCGGATATTCTTAGCCATTTTTAATTTAATAAGTGTTGTGCGATCGTACTCGAGGCTGCTCTTGTTTCGACCGTTATTTTCAGGGTCATCGTTTTCCCAGGCAAGCGAATGTGGTGTAGAGGCGGTTGGCTCTGCACGCGGCTGGGATGATGCAATGGCATGCTGAATTTTCATATTCACGTGTTTGTGCTGGTGAAGTATGGAGACATCGTGGCGAAGGTTGATTTTCGAACTGTTGGAGTTCGAGACCCTGTCGTCGAGGCTATGAAGGCGTTCCCTGGAAAGTTTTTGAAATAAAGTAAATTTGGATTGGTGGGGCGAGAATTGACCCCTGGTGCATAAAAAGGGCATGTTTGTTGATTCGGGGCGCACATTCCCTATCTGGCTACCCATGTCACTGGGCTAGTCCGGATCATAATTTTATTATGTTGCCCACCACGGAGTTGGAGACCTGATACCATTCCGGTCTCTGAACTTCGTGGGCATGGGGAGGTGTTGCCGCCGGTCATCGTGGAGGAGCCCGACTACCTGCTGAACATCGACGTTGAATAACGGATCTGACCCGAGGTCTCTGGGCCGGGTCGAGTTGTTGGACGTCGTGGACAAAATGAAACGGAGCCCTGATCGAGTCTCAGCCACTATGTGCTAAAAGAGAGCCGGTTTTCATGGAACGGCATAGCCGAGGGTTCAAGTGGATGTGGTTTACGATTTCTTCAGCATCTCCGATGTCGGAGGTAAGAGTGTTCTTCGATGGATCAGTTTCCCGTCGGAAGTCATTCACGTAAATTAGAACATACTTAAGATCTTTAATTTGACTTCTCGACTTAATTTAACATCTATTTTATATGAAATAAAATATATTTATTTTAGTAATTTCTAAATTCAAAATTAAAGCTTCGAGTACGGTTGCTCCCATGTTGAGACCATACCTATTGTATTTATGTTAAATGATAAATTTACTTTGGCCACATTTATTACGTTCTGGAAATTGTTTATTTTAACTGGTGGCTATTAAATTTTATATCATGGTTCCCTGAGTCCAGTGCGGAGACTGATATAGATTCAGCTCCTGTATAATGTTGGTAACTCCATAAAAATATAAATTGATTGATTAATAAAGGATGGATTTAGTAAAGATTTAAGGAGTATTTATTTGTGTTTAAATTAGTGTATTTACTTATGGTTCCAGCAGAAGTAGAAGACCTTCAAGGTAAGGGTTTGTCTTATTTTGGTTTGGTGTGTGCAAGTCATCTGTGAGTTTCACTCACAGACGGGTGGAGTTTCGGACCTGGGTTTTACAAAATTTGGAGGAAGTTGGAATTCTCCGGTCAGCCGTGTCGAGCGGGAAAACCGTTACGACAATTGTCTATATTTGTTGTAGAATTCTCTAAATGTACAATGCTGTTGAAGACTTTTTTTATTTGATGCCTTTTACATACAAAATCAGAATTATGATGAGAACACAATTGTATCTTTAAGACATAAATTTGCATATTTCTCTCGCTTGTGCTTATATTAACGCGTTCATTACCAGTATCCAAAAGGTTATGATAAAAGTTATGATTTTTTAATACGGACTTTATACTGACCTAAGTATACAAAAATACTTTTAGCAAAATGTTGGTATATTGATTTTTATTGAGTTAATGTTTATAGTATCATAGATATTTTCTTTTAAAACTATAAAAAGTGTATTGAAAGTTCTGTAAATAACATTTTTGCTAAAAATAAAATAAGGTAAGAATATGTTTTAATGTGTATGTTAGAATTAAAAATGTTTTTTTTTTTTTGTTTTTAGAGTGTTAGAGATTTGTGATTTTATAAGTTTTGGATTCTTTTTCGAATTTCAGTGTAAATTAACGTAAACTAAAATTGCATATTAAACGACTGGTAGAAGGATCAACAAAGAGCATAACTATTTTTATAGCTGAAAATTACACGTATATATAAATACAGATTAACGATGATAATGATTATATATGTATTAGTAATTTAAATTTATAATAAATATTTAACCATCAGTTCGTGATAACAAAAGTCAGTACCAAAGGTTTAATTTGGAATAAGGGAATAGATACATAGCAAAATATAAATAATTCATTTAAACTTATACTAAATTTGCAGTTTAAACATTTTTAATTTTTCACTTGGCAAAAATTTTTCATTTTGGCATTAAAAATAATAACTCATGAAATTTTCATAATATTATAGAACTTTTGAAAGAGTCTATCCTATCACAATAGGAGTTGCTGCATTCATTTTGTAATCAAAAATAATGTGCATAGAACAAATATATTCAAAACACCATCATGTTTTAAATATTAATAATTTCCTTACAATTTTAAATTTTTGTAGTAAATTAAAGAATATCCCCCTTTTATTAGCAAATATGCAACGAAAATTCAATCAGCAATCAGCTGTAAATTAATCTGTGAACTAACAATGTTATGTATTATTAACGAAATAATAAATAATATGGGAATTTGATAGATAGTTTTAAATGTAATGGATAAGTACAGAGTGATCATAATTAACATATTCTTAGTTTCGCGCTACCATTGCAGATAACAGCATCCTTGGACTGATTTCACACTTATTGCTAGTCAGCACGAAATAATCGATACCAGCACACGGAATAATCAATACTGATATCGGATGTAGCAAGAAAAATTGCACTATGCCGAAATTTTAAGAACCTTACTGGAGACTGGCAAATTCACATTTACCAAAATTAAATTCCCACTTACCATAATTTTAATACACACTTTAAATTTCGTAAAGATTGAAATAAGAATATAATGGTCAAGTTCATACTCAAAGAACCTGCATATAGGGGGTGTTTTCAAAACTAAGAGTGCTCTCCTATTGCAGGCAGCGGCACAGAACAAATTTAATGGCTGCTATTCTGGGTATTAGCAATTCCGTGCTGATGAACTAATAATTGCAAAACTAGCCATAAATGCTGATATATGCACCAAGAGCACGATTTCACGTGGGGAACGCCCACTTTAAGCTGATTCTGAAGGTATAAAGTATCCTTAATTCCAAGACTTCAGCATATATATCGAACGGTTGAAACTCAATCAAACTTGGTATTGTAATAACCTTCAAGGCATGTGCAAACTATTTCATAAAAATAATTTTGAAAATTATCACCATGGCGAAATTTGACTCTGGATGGAGCTGAACGCGGAAAATATGAGATATCTTTAAACCTGTGGCATATGACCAAAGTAACTCTGAGGTACATGAACCAGAAATTCAACTGTGCGATAAGGAAATTATATTATATATAAATAGAATGGATAGACCTCAACTTTAATAAACGTTTAAAATTGAATAAAAGCAAAATAGGTTTAAAAAGTCATTTAATAAAAAAAAACTTTCCTCGATGTACATAAATTTATAAAGCCAATGCGCTTTCGGGCATCCGAAAGCAATTTGGCTTTGTAAATCTATGTACATCGAGGAAAAGGGTTTCTATTAAATGACTTTTTAAACCTATTTTGGTTGTCTTTAATTTTAAAAGTATATTATATAGTTTTAGATAACTTGAACGATATAATGCGTAAATTCATCGAAAACTTCATTTCAAATTTTCCACCTTGGGACAGCACCGGTGCTTCAGGGGTAGTAAAAGTAAAATATATAGTTCTTCACGAGTTGTATATTAATAACATAGCTTACATCCCTTGATGTTACATAGTTATATCAGTTGCATCATAAAATATGTCGATAATGCTCCCCAAGCTATTCTAACGCTGCTTCCGAGATCATCTTAATGCTCGGTGGGGACTGTACTGGTACTAAAGTATGTTAAATACCATGCAAAGAATGTTAACTGTTTGTTCCTGCAGCGGGGAGTGTATTTTGTGACGTCTTAAAATAAAATAGCATTGCAGAAATGGACGGGGGAGAATTGCCTTTGGTGCAATTTAAGAATCTTTCGCGTCTTCCCTTCATCTTTATAGTTTTGGTCTACGACTGTTGCTGGGTAGTTAATTGTAATACATAAAACCGTGAGTAAAATTCATATATTTAAATATTTAGAATGAAAGTCTGCTATTGACTTTTCTCATATTCATATTCTATGAATATCAGATATACTTATGCCACAATGAGTTAAATAGCATGTAATAACATTTAGTAGTTAATATATGATCAACATGGTCTCATAATTTGTCAAAATGAAACAAAAAAAGTGACTCAACTCGACTGTCTCATACCAAAATTATTTTCATATTTTACAAGAAAAAATTGGAAAAATAAGTAACTTGAGTGCAAATGATAACAACTGTAGCTTGTTACCTTTCACTATAAAGGACTTGAAAAATATTTCGATTGATACCATACTTGACAAGGTACCCCGGGGGGCAGTAACTCCACCCCCTCAAATGGGAGCTAATGACGTCATGAACAAAAACAACGTGTATTGCGGCTATTTTTCATAAGAATCGTTGAAACTATTAAGTCTCGGGATCATTAAACCACAAATAAACCCTTTTATGCACGTTTATGTCAAATTTTGTCCTATGCTGCCATGTTAAAATAAAATAAAATTTCGAATACATTTCGAAGTTTTCGCTCGAATTAAAAAAAAATTCTATCGAGTTCTTGGTTTTTTTTTATAACAAATTCAGATATAAAGTTTCTTGAATATCCATTAATAATTGTGCGCACACAAGAAATTGACCACAGACATCAGACAAACACAGAAAATAAACCCTTTCATGCATGATTATGCCAAATGTTGCTCTATGATGCCATGTTAAAAAAAATTATATCTAGTTTTAGATTTTTTGATAACAAATCTAGAAGTTTCGTGGAGATCCATTAATACAAGAAAGTGACCACAACATACAGACATATAGACAGATATACAGACAGGCGGTCATCACTCTAAAAATAGTCAAAACATATTCAACATGTCCTGAAACATATATTGACATGAAAATCTCGCATTCGAAAATTTTCGTAAAAACAATACTTTCTCTATACTATATTATACAGTATGAGAAAGTAAAAATATTTAGAGTGCTATTCTCCTCCCAACTTTAATATTTATGGTCCACATTTCTGAATATATTTAAGACTGGGGGATCGAACATCAAAACAGTGAATTTTAAAATCATATAATTTACCGAGAAATTGAAGTAGTAGAAATTTTTTCTGATAACTGGCACTAATATACTCTCAAAAATATATAAAATATATCGTACGTTGCTTTTAATGCGCCAGGTGATCATTACAGACCCTTTATTTAAATAAAAAAAAGCAGGTCGTGTTCCCAGAATGAAAAAAAAATTTAGAGGAATATTTCTCTAACTATATGAAGGTGTCATTGAAAAACTTCAGAAAGTGCATTAAAGAGTTTCAGAAAGTTCATTGAAGAGTTTCAGAATGAGGTGGGACAGCCCAGTGGTTAGCGCGCGGGGATTGCACTCGGACGACCCGAGGTCGATTCCCGGCTCATCCCCAAACTGCCGTGTGTTCACGCGGAGTACTGGCATGCTAAATATGTGAATCCATAAGTCCTTCCGAGAGGTGTGTGATAGGGAAAGGAGGGTTTCGTCCCTGTGGATGCCATACCCCACTGTGTTCCGGTGTAAATTGGCTGGCGCTGTCCCGGTCTAAACAAATATCTTACAATTTCGGGTAGATCGGACAGTCTGGGTCAAAAGAAAAAAAGAAAGAAGATTTTCATAAGTGTTCGTTGAAGAGTTTTAACAACAGAATCTTTTTCAGGCACTTTGAGACAGTTAAACTAGAAGGCCTGCCCATTCTCGCTTTGTCTGTGTTGGGTTATACTTTTGGATATTTAACAATTTTAGGAGTTTTGCTTTTTGTTTAAACGTGTTCAGGGGTCTTATTTACATAGTCATTCTCTTTTAGTTATCTATTTTCCAATTGTTTAGGTTTTTGATATTCTTCTGTTCCAAATAGGTTCTTTTCCATAGGTTTTGTGTTAAAAACGACGAAAGTTCGTTCTTTTTAGGTTTTAGCAATTTAAATTTATTTAAATTGGCTAATTTGCAATTCCATTTATTGCCCTTTTTATTCCCTTTAATTTGATTTCAAATTTATTGCTCTCTGCTAAAAATTGGTTAATTCATCGCAATTTTACAGTTTTAAAGGTCTAAACAAATATCTTACAACTTCGGGTAGATCGGACAGTCTGTGTCAAAAGAAAAAAAGAAAGAAGATTTTAATAAGTGTTCGTTGAAGAGTTTGAACAACTCAGTCTCTTTTTCAGGCACTTTGAGACAGTTAAACTAGAAGGCCTGCCCATTCTTGCTTTGTCTGCAACAGATCCAGTTTCTCTAAAACGTTCATGATTATGGAATTCTTAGGTGTTTTAGAGAATGAATATTTTTTGTGACACTTGACATTTATTGATGATACTCTCGTAAGCATGGGCTAGAGAAATATCGCTCTAAAGTACGGAAAAAGAATTACTCTATGAAAATGCAGTGTTCTTCAATGGAAAAAAAAAATATTTATAATGGTCGTCTGGCATATTGAAAAGAGCAGACAACATGTCTAATATATTTTTGCAATAGCTTAGTAACACCGACGAATTGAAATCATATGAATTATTTCTATCGATATAATTATTTGAGTTGATACCGCAATACCCATAGCCTAGTTCATATTATCAATTTACCCATATACTACCATCCTAGGAATTATTAGTGCTTTTTATAAGAATTAACGCTATGAAAATTTAAATACTTCGAGTTCTAATCATGAGAATCACTAAATATTCTACCTGGTTCTGGAATTTCGCACCTACCTCATAGACATACATACGCACACACACACAGAAGAGAATCGTTCCAAAAGTGTTCGAAACTGGTTTAAGAGGTCTTCAAACGAGCTTATCCTTCGAAAGTTTAGATTCAGAAATATTCGAAAAACATTGCTCTCTCTATACAATATTATAATAAAGTAAAAAATTAATACATCTTTATGAGTAGCATGTTCACATCAGAGTTGACTTAGTAAGACTATCAATTTAAAACCTGGTGTACACATAATGACGGCTGAAATAATTCAAGGCATCATTCTTTTAGTGTTACCGAGTCATACTGAGCTGTATCATAAAATACGCTGATAATGCTCCACCATCTAAGTCAACGCTCATTTCGATGTCGTCTACACCTATAGGATTTGGTGGGGGGTTGTAATGGTACTAAAGTATGCTAAATACTACGCGAAGAATTCCAACTGCTTATGTGTACAATCCGGGAACATATTTGATGACATCTTTAAACAAATCATCCTCTATAAATAACCAAGAGGGGGAGAGGGTGTAATGCATTTTAAGAATATTCTTTGTACCATATACATTCAACTTATTAGAGAGACAAAGACATTGCTATTATGGTGTTTCGATTGCAACAATTAGGATCAGTGGACATGTTTATCTCTCATTATAACTCATCAATGTCAAATAGTCGTTACCGCACTATCATTAAGAAAACTTGTTATGTGCAGTGATTTTGCAAAACTTTGTGGTGACCAACGAAGTTAGCCGTACCTCAGATCCTTAGCTATCAGTACTGATAGTATTTAATTAGAACGAAACCAGTCCTTCGATGCTGGCTACTTAATACGTATGATGATTAATGTAGGCATTTTGGAATGCCCAACATCGGCGGTTTCACTACAAGGCGTTGTTTGCAGTTAATTGTGGAGAAGAAAATCGTAGTTAAACTTTATGTATTAAAGCAGCATATAAAGTAGTATGCAAAGCAGCATGCGTTAAAGAAGCATTATTAAAGAGGCATTTATTAAAGGAGCATGCACAATAAAATATTAATAAAGAAGCTTATAAAGCCGCATGTATTAAAGAAGCATTATTAAAGCGGCATATATTTTACAGAAGCATAAATAATAAAACAATAATAAATAAGCATATATAAAGCACCATGTGGTGCATAAGCATTATTAAAGCGGCATTTATTAACAAAAAAGATCAATCATGCGTAAAGCATCGATTATTAAACACATTCCAACTGAAATGTAATTTTATTTAAACATCTCTAAAAAGCGATACATTCAGCGGTAATAATTTTAAAACTATCACAGTACTACAAAAACTTATTATATTTTAAAACTTAAAACTCCATCAAATAAAATAAACTTTACTTAAATGGCGTCATCAAAATATAAATCGCCTGGCTCTCTATGTAAAAGCAGTAAATATTTCATTCATACACTTTTATTCTATTCCTTTCATTCATCATAATACTACAATAATTTATTTTACTTAAAAACATAAATCCATGGAGGTAAAAGTACTTTCGATGATGTTTTAAACATAGAGTTAGAAAAAGTTAATGCTATAAAATCGTCTGCTTCTCTATGTAAAATCAATGAATATTTCATTCATATCAGCTTTATTCCAGACTCCAGAGCTAAATGATTTTGAGTTAAAAAATTCAACAATTCTTATACAACTCATCTTACAGATTGATTTGCTTACATTCTGCATACGTTAAAACTAGGCTTCGTTGTAGAAATAATCAAAGTTTGATGATCATTTAAACTCAAATATATTGTAATTACGTTGGCGCAGAATATAGATGCACAGAAATTAAGCGGTTTTAGGACGGATGAAACACTATATGTAAATTAATTATGGCCAGGCACTTGACTTTCACCATTCGCCTTTCGTTAGTAGCCAGGACGTGAACCATTTAGCCGTCTTAAGACGTTGCCCCAGGCACACCAGAGGGGGGCGGAACACACTAAGCCCACACAAACATTCATGCCTTACGTGGGACTCGAACCCACAACGCGGCGGTCGAGCGATTGCTGTGGAAACGCTCGCCTTGACCACTCGACCACTGCGTCGGCGTATTATGGTATTTAGAATGATTTAAGTGGATCTAAACAATATGAATATGAGTATGCAAGAAAGTAAACTGAAATCTTACACTTTAAATGATATTATTTTCCTATTAAATCGAAAATTTAAAGTTTTTTCCATTTTCAACACAATTTATTTTTACTTCTGAAGAGAATTGTAAATACATATATATATTCAATACACTACATGCACATCATGTGTATATAGTGTATAGAATATATATATATATATTTACAATTATATTTATATTTGTTAAAAAATAAACTCCATTTTTTATATGTGCTTTTTTTAAAAACTACTTTACATACATATAACTTTTCATAACAAATATAAATGAATATAATAAAACACCGCAAAAACAGCATATTACTAAACATAAAATAAAATAGAAAAATTAAACTATTTGTGCATCATAAGTTAATACCCCCCTTTTAATAAGAATTACTCATCAAAAGTTAAATTGCGTGTATATATTTCTATGATATCAAGATATCTTTAAGTACTGGCATTTTATTTTCCCTATATTTTGAATATAAAGCGAAATTTTTTTTTCAAAATTGACAGTTTAAATAAATATTTTAGATCTTTCACTATAGAAATGCATACAATACAGGGCTATTTATATCATGCCAGCGCCACCTGAATGATTGTTTCAAACGATATTGGCGTTTTCTTAATATGAAGTTTTAACTCCTTACTTTTAAGCTCCATGGAACTATTATAACCTCAAATTCGTTGCCATACCCGCTGTGAAAATTAACTGATTAAAAACTAAAAACTGAAAATCGCAAGTAAACCTTAAAAAAAAAAAGAATTTCCTCTGAGTGGTAAAAAATTTTAAATTTTAAATCATCGAGTAAGCATTTATTGTCTATACCAAATTGTCTCTTTTAATTGATATTTAAAAAAAAAACATTTTAAAAGAAACCATTTTGACCACAAAAATCTGCTGCCATCCCCGCTGTGAATTAACTAATTAATTACTAAAAAATCCGCCATTAATAAAAGTATCCTTAAAAATTGAACCACAACTAAAAATTCCCTCTGCATGGAGGAAAAGGGATCTTTTCCATCAGCTGTTAGAGTTATGAGTCAGATAATTATTCCCTAGGATGAAACGCCGTGCAATTAATGAGACGAAAATAAAATTCAGCTTCTTTAAATAAGAATGACTTTCCTTCTATTGGCAAAAGCGCTCCAATTTCCTCTACCATCATTAAAAATAACTTTCGCTATCCGTTATTTTTAATACTGTAGGATTATTAATTAATTTAGACGAACGGTAAATCTATAAAGCGGTCTGAAGTTTCAAGAAATATTTTATGTAGAGCTTTGTGTTTAGTTTCTTGCTTATAATTATGAGACATCTAGTACGCCCGGAATAAGTATTAATCACTTTTTTCCGAACTGGTATGCACGCAAAGACATCATCTATGCTATTAGAGTTTGGAATACTTATAGGAATTTAATGATTTTATGCTACGTTAAAAAGTCTGATGTGGGCATCACATGACTCTCACTACATAATACAATGACTTTATTCTTTTTACATCGAAAAAATGTAGTTCAAGATTCATGGCACAATATTTTTGAATTGTATACTGATATTTGGCACTTTTCTAGATGACAAAATGCAAAAATATTTCAAAATACCAAATTAGCTTATATTTCGCGCAAATCCGACTTGGCAATTAGAAATATTGTTAACATTGGCTGAACAATATAGTCCGTATATTAAAATATGTTAATAATGCATCAGAATGGTATCATTTTAAAAAAATTGCCCAGTTAGAGATATTTCGCCAACTTAGTCGCCAAGATCGCCAAATTTATCGCTAAATGCTATAGAGAATATTTTACATAAAGTTATTTGTAAAACGTTTAATATCTCGAGGACGGTTCCGGCTAGCGCTCTAAAACGTTCTCTGACGTTTGTGTCATACGTTTTCTAATAAAAACTTACTCATAAAATGATTATTTATTTAACATCATGAAATGGCCTTACATTTTAATGAATTTTCAAAAATTCATTCAAAATTTGGGGTGTTTCGACTGGGGGTCTGCAATCTGAATCTGGATTCGACTCATCAGTGGGAAGACGAAATAACTAATTGAACTTTAATTAGTTAATTAAATTTAGTTAATTAAACTTTATCAGAGTCCAGTTTCGATGTTTCCCAATCCAATGTAAACATATGTCTTTGAAAAAAGAAAGAATCCCTTTTTAAAAGAAAATTTTAAGCTTAGTAAAACTCTTGTTTTATTCCGGAATTAAAGTGCAGCACTCTGGCTGACCAGACGACGTTTCCTGCACAGGTTAGATGCCTAAGCATCTAGATCTGCAGACCAAATGCCTAAAGATCATGATACCTACCGGATGATTGAGCTCAGACTATAAACAGTGAAATTTTTCTAGGACTATTATCTATTGTAACTGTTTCAAATCATGAAAAATTGCGTCGAGCAGAATAATATTGTTACGGCCTATCCTTTGGAATCGTAGGTGTCAGCTCAGGATACAAGAATGACGCCAAATTTCTGATAACTAACACGTTTATTGACAAGCACAACGTAAACAAGATACAGCAAATAGCTTGATAACTATCACACAATATCAGTAAACAACTGTCAGGTACAGTACGACAGCAATTAAATGCTCCACTCATTTTACGAAACAACAGATACCATTTTCAAAACATTGACGTCTCTCACAATTCAAGGTAGCTCGTATCAAGTCAATTGCTCTCCAACTGAGCGACGACTCCTTTTATATACTCTCCGTAGAAATTTCCAGAAGGTGCAGATATCTCCAAGAATATTCCTTATTTCAAGAAAATTCTCGTATCCTCGAAAAGTCGGCAAATTGGACATAAATCGCAAAATTTGGCACCTCTACCACGAGTGCTCAAATATGGCAACCCTATATTAACGTAATAAAAATGGCTGCCTGTAAAATTGTTTTCCCTTTTGGATCTCAGAAGAGTATTCAATGCATTTTACATGCTCGAAACAATATATAATAATAATACACTGAGTTCAGATTTATTTTTATACACGAAATGCACCTTACAGACTAACTATTGGATATTAGATTTAATACAAGAAGAATTTTTCATTATTAAAAATGAGCGAAATTCTACTGTTGGCGTTTACAAAAGATTAAATATAATTCCCTCAGAAAAAAAAATGCAAAAAATATACAAAAGTCTTGATTATTGCACGATGGGAATTTTGTAACCACATTTTTAATACTTTATTCATTAAATAAATATTAATAGTCATTAAGAAATTGTCATTTTCGTTCGATATTTTAAGAGTTTTATTTTTGAAAGAAAGCAGCAGTTTCCTGAACACAAAGGCAAGTCGCCCTACACGCTGCGAATTAACTTATTAAAATAAAAACAGCCCCGCCATGAAAGAATGTGTCGTCTAAGAGTTGAGCCGCAACTAAGAATTCCCTACGCATAAGGGAAAAAAAATCTTTATAAGCTGTTAGAATTTTGAGTCCGCTAATTATTTCGTTGGATGAACTTAGTTTAATTAATGAACCGGGAATAAAATTTGGTTCCCCTGAATCGGAATAATTTTGTTTTCTGGAGGAAAAGTTCTCCAGTTTTCATTACCATTATTGAAAATATTTTCGCTTCTTATTATTACTTTCCTTAGAGTGCATAGTATATGAAAAGAGAAAGTGCAATGGGAACAAAAATCCAGCGCTTGCATTTTGCTGATTTGAAACGATTTGAAGATCCTTTAAAATGAATTTTTCAATAATATCTGTGTGCCTTTCTTTCTTTTGACCTAAACCGTCCGACCTACCCGAAGGCATGTAAAGCAACATGTAAAGCAGAATATAAAGCAACATGTAAAGCAGAATAAAAATCAACATGTAAATTAAATAAAAAAGCAGCATATAAAGCAGAATATAAAGTAACATGTAAAGCAGAATATAAAGCCACATGTAAAGCAGAATATAAAGCAACATGTAAAGCAGACTATAAAGCAACATGTAAAGCAGAATATAAAGCAACATGTAAAGCAGAATATAAAGCAACATGTAAAGCAGAATGTAAAGCAGCATGTATTAAAGAAGTATTTTTAAAGCGGCGTTTATTAAAGACGCATACATAATAAAATATTAATAAAGAAATGCATAAAGCCACTCAATTAAAACCACTAAAGAAATACATAGTGTCACTCCATTTAGACCGAGATCCAGGAGGGGGTACATCCATGGAGACCGTATCCTTCTACGCCTAGGAATTCGCCAATAGTCATTTATTTCATACAATTGATGATTTTACTTAAACGTTAATTGAATTTTGATGAGGATTTTGCACGTTAGTAATTCGCTTGGAATATTAAGTTGCCAAAAGTAGTTGCATTATGCTGGGAAAGTCATGTGCTTGCCCACATCCGCTTTTTTTACACTTTCAATTACGGAGTAAACAGTTATCATCCTTAAAGAATGGATTCAATATTTTAAAATTTTAGTTTAAAACAATACTTTGTTATGACCATGAAAATATTTTGCCATCACCGATGTGAATTAACTTATTTTAAAGTAAAAACTCCGCATTAATGGTAGATTTCCTAAAAGTTGACCTTTAACTAAAAATCTACTCTGCATAGGGGAAAAAACTTTTCCAATCAGCTATTTAAAATATCCACAGTTGTTAAAATTCTCCATTGAGTCCATATAGTCATCATGATGAATCAAGTTTAATAAAAGAGACGAAAACAAAATTTAATTTCTTTAAATTATAATATTTTCATGTTTGCTTGGCAGAAGTTTTCAAATGTCCTTTTAACATTATTAAAAACATCGCTTGTTGCTCGATATTTATCAAAAGAGTATTATTAATTATTGCGAACTAACACCCAATCCATAAAATGTTTGATATTAGCGAATATTTTCTTGTAGAGATTTGTACTTATTTTTCTTGCTTGTAATTATCAAAAATCTTTTATGGGCGGGGTAAATATTAATCATTTTTTCGCACTCTCTCTTATACGCAAGGGAATATTTTTCCTTATTGTGTGATTTAAGCATTTATCGGGACCTTATGATGTTTTGTAAATATAAGATTACTGTGTTCGGCATATGTCATGTCAAAGCATTTACTTTCAAAACAATTTTGTTACGATGTATCACCTGTATTCGTGGATGTATTCTTAGGATACACGAATGAGTTCAAAGATTTGATAATTCCAGTTTTAATAAAGCAACAACAACACTTAACGCAGGCGCAGGATACAATTAATAACCTTTTTCCTATATAACAAGGTCAGAGCAAAATGATCAGATACAACATAGCAGCAAATAAATACCCAAATTTTTAGCAAAATTATAGTATTCTAAAAGCACAGATGTATTGATTTATTATTCACTGTTTCTCGTATGATAGAACATCCCTCTCTGAACACTAAGCATGCATCCTTATGTACCCCCTCAAGACTGATAAAAAATATCCGCAGTTTTCTGGTAAAATTATTGAACATTCGCTTAGATTCCTAAAGATTCCAAAACTCACGAATTGTCTATGTTGATGATATTTTGCAAAATTTGTAGCAAAATTCATAATAAAATTTTCCGATGAGTTCATGTCACTCAAATGTCACTATGATAGTAATTGATAATTAACTGTTCATTAGGATGGAGTAGCATAACAATTACTTTACTACTAAAACTTATCACTAGTTGCCAAAAGTTGCCTATCGAGTAGATAAACATAGTAGATAAATAGTTAATTATGTCATTTTCTTTTACACACACACACACATATATATATATATATATATATATATATATATTTATATATATATATATATATATATATATATATATATATGTGTGTGTGTGTATATATATATATATATATTTGTTTAACATTTTGAAGCAAAACTATTTTTATACTATTTGATCTTCAAAATAAACGCTTGAAAATATATGAACCTTTAAAATAACCTGAGTCAAGAAAATTAATTTTAGAAAATTTCAGAATATCCTTTTGTGAAAAAGAAATTTCAAATGTATATTAGATATCTTAATTTGTGAAACAGAGAAACTTTAACTAAAATTTGACTAATTCTATGATGTTGAACTATTAAAACTTTTGAAACGATTTCAATCAAATTGATTCCAGATAATTAAGGAAAAGAATGAAATGAAATCGTATTATCAAAATTCTTAGTAACTGCACAATGTATATTTTGTAACAACCTTTAAGAAAGTGAAATTTTTAATCATTGAACGAACATTTATAGTGGCTCAAAAGTATAAACACTTTTGTACAAACTTTAAAAAAATCATAACAAATGGAAACCATTTTCTTCCACACAATATTATTGCTATCACCAATGAGAATTGATTAATTAAAGAATGAACTTTGCCATTGATGAACATGTCTTTAAAAGTTGAACAACCAAAAATTCCCTTTGTATAAATGATAGATATTTTCTCCATCAACTATTTGGTTTGAGTCATTTAATTTTATCCCAGACTAAATTCCGTTTATATAATGAATCGAAAATGAAATGTGATCTTTCATATGTTACAATGAATTTATTTTATTGTGGAAAGCTTGCAAACTTCTTTTATAATTTAAAAAAATATATTTTGCTCTCCGTTGCGCTTTTTACGACGGAGGATTATTAATAAGTATAGAGATGGACAGAAAATCCCTAAAGAGCTTGAAGTTTGGGGAAATTTTTCTTGTGGAGCATTTCGCTTCTTTTCTTACTGCGCTTGGGATGAGCATTTATCACTTTTCTCCGTAATAACGAACACGCAAAGAAATGATTCACCCTATTGTGAGATTTGAACATTTATCTGAATTTGATTCCAGTATCTTGTGAAAATTAAAGGTTAGTGGAACACGGCATATGTCATGTCGAGACAGTGTTTTTTTTAATATGATGTTCGATTAGTGTAATATTTCTTAATCAACAAAATATATTATAAAAAAGGAATAAAAATAGTTTTTTGGGAATTGTACGATCTCTCTGCATACTTGCGGTCAACTTTTCCTGGATTTTACTCTTAAAAGAGGACTTCGAATGTTGAACTTCTGCATTCTATACAAAATTTGGAATAATGTTTTCTAATACAAATCCGTATTTGCAAGCCAGAACTCTAACCGCCCACCCATATGATTTGATATATAACACTATTCATTTAAAACTATGTATTCTTTTAAAAATAAAAATGTGAGGTGTGCAGCACATGATTTTTCCTACAGACTCAAACTCGTTTTCTCTTTATTTCTTTAATAATTCATTAAATTGAATTTAAGGGGACGGTGGACGTTGAAATTTTTTTTATTTATTTATTGACTTAGAAACATGAAAATTTGTATAAATATTCTTCCTAACATTACTATATAAAATACCATTAATTTTTTTTCAATTTTGTTATAATTTTGTATTTTTTTTTAAATTTAATTTTTTTTAACGAAAATTTGAAAATGCTCCTTGCGTGCCATTTTTTTTCACATTTTTGATTAATTTTACATTATGAACACTCAAAATTACATGATGAACAAATTTGGGTATTCATTTTTAAATCTCTTAGGTAATTTTTTAAAAATATTTTTCTGCATTAAAAGTTAATTTTCATCATTTAATTAGGTTCTTATTCACTTTTAATTACCTTAATAAAGTCTAATTATAAGATGCATACCCAGTTTCATTAAAAAGTATGAAAAGTGTCTTCTTTCCAAATTTCATGCATCTCAGATAAAAATTAAAACGCATGGAACATTTTAAAAATGTAAAACCTTTGAAAATTCTATTTCGAAATAAATGCATTCAACCTTTTGCTTACGGGTGGGACAGCGTCCATCCCGAACGAAGAACCTCCCAAAAAGACAAATATTTGACATACCCAATCCCAAACAGTTCAATCCCCCTTTGCAGGCATTGGCGTCCATGGAAATCGCCGACAGAAACATTGCACCTGGTTTGGGATGGACGCTGTTCCACCCGTAAGCAAATGTTAAATGTGTAAAATAATGTTATATATTAAAAACTCTTTTTAGTTAATTTTTGCTCATTTCAACGTCTACCGTCCCCTTAATTGCATAAAATAACAAGCATAATTATTTGAAATGACACCAAATTTGCACTTTCAGTTAGAGCGGATGCATCGATTTCACAGACATACAAGCACACGCAGACGTCACACTAAAAATATTTTTTTTCCTGTTTCAGAATAGCTGAAAAGTGTAGATCCGTCGAAAACTCAAATTCCAATTTTCGACATGATTCCATAACTTCTCCTATACATTACAATGTATGGTAGGGAAAGTAAAAATGAATATTACCACTACATATTTTCAGAAACAGATGTAAAATTATAAAACATATTTTAATTAAACACCGTTAAGAATAACCATTATATGTTTTAATTTGTTGAATGCAAAATTGGTATTTAAAATGTTAAAACTATATTATTCTGCGATTGAATTATTAAAATATTTCAACCTATTAAAAGTAATTTTCTCTTAGATTCCGTTTACATTATAACAGAGCTTTTCAAACAGGCAAGAAAGTGCTCAACTTGTCTATCATTCGTCACCCGGGAAGCATCGTTTGGCGGCCATTGGAGCTCGTCAGTCCAAGGTAGGGAAAGAGTAAAATAAACAGATCACAAAAGTTCTTAATACTGGGATTTTAAGTAGAAGTATTTACTTCAAATCCAACAATAGATAACATTTGCATCAAATCCCGTAACACCGGCTTGCATTGTAGCTGTATTAAAGCAAATACTTCTACCAGAAAAATTCTAATATCATTATTTTCAGGAGTTTTGTATGTTCATTTCAACCTCTGCTCAGTGCTAATAAACGACACTCACCGCAAAACTATGCTCCATGGTTGATGAAAGATTAATCAATTGATTACATTCTATCTCCCTTAGCTTATTTAGATAATAAAAGCAAAAAACGTTTTATTATAAAAGTCAATTGATAGAATGTAATCAATTGATTACATTCTATCTCCCTTAGCTAATTTAGATAATAAAAGCAAAAAAAGGTTTATTATAAAAACGCAAGTATATCAACAAAATACAATCTTTGAAGTTATAATCAGTAACCATTTCACGCCATTTTGAAATTTTATCGGATATCTTATAATTTTGTCCACAACAAACCATTAGCAACCATTTTTTGTCCACAAATACTCGTTGCTATCTTCTATATGAATTAAATCACCAACAGAGAAATCATTCAAAAGTAGCAAATGTGTTCATAAAAGTTGAACGCTAACTTAAAATTTCCTCTCTACAAGGAAAAAATATTTTATCAGTTGTTAGAAATTTGAATCAATTAATTATTCCCTAGTATGGACGCCACTTCATTAATAAGTTGAAAATAAAATTTTATTTCTTTATAATATGGCTTTCTTTTACGTGGAGGAAGCTTCCAATTTCCTGACCATCTTTAAAAATATCTATCTGTTATTTTTTTACTTCAGGAAATTATTAATTAACTTGGAAGAACAGAAAATTATAAAACGTTCGAGAAATGTCTCTGGTAGTGCTTTGTGCTTGTTTATTTCTTGTAATTGTGATAATTCTCGTTTTCGAAGGATATATATATATATATATATATTGTTAAGGACATGTGAAATGCTCTAACTGGAGTCTATTTTAAAAATCAGACGGAGAAAACACCCTTGCAGGCAACCTTTTCTATGACGTGAATCTAGGGTTGCCACCTGATGAAGTTCGGAATGGGTTGTCAGATTTGACAATTTATCGCTAATTTGGCGACGTTTCGAAGGTTCGTATAGCACCTCGAAATAACGAATATTCTACAAGAAACGAGGCATTTCTAGAAGTTTCTATAAAGAGTCTATAAAAAGAGTCATCTCACAGTTGGAGAGCAGTTGATGTGGACAGGAGTTGCATTAAACTGTGACATTCATCAATGTTTTGAGAATAGTAGCTGGTGTTTTGTGAAATGAGATACCCATTGTTTCGAGAATAGTATCCGTTATTTTGCGAAATGAGTAGAGCATTTAAGTACTAATTTACAGTATATTGTTCCTGTTTAAACTGTGCTTGTGAATAAATGTGTTAGTGATCCAGAAATTTTGGACGCATTCTTGTATTCAAAGCTCACACCCACAACTCTATAGGATAATTTGCTACAATATATATATATATATATATTTAAATTGCTGGAATACAAAAATATTAATTTTTATATATTATAAAATTTAAGTAATTGTCGAATTTAACGATCTCATGTAAAAATATTTAGAGTGTAAAGCTACACTTGGACTTCTCATATATTTATCTACCACATTATTTAAGTCATTCATATCATAATTAACTAGACATTTTCACCCACGCTGGACGAGGGAGGCAAATTACAGATTGTTACTACAATGTGAAACTTACACACTTAATAAAAGTTCTAAATGTTCAAAACCGTTTCAAATTAAAGCATAAAAATGGCGCATATTTTATTATTCAGTTCGCAAGCATCGAAATTGCGGTAATGTAAAATAATATTTCATCCCCGATTACTTTATGTTCCCTTATTTTCAATATTTTCAAGCGTTTTCATCTAAAAATCAATTAATCCTAACAATACTTTTCAATAGTTTGATTAGAATAATAGTCAGCAGACGATTTCAGTATTTAAACGTAACTCTGTTACTATGGTTATACAAACAAAATCAAAAATTGTATATTAAAATTTAACTATAAAATATAATAAAATATCTTCTGCTGTAACAATAAATTAACACATTTTACAAACAGTTAGTTGGCTTTATACGAATGGAATAATTAAAAAATATTAAGAAAAATTGAAATGGGAAAGTAGTCCTAATACATCTTTATACAATTGTATATGAAAATAATAAAAGCATGACAACAGTTAAACATCAATTAGTAATCCATAATAATTTCTTTTAACTTCTTTTCATAAGATTAAATCTTTCTTAAAGGCGTACATTATTTAATCACAACACTTCATAAAAATGTTTTAAGCATTATTATTAAACATTGTAATTTGTTGAATAAAAAACATTATGATAATTAAAATTTCTGAATACTGCGGTTAATTTCTTAAAAAGTTTCAAGCGATTAAAAGCAAATCCCTCACAGATGAATGAGACAAGGAATGAATTTTTTCCCCTTTTGGATTCTTTGTTATTCCCTATGTATATATGTAACCAATTTTTAAAACTTTTAATCACCGAGTAAACATTTACCGTCATTAAGAAATTGTCACATAAGCTGAATGGTTTAACAATTTCTTTTCAAAGAAAGCAACTCTTTGCCTGACCACAAAGTCTAACGCCATCGTCGCTGTGAATTAAATTATTAAAAGAGTTTAAAAAATCTCCTATCAAAGAATGTGTCCCTAAAACTTGAGCCCCCATTTAAAAATTCCCTTTTGCATAGGGAAAAAGGACCTTTCCCATCAGCTGTTTAGTTTTGAGTCGGTTAATTATTCCCAAAGATGAACGCCGTTTAATTAATGAGACGAAAATAAAATTTCGGTTTCTTCAAATTAGAATTGTCTTCTTTTACTTTGTAAATGCTCTCCAATTTCCCTGGCATCATTAATAAGATCTTTCGCTCCTTGTTATTTTTTACATCCGTTTTTACATCCGGCGATTATTAATTATTTCGGACGAAAAATAAATTCTATGAAGTGTTTGAAGCACCAGGAAATTTTTCTTCTAAAGGTTTGTTTGCGTTTTCTTGCTTGTGATTTTGAAACTTCACATGCGCTTGAAATATAAAATCTGCATTTTCACTTACTATAGCATTGTATCATTTCCCTGAAATTTGTCGAATTTTGAAATTTTGACCAAAGAACAAGCTTCAAGAATTCCTGCGAACATTTCTAACACTTTTGGCAAGATAAACGCCTATGTATGTATATGTGCATGTGTGCGCGCGCGAGTGTGTGTGTGTGTGTGTGTGCGAGTTTTTATATGTCCGTATGTGTCGATGTGTATGCATGTTGAGTTCCTAGGAAATTGTACACGTTAGTGCTTTCTATAGTAAAGTGACCATGCCCGATTGAATAAAAGTGATTGCAGAGCCTCGAGTGGAGAATGATAAAAATTAGGATAACAAACTCGACAACAAAGTGAAGTAGATGATTAAAGTCAATTTATTGGATAAAAGATATTTTGTAACATTTGAATCCTCATTATGCCTTTAAGACTTGCTGTCCATTTTTGAAAAAAAATGTTTGAAAACTCAGGAGCCTTCCCTTGGTCCGCTCACCTCACCCCAAATTAATAGGTTTCTGATTTCCACCGATTAAAATAATCATATCATATTTTATCCGATTTTATCAATTTTTTCGAATGATATCGTGCCCACAGACCGACCCACAGATAGACAGACATAAGCATCATTGAATAAATGGATAATTTTTATATTCAGGAATACTCAAAACGTAAAGATCTGTCAAAATCCAAGGGTCGGATTTTTGATCTTATTGCAGTATTTGTTTTTTAACATTACTGCGTATGGTAAGGAACGAGAAATGTATATTTCCCGATTTCCTATCCAAGTTATAAATTTTTTTAAAATTTCGTTCAAATACTTTTAAAGTTATTTTCATTAAATTTGGCAATAGCTTAGTGATGAATTAATATAGCTTAATTCTGTTAATAACGACTTTGATATAATTAACATCTATTGCTTAATTCAAAATACCAATTTGTCACGTGTACTACCTACTACCATTATTATTCCCGAAATAAATGCCACATAGGAAATACTGTTATGAAATTTTTAAAATTGAATTCTCTCCAGTTCTCAGTATAAGAATTACTAAAGATTATATCTATATCTGGTTATCTATATCATTCTAGCTTACAGGTTTAAGTAAAATTAAGTAAATCACGTGAATTTGCGCACAAACAAAAAACTGCCTCAAACTAAAATGCAGCACAAATCAAGACAAATAAGCATAGTTTCGGAAATCATCTGCATTTCCTTCTTCATTACAACAAGACTAGAGCTGAACGCCCAAATAACCGCAGGAATATGTCAACTAAATGTCTCAGCAGTATGTCCTTTCAGACAATGAGCTCTAATAGCAAAATTAAGCCGACTACTTCTATTATAGAAAAACTATTCGGTAAATTTTATTACATAGTATGAAATGTGTAAATTATTATGTAAATGAGTGCAAATAAATTCCTTACATGAATCTAATATGTGATTGTGCCTAGTGGATATTTATTTAAGAATTATTTTTTTTAGAATTTTTTTCAGTAGCAGGTCTGGCATAGTATAGCATTATCATTACATAAAATTTAATAGCATGGTAATGGGTATTCTTCCTTCTTATTTCAAGACACACACGGACATTTTTCCAAATAATTCCGAAATACATTTGAGAAGTCTTAAAATATTAGTATCCATCAAAATCATGAATTGAAAAAAAAATTCGAGGAAACAATACTCCCCTACACATTAGTATAAAAGTAAAAATATTCTAATAAACAATAGTTAAAAATAATATGAAACGGTCATAGCATGTTGTCGTATTATTTTCTAAGGATATTAACCATAACCAAAAAAAATTCGCATTAAATTAACAAATATTCAACTCAGTTTCTGCAAAGCCAATTATAACTTTCGATAATAAGATATAATTGGCTGCGATTTTGAAGTACCTGTGCCATTCAGAACGCCTGAAAAATAGAAAATTTAAACATGAAGTATTGTATAACAAACCTCTTGAAGTTCGAATATTTTCGAAAGACTAATTAGATCAATGAGCTCTAGTTAAACACTCCAAGTCAATTACTTCTAGAAATATATAATTATTTTTTTCTTGAAAAGAGAACGTTGTATCTCTGGAAACATATTTCGAATTATAAGTGCTTACAATTTTTTTAAAACGTTGTGTTTACTGCACTGCGCGTATAATGTTAAAAGTACGCGGTACATATGTAGAATTAATCCTAAATTCCAAATTGAGCTAAATAACTTTGGAACAAACACAGCTATGGAAGGTAGCTATTGGTATAGTAAAATAACCATCCGCTGTCAGATGAGAGTGACCGCAGCGCCTCTAGTGGCAAAATTTGAATATTAAATAATAAATTTAAAAAATAAATACTATCTTATTTGAGAAGCAAAAGTCTCAGTTTTTAAAGTTAACGTTATTTAAAACTTGTGCCAAGTTGCCAAATAAAAAAGAAAGTATTATTTAAAAACTGCAAATTCAATGAAATTAAAAGCATTAATGATTTCAATTTCATTGAATTCACGTATTATTTTGTGCAAACAAAAATCAAAAATAATATAAATGTAGTAAAGATCATGTTCTGCCTCTTTTTTTTCTTTTTTCTTTTTTTACTCTTTTGGGGAGTTAGGGAGAATAGGGACCTTTACCAAATAATTGTTTGAAGTGTTGCTTGATCTTTATCTCCCGAAAGTGTATTTATTTAAAATTTTTGAAATTTTTACATATAAATGGAAAATGCACTTTTGAGAAGTACAAACACACAAAGAAGTACAAGTAACAGTTCAAAGGTATAAAGAAGCACAAATAAGTGCAGAATAAACTATTTTAAATTTATACCCTTTTAAATAAACATCTATTTTAAGCACTAACATCATTTTACTGTGATTAGGATTAAATATAAAACGTATAAAGAATAAATATCATTTTGATTAGTTGCAGTCTACAATAAATTGGTCATTAAATTCCCCAAATAGTATTAGGATCATGGCTGAAAAAAGTGTAATTCGTTTTTTTTTTAAGAAAGATTTGTAAAGTAACTTATATTGGCCCCTTCCTGAGTATAACATTCTTACTACCCTAACATTTTGTATATGCACTTTCAATACTAATTACGAACATAAACGCCGTTCAATTTTGGTTCTTGCTACATCTGCTGTATTTCTAAACTGAATACATTAACCCCTTGTATTTATCACGACCATAATGATAATACAAATATATGAGATACTTATAACTGTACATGGTATGGTGATACATATTATACTGAAATCGTAGACGAATTCTTAAGCTTTTTTTATGTTCGAGCGCCATTGTAAAGTACTTTACAATGGCTCCAGAACAGGGGCAACTTTACAGATTATAAGAGATTATTTTTTAAATTTCGAATAAATTTGTTATTTAATAATTTATTACTGTTTAAGTGGTGATATTTTGTTAATGGACGAGCAAAAATATTGTGTATTGAATTGTCTTCACCCGTGTTACGAATATAATTTGAAAAGCTACATTCACATCTATATACTATACAGGGTGTCCCAAAAAAATTTAAACACGCTTTACTTCTTTACCTGTTGGAGATAAGTGAGCAACGTAAATTGCAAAAATGTTGAAAGTAAGCTAGGAAATAAGACTACGTTAATGAAATAGTCCTCCCATTCATTTTAAGAGTTATACTTTTTACATTTCTATACGACTCCCGTAGACAAATTGAGTCAATAAGAAAATCTTTATTTTTAATGCAACAAGATCATTAAAAAAACCCGCATACCTGTATCTTTAAAATCAACTGAATTATGACAAAGGAAAAATTTGACTTATGCCACTTTTCCGTATCATGTGAAAGGCTGTTTCATCAGTGAAAATAGAGATCATAAGCAAATTGACGATGGAAATTGTTTAGATCTAAAATACGTTAATATGTGTCAAATTTTTTTTTATCACAAATGCATCTAAATAAAGCATTACACAGACAGAGATCATATAAAGCAGTGGTACTCACTACGCGGTTGGGTATCCTATTAACCTTTTTTTTTATATGTCACAAATTTACATTTCTAATTTGATATATGGTACCCATTCACAATGTTCAATTTTCAATTAAATATAACTCGCTCAATTTTAAAGATACAGATATGTGGTTTTTTAAATGATCTTGTTGCATTAAAAATTAAAATTTTCTGATTGACCCAATTTGTCTAAAGGGGTCGTATAAAAATTCAAAAAGTGTAACTTTTTGAAAATGAATGGGAGGATTATTTCATTAACGTAGTCTTATTTCCTACTTTACTTTTAACATTTTTGTAATTTAAATTGCCCATTTATCTCCAACAGGTAAAGAATTAAAGCGCGTTTCAATCTTTTTGGGACACCCTGTATATGATGTTCTGTAAACATCATATACTTTCATTCTAATATTATCTATGATACATTGGAATTACTCAATATAGGAAAATAAATAAATGCGAAAATTAAGTGGCGTTTTAGACACTAAAATTTTTTAATTTAAAGAGTAGTATTAGTTTTTAACACAAAATATATGTTAGCAATTTATTGCAGCATCATAATATATCTTATCTCTTCTTAGCAAACATTGTGCTTTTCTGCACTAACTCAAAAGCAAATAAGAAGGCCCAATTGTTTGCTGAAGAGGAGGGAATGTTTATTCGGCGTGTGTTTGGGAATGAGGGATGGGAGGGGGGTCAACAGTACTTTATGTAATGCTCAAAATCATGTGATTTTCCATAAGAACCAAATGTAAGATCAACGTTTGGAAAATAAAATAAATTCTCAGAGAAAAGAAATTTTGAGAGCATATTTTCTAAATTACTATCCTTAAAAGTATGATTTGAATAAATTTTCTTTTATTTGGTTACATTTGTCGTAATGAAACATCGATTTTACCATTTGTGTAATGCCATGTTAGGCATCGGGATTTTCGAAACTAACCCCTTTGGAAACAAATGTCGGAACATGAAAGAGTTTTTAAATCCTGCGTGTTTCGAAATCGAGACAAATGAGTTTGAATTCATAAATGCAAATCCGATTCATGTTGTGCCATATTATTTTAGAAATAAGGAAGGTTCTGCTTTGTGATTGATAACCATATTATCATAACAAATAATGCTATTAGTTAAAAATACTCAATATTACGTTCCTCGGAATAAAAAAAAATGTAATACAATTCAAAATTTAAAAAATGGAATCGTTTTAATTTAATAGAACAGGACGCACGCTACCTATCACTGTTTAAGAAAAGGATAATTTAGTATTTTGGCAACTACAATATTTAACGCTATTTATTTTAAACGTTTATTCAGACATAATATATGTTTTTCAAATGATTATTTATTGTATCGATGCATTATATATTTTTCTCTTTTGTGTTTCATTTATTTTTATGCTGAAACTATTGTCTTTTTAAGACTATTTTTACAATACGCTCACGAAGAAGTATTTCAACTTATAAATCCAAATTTTTGCTCATATATCAAATTTGAGATTTTATTGTGTACTGCTAAAAATTTTGATGATTCGATACTTTTTATGTACATAGCAAACTTTCAAAAAAAAGTTTTAATTATTTTACTTGAAGACAGAAAATCGTACAAACTTCAAGTGTCGAAATTTGTAAGAAATATGTTAAAATGTAATTTAGTACATATAGTTTACTTCAATATACGAGGCTATATAGCAACGTTTAGCAAATTCTCACGGTAGTGCGTATAGAAAGCTATAAAGCCAATAGGGTAGGTTCTCGTCTGCGGTGAAATTGAACTGGAACTATATTTCTACGTACTCGTATTAAAATATTTATATTTTAAGGATGTTTCTAACAAAAAATTTAAAAATGTAGTCAGTTTGAAAATGTAGTACCAATTGAGATAGGAGATAAGAACTTAAAATTTAGTGCAAATGTGCTTTTTTATAAGACAATTGAACACAAGCCAGTCGCTGCCAATATTTGCTGTTTCGAGGATGCCTCACGCCAAAATTCTCAATTTGTCGTCGGGGAAAATGCATATTTTAAAATGAAAGAGTCAAAATTAGATGGAATAGATCTTTCAAAAAAAATTTCCAAATAATAAGGTAGTTCACATTTTTTTTCCATTAATGGTGGTACTGTAAAATATTCCAATTGAGTTAAATGCAAAACGCACTTCCTGTTAAGATGAAAACTTGAAATTCGGCACAATGATAAACATTTTGATAAAAATCGAGGATTTTTGTCGAAATGATGCTTCGCACTCCAAAATGCTGAAAATGCAAACAGATCACGAAAATGCATTTTTTGATAGATTAATAAAAACATTAAAGTAAATAGCTTAATGCTCTTCCATTACTTATTTCCATTATGTATTTTATTCAATTTATATATTATTTTTTATAGTGTTTCTCGCTCCAAAGTGTTCGATATATACAGTAAATTTTCTTAAGAGAGATAATGCATTAAGTAGTCTGGTCAACCTATCCAAAAATTTTACGAGTAATACAATCTTTAAATATTTGTATTTAAGGAAGTGCTGTATAACAAAATGCTCGAAATTTGGGTTTACTGAAAAACAAACTTCTTGTTAAGATAAACATTTGAAATTTGGCATAAATCAGATCGTTTAATAAAGCTGACGAGATATTTCACAATTATACGAATTTAAAAGCGAAACAAAAATTTTGAATACAATGAATAAATATTTTGAAACAATTGAATAAATATGTAAATTGCATTTTGGAGTTTGCTAATTGTAACATCGTCAATTTTAAACGGGTAATCACCCAGTGTACCCAGTTGCTACCTAATAAAAATTTTAAAGTGCTGAATTCCATGTAACTCAGACATCACCAGTTGAAATTGCCCAAAACTCTGTCATGCAAACGCAACAAAAATGGGTGTTTTCACTAACAGAAACATCCTCCTTATAAACGAATAATGCCAGTATTTATCTTAAAAAAAAGTTTACCTACGCCATAAACACGCGACATAATGAAATGGCATTTGCAGCATGCCGAGAATCACAATTATCGTGTTCGGAACTCAAAATGGACGAGGAGGGGGGGGGGGGGGCAGGCCGTGTTCAGAATTCGAAATGTGTCCGCTCGCATTCCGATAAAAGAGCCCGGCCACCCTCCCCATTCCGGACAGCTCTATTTCGCGAATGGAAGGTTAAAAGCCCCGCAATGAGAGAATGGCCGGAGTGGCCAGTTTTGGAGATCGTAAACCGAGGGGGTACTTGGAAATAAAACTCGCAAAGGTCTATTAAGTGGGAGATAAACAAGGATTTATTGGGATACGGTCCTCTCCAAAAGGGGCTACAATCAATGCAGCGAGGTTTATGTTTCGTTAAGCGCCGATGCCTGAATATCAATATGTTACACAATTTAGATTTTACCCAATAATGTAAATGCCTATATAGGATGTTAAAGCAAGTCATGGCCCAGGCAAATAGCTCGAGAAGTATTAGGGTTATCGTGTATGTATATGAATTAAAAGATTCACAAAAACTAAAGCGAATTAAAATAGTTAACTATCTCTGTATTCAGAAACAAACATTATTCTTGGTTAATTTGGTCGGGTACTCAGTCTTGATATCGAATCTATTCTGAATTGGCCGCTATCTTTCTGAATAATCTTTATGAATTGGCCCAGCTCTGTTCAACTTTATCGGCATGATTGTCTCGCCCCATTTCTCTCTCTCTCTCTCTCTCTCTCTATATATATATATATATATATGTGTGTATGTATATACATATATATATATATATATGTATGTATATATGTGCATGTATGTATATATATATGTGTGTGTGTATGTATATACATATATATATATATATATATATATATAATTGAAGATTTTTATGATTACATGTAATATATATACCCGAGAAATGCCAAAGAAAATTGCTTGTAAACTGAAGGTTTTTGCAAATCAGAAGCCTAGTGTAGCACGATGAGCTATGCAAGAAGTTTGGAAATTGAATAAATGGAATCTAGTGAATATAAAAGGAATAAAATGAATATGAAAAGCATTTCTGAAACCATGTACGTTATCAAGGGCCATACATGTTTCATTAATGCTGATTCTACGTTTCTGTTTACACAACTGTAAAATGTATTACAGAAATAATGTAAATGGCCCGACGTAGAAGAAAAGACAAAGTGGATCAAATACACAAATAAATAAAACATGAATATAAAATATTCTGTTACACCAGCTTGTGGCTAATAATTGAAATGAGGATGCAAAGTATTATAAAGAAATATCAAAAGAATATAATGAAAATAAAATGAAAATATATCTACCCCTAGTACTGTGGTACTTCTGGAAAAGCATGTGTATTACCAATCATCTCAGAACAGGTTACAGTGAATTTTTTGTTACTGACTAAGCTGTTTTCTCAAAGCAGGTTAAAGTGAATTATACGAATAGTTTAACTGTTAGAAGAAGACATGGAGTTTATGAATTATTTAGAAATGCTAGAGTATGATCTGTCAATATGTTGCTGTAATTGTTGCAAGTTTTTGAATTTAAATTTAAAATGTGTTTTAATAAAAGAAAAAATAAGATTGGGCGGGTAGTTATTTTTGATGACGGTGTTGAAGAATTTATGAAGATGTTCTTTGTAGTAACAAGATGTGCTTAACATTTTGATTCTTAATAACTGGTTATTAATAATATTTCTATATACAGCTTTGGAAAGATTGGAAGAGAAATGTTGAAGTTTATTTACTTTGAAGTTATAAGTTTCTGTTTTGTCATAGATTTTAAATTGTGTTGTATTTGCATTTTTAATTGTTAAACTAACGTCTAGAAAATTGATCCAGTTGGATGTATATACATTTTCAATGAGTTGTAGATTAGGTGGATAGAAATCAAAATTTAATTCATTGGCCTCATTAGTAATTCCAATAATAATAAGATCATTAATATATCTGTACATTATATGACTGTTGAAAGGGTTCTGATTTTCGTAAAAATGTAGATAAAGGTTGGCCAGTATGGTGGATGATTTACCTCCCTGTGGGATTCCTTTATTTAATTTGTATATGCATTTTCCTTGAACTATATACTGTTTGAACAAAATGAATTTTAATAAAGTTTTGAATTTTGGAAATGATATGTTTTTTGCTTGAGTGAATTGTTCATATAAAAGTAGTATGATTTTATATAAATCATTAATGTCTATATTATTAAATAGGTCTTTGAAATCAAAAGTTTTTACATCATGTATGTAAGGGATTAGTTTTATTTTATTAATTGGTTCTATACTATTTTTGATTATATGTGTTTTTTGTACAGTAAAATAATCATAAATTTGATTGAGTATGATTAGAAGTTGTTTGTCAGCTGCATTGGTATATGAATTAAATCCTATAGTGACTGTTCTAAATGAAAAAGGTGTTTATATATTTCTCTTCCAATCTTTCCAAATCTGTATATAGAAATATTATTAATAACCAGTTATTAAGAATCAAAATGTTATGCACACCTTGTTACTACAAAGAACATCTTCATAAATTCATCAACACCGTTATCAAAAATAACTACCCGCCCAACCTTATTTTTTCTTTTATTAAAACACATTTTAAATTTAAATTCAAAAACTTGCAACAATTACAGCAACATATTGACAGATCATACTCTAGCATTTCTAAATAATTCATAATCTCCATGTCTTCTTCTAACAGTTAAACAATTCGTATAATTCACTTTAACCAGCTTTGCGAAAACTGCTTAGTCAGTAACTAAAAATTCACTGTAACCTGTTCTGAGATGATTGGTAATACACATGCTTTTCCAGAAGTACCAGAGTACTAGGGGTAGATATATTTTCATTTTATATTCAATATATTTTTTTGATATTTCTTTATAATACTTTGTATCCTCATTTCAATAATTAGCCACAAGCTGGTGTAACAGAATATTTTATATTCATGATTGATTTTTTTGTGTATTTGATCCACTTTGTCTTTTCTTCTACGTCGGGCCATGTACATTATTTCTGTAATACATTTTACAGTTGTGTACACAGAAACGTAGAATCAGCATTAATGAAACATGTATGGCCCTTGATTACGTACATGGTTTCAGAAATGCTTTTCTTATTCATTTTATTCCTTTAATATTCACTAGATTCCATTTATACAATTTCCAAACTTCTTGGAGCTATAAAAGGCCTAGCTCATCGTGCTACACTTGGCTTCTGATTTACAAAAAAATTTTTACCTTTACCTTCAGTTTACAAGCAATTTTCTTTGGTATTTCTCGGGTATATATATATATTACAAGTAATCATAAAAATCTTCAATTATATATATATATATATATATATATATATATATATAATATATATAAATATATATAATATAATATATATATATATATATATATATATATATATATATATATATATATATATATATATATAAATATATATAATATATAATATATACATATATAAATATATATAATATATATAATATATAATATATACATATATAAATATATATAATATATATATATATATATATATATATATATATATTAATATATAATATATATATATATATATAAATATATATAATATATGATATATACAGATATAAATATATATAATATATATATATATATATATATATATATATATATATATATTAGAAAGAAGTAATAATAAAAATAATTAATTCAAGTTATCGTGAAATATTAAAATCACCATAGAAGCAAAACCACGGCCATAATGCCTATAATAGAAACAAGAAAGATCAATCATGTATAAAGTATGCATTATGAAACACTTTCCAACTTCAATGCAATTTTATTTAAATATCTCTAAAATGCGATACATTATTCGCTAACATTTTTAAAATTATCACAATACTACATTAATTTATTATATTTGAAAACTTAAAACTTCATCGAGAAAAATGAACTTCATTCAAATGACGGCATTGAAATATAAATTACCTGGGTTTAACATCTCTAAAATGCGATACATTCTGCAGTAATATTTTTAAAATTATCATAATACTACGATAATTTATTATATTTGAAAACTTCATCGAAAACAAATGAAATTTATTCAAATGACGTCATCGAAATAAAGCACGCCTGGCTCTCTCTATAAAAGCAGTATTTCATTCATTCACTTTTTTCTATTCATTTCATTCATCACAATACTATAATATTTTATTTTAAAACTTAAAATCATGGATGTACAGGTAATTTAATTCTATGCTTAAAAATTCATGGAAAAAATCGTCTACTTCTCTGTGTAAAATCAATATATGTTTCATTCATATCAGCTACATTGCAGACTCCATGAGCTAAATAATTTTGCGTTAAAGAAATGCCGTAATTCTTATACAACTCATTCTACATCTTTTGGTGTTTACCTTCTCCACAAGTGAAAATTAGGCTTCGTTGTAGAAATAATCAAAGTTGGATGGTTATTTAAACTCAAATATATTGTAATTGCGTTGTTTCAGTATGTAGATGCACAGAATTTAAGCAAAAATAAAGCGGTTTTAGGACATATACAACATTAAATATGAATTAAAAAGAACTTTGAAAATCATGATTTTGACACAAGATGGATGCATATTTTATTTTGAAGTAGGTCACGTGATCTCGTCATATAATGGTCACGTGATCTCTTCATATAAAGGATGTAATTATTATTTTAATTTTTATTTAAAAAACTACTGAATACATTTTTCTGATTTTTTTTTATATATTTTATGGTATAATTTGAATATTTCCTAAAGCGTTCGAAGCAATTTGTGAATTTTAAATTCGCTTAAAAAATGTTTGAATAATTAGGTCCCATAGTGTTCAATGTATTTCATTTTTTCAACCCTTGTGCAATCCAAAACTAATAGGGTGATATTATTCATTTATATTCACATAGGTCCCACAGACCGCCTGAACAACATACTAAATAGTAAAATTTCATTTTGATAAAGTCATTTTTACGGTAGTTATTGTGCTAACGGACAGACAGACTGACAGACAAACAGACAGAATGAACAAAGTCATAAACACTCTTCAACTATGTTGCAAAGTGTTAAAAATCAGCACCGATCCAAATTCGAAGATTAAAAAAAATTAAATTCATCTTCAGGTCTGAGTATATAATTATAATTAACCCAAACAAATGCCTGTTTTAGATTGGACAATAGTACATTACTATAAATGTCCAAACTCAGACTACAGGCACCAAAAGATGAAAAAATAAAGATTAGAAACATTAGGAAAATTTGTATTACCATATAGCAGGAACCCTTCTTACGTGTATGCGATCAACCTCAGCAGTATAAAAGAATTCTGGAAGCACCGGAATGAACATGACGAAATACTACCTAGGAGGCCGTAAGAACGTTCACAGCGACACTCCCAGACCTGTCCAGTGAGTCAGAGCAGAAGATAGGACAATTACTCGTATAAGCAAAACAGAATATGAACATGAAGCAAAGATGAAAATTCTTGCTAAACAAGTGATTCATAATAGAAATGAATAAACGAGAATGCCATTATACACCATTATAAGGACGCTCAAATCATAGTTTCAAACTGGCTAAAGTTACAATTTTTTAGAGAAAATAAAATTCAAAATATTGATATTAATGTATCTTATTTTCCGATTTTTTTTAATTTTTCTAATTTTTTTAGCTTATTTTATTATTTTTCATTTTTATTTATTTATATAATTAATAAATAATTATAATTGTTTTTGGCAGATACACATACATATATATATATATATATATATATATATATATATATATATATATATATATATATATATATGTATATATATACACACGTG
This sequence comes from Amaurobius ferox, assembly GCA_951213105.1. Lineage (NCBI taxonomy): Eukaryota > Metazoa > Arthropoda > Arachnida > Araneae > Amaurobiidae > Amaurobius > Amaurobius ferox. The sequence goes on from OX578140.1 coordinate 21,473,706, forward strand.
TGTGTGTGTGTGTGTATATGTATATATATTTACATATAATTGAAGAATTTTTATTTTATATAAATATACCATATATTATATTTTATATATATAATCTCAGGTATTATATATACCTGAAATTGATCATTAAGAAATATGTTCTGTATAGCATAAGTGAAAGGAAGATGGACTGAAATATATATGTGATATCAAATGTACTATACGACAAATCGTTGAATATTTTAATAAAACATGATAAGAAAACATTATAAATGAAACAAGTACTAAATTGGTATAAAATACCCTTTTTTCCCTGTCCCATATATAAGTTAAGGAATAGAATAAGAATTACATGTGGTAAAGAGGGGTGAATAAATTTTTTTCAACACATTAAGATGAAAGTATTGATATAAATCATATATGTAATGCAGGTACTTAAGGTACTAATCCTCTTGTTCCATGCATAAATATACATGTTGCAAATGCAAGAAATGTTTAAAGATGAAAAGTTGCAAAACAGAAACATTATTTTGCACGATGAGGTAGGGCTTTTCTAGCTCCCCAAATGTTTTTTTGAAATGGAATAAAATGAATAAAGTGAAAAGCATTTCCGAAACCATGTACGTTGTCAAGGGTCATGCATGTTTCGTTAATGCGGATTCTACGTTTCTTTGTGCATTACTGTAAATTGTACTACAAAAGTAATGCACATGGCCCGACGTAGAAGAAAATATAAAATGGTTCAGATATATAAGAAACCAAATATAAAAATCAATTATAATCAAATATACCAGCATGCGGCTAAGTATTTATAGGAGAATACAATGTAATATAAAGGAATAAGAATATATACTAATTTAAATGTATTTATCCCTTGTGCTGCTTAACAGAGCAGATTAAGTGATACTGACTAAGCATTTTAGCTCAAAACAGGTTACAGTTAATTCTATATACTAAGATATCAACTGTGGGAAGTGAAACATGGAGATGAAAAATTATTTAAAATTGTTTGAGAATGATCTTTCAATATGTTGCTGTAATTGTAGCAAGGTGTTGAATTTAAAATTAAAATGTGTTTTAATAAATGAAAAATATGGTTTGGCGGGTAGGTATTTTGGATAGTGGTGTTTATGAATTTAAAAATATGTTCTTTGTAGTAACATGGTGTACTCTTAACATTTTTATTCTTAATTACTGGTTATTAATAATATTTTTATATACTGATTTTGAAAGATTGGATGAATAATGATGAAGTTTATTTACTTTGAAGTTAGAAGTTTCTGTTTTGTCGTATATTTTAAATTTTAATGTGTATGTATTTTGAATTTTTAAACTAACGTCTAAATATTTGGTCCAGTTTGATGTATATGCATTTTCGATTAGATGTAGATTAGGTGTATAAAAATTAAAGTTTAATATAGGTGCTTCATTAGTAATTCCAATAATAATTAGATCATCAATAAATCTGTACATGATATGACTGTTGAAAGGGTACTGAATTTTGTAAAAATGTAGATGAAGGTTGGACAGTATTGTGGAAGAGATTCCTCTCTGCGGTATTCCCTTATTTAATTTGTATATGCAATTTCTTTGAGATATATATACTGTTTGAATACAATGAATTTTAATAATGTTTTGAATTTAGGAAAAGAGATGTTTTTTGATTGAGTAAATTGTTCATATAAATTTAGTATGACTTTATATAAATCATTAATATCAATGTTATTAAAGAGGTCTTTGAAATCAAAAATTTTAATATTATGTATGTAAGGAAGTTGTTTTAGTTTATAAATCAGTTCTAAACTATTTTTGATTATATGTGTTTGTTGTGTAGTAAAATGATCATACATTTGATTTAGTATAATTAGAAGTTGTTTGTCAGCAGCATTTGTGTATGAATTAAATCCTATAGTATTTATGGAATTTAGGTATGAGTATCAAGTAAGGAAAATTAAGATTGTGTTTTTGTTTAAGAAGTTTGTAGTAAGCAATAATTTTTTTACTTATAATAGTGATATTAGAGTTTATAGGAGTTAATGAAATGGAGTTATGGAGTTGCAGCTTGAGTTTCTCGAAATAAAATGTTTTGCAAATAAACGCATAATTACTTGATGCCTTGTCAACATAAGCGATTACAAATTTATCTTAGTAACTTGATCTCTTTAAAGACGTCTTGGTAATTATGTGTATATTTTAATATAGGTAATTGTTGAATCAATTATTTTACATGCCAGATGACTTGTACTTACCAGGCTTAAAGGCTTCAAAAAGGCAGTGGTATTTACCTAATATTTTATATATATATTTATCTAGATCAATATCAAAAGCTTGTTTCTCCTTATTATATAGTAGTGGTAGTTTGTATTTGTATCCATAGCTGAGAAATTGTTTGAGATTAGGTTCTTGAATTAAATTGAGATTTCCGGTGATTACATGTCTATGATGTTGGTCAATAAAGGGTAGATATGTAGCATGATTCAGTACATGAACAAGATACAGAATTGTTCAACTGTTTTGATAAAAGATTGTATTTGTATATTTTACGTCCTAAAGGTACTGGATATTTATATGCTTTTTTATATTAACATTTTTAATTGGAAAAATAGAATTGGAATGTTCCAAAACATTTTTTAAAGTTGATATAATTAAATATAGGATTTGTGTAATTAATAACACAATAAGATTGGTTGATTTTTTCTTCTTGGTGTGAAAGTGTGAGATGAACACCTGACAGTCTTGCTCGTGTTAATAAAAGGTCAAAAGCAAGGTGTCCGAAATGTTTTTTGTTATTAAGATCATCAATGAGTGAAATATAAAGTTTATTTAAATTTTGCTTTTGATGGAAAATACCCAGTTTCTGATTTTTTTCCAATCATAGTTAGATTCAAAAAGTATACTGAGATTATTTAGTTGAGATTTGAAGCCTAAGTTAAGGGAGTGTTTGTTTTTGTATATTCCCCTCTGAGTGCGTGTGGTTTTGTGAGTAAAAATTTGCATCAAAATATATACAGTTGGAGTTTTAATTAAAGCATTGAATAAATAATTTTTAACTATATTGTGACTATTAACAATTTGATTTGGTCCAAAGGGAAAAGCAGTATTATGCTTTAAAATGTGTTTGTTTTCATATATATATATATATATATATATATATATATTGTGTGTGTGTGTATAGAAAACCCTCCACGGTGAGACAACTATAAAGTGGATTGACCCCAATTTTAACGGAGTACGTGAGGCTATGTCGATTTCTGTTAGAAATCAGGGGAAAAGTCAGTTGCAAAGTTGTAGAGCGTTGCAAAATTAGTACTAAGCAGTTTTGTCTCCCCGCAAAAGATGGAAAATAACTCTCTATATAACTGTTTCAAAAAGAGACAATTTTATTAATTTAAATGTAACAGTGTAAACGTAGCGATGATACTGGAAAGCATGTGGAAGTATCTTATTACACATGTGTAAACATGCATAGTTTCTGAAGGTGAGCATTTTGTATTTTGTGTATAATAAAGTCAATTTTGTTCTACTTTATTATCTAAATGTTCGAATCATTTTGGGGGGAAGAGTGGGGCAAATTATATACACAGGTTTACAGTGTTTTCATTTTTTGCACTAATATTACAACGCTCTAGAACTTTGCAATAGATTTTTCTTTCATCTCTAACAGGAAGTGAGACATCCCACCGGTCCCCATTAAAAAAAAGGGGGTGGGGTCGGTCATTAGAAAAGAACCCTCCCTAAAGTTTTACCTCTCGTGTAGCGCCAAAGCAGTTACTTATACACATAGTAACTTATGCTGAATACCCAGGCCACCCGACTCACCCTAAGGTATGAGCAACAGGATGAGTGGCCGGATAATACCTTATGTTGTTGTTGTTGAAACCCAGACCGTCCGACCTTCCAGAAAGGTGTAAGGTAACCTTATGATAATACCTTATGTGTAATATGTGTGTTATAAGTAACCAACGTTACTTATATACATAAAAATATATACGATAACCCCAACAATTATCAAGTTATGGGCCATGACTTTCCTAGGCACCCTGTATATGAGAAGTGTCTAAACCGGAGATCTATTTCTATCAAGAAAAATGACCATACTGCCAAAAGAATCTGCCTTTTTTTTACAGCTGATTTATTTTCTGCAGTGGAGTATTCTGATTATGCATTTCGTAGGGAATTTTGTACAGATATTCGTTCAATATTACAAAAAATTAAAAGAAAATTGTACCTGCGTTCAACACATGATTTTTCTAAGGTCATTTAAAGAAATGTTCTAAAGTAGCAGTTTTGGGGGTTAATGAGAGGACCTTCGACACAAAAGAGCTACATCTGGCCAACGGCCCGTACCGTGCTGAAAACACCGGTTCTCGTTAGATCACCGAAGTCAAGCAGCATCGGGCGCGGTTAGTACTTGGTGGGTGACCACCTCGGAACGCCGCGTGCTGTTGGCCATCTCGGGTGCGGTATCCCCGTGGTTTGCGCGCTAGATTTGCACGTTGCCACAAATGCCGCCGTGTTCATGCGACCACATGTCCTCCACAATAATAAATAAAGGCCAACGGCCGTACCATGCTGAAAACATCGGTTCTCGTTAGATCACCGAAATCAAGCAGCACCGGGCGCGGTTAGTACTTGGGTGGGTGACCACCTGGGAACACCGCGTGATGTTGGCACATTTCGGGCGTGGTAGCCCGGTGGTTTGCGCGCTGCCACAACTGCCGCTGTATTCATGCGGAGTACGATCACGTTAAACATGTGGGTCCGTAAGTCCTTCCGAGAGGTTGGTGGTAGGGGAAGGAGGGTACGGTCCCTGTGGATGCCTCCCCCACTGGGTTCCGGTCTAAATTGGGTGGCACTTCCCGGCCGTTCATACAGTTACCTTACACCTTTCTGGTAGGTCGGACGGTCTGGGTCTCAACAACAACAACAACAAAAGAGCTAGATCTGTATGCAAGACGTGTGTGTAGTCGTCAATGGTTACTGGATGCTGTAGCTGAGTGGATAAATGGCAGAGTTGTCGAACAGAAGAACAGCAGTTCGTAAAATGATAGATAATTTGAATTACATCTAGTAAATTAAATAATATTTTAATGTACAGTTAGCAGCACATTACATAGTATAAAATACAAAAGCAAAAGTACCAACCATCTGATCATAATAGTTTGGACTCTCAATACAATTGTGTCGATCCTGCTATACCAATTGATATAACCGTAATTCGAAGTTGGTAAATTTTAAATAACTTGAGATTTGAGTTCCGTCTTTAATATGACTTTCTCACTACGACTAATAATTTATGCAAATGAAGAAAGAGCAACGACAATAAAAGTACCAAACAAAGCTTTTCAATATCTGTCTTCAAACTATCGAATATAATTATCAAAATCAAGAATTATCGCACTTCGATGAAAAAAGTGATCAGAAAATGGCAATTTTCATCATATAAATTAAATAATTCAGCCATCCTTCGTAGCAAAATTAATAAGAAATTCATCTTAAAAGGATTTATCGAAAAGGCTGAAATTTTTCCAATAAAAAAAACCTTTTTGGGGAGGAATTTATTTAAATTGAAAGACAACTAAATTTATTCTTACTTTTCCGTAATTTTATTAATTCGGCGAAATTTATCGTTTTATCGGAAACCAGTACTTTAATAAAACGAACAAACAAAAAGCAAGCTCCCTTTTTCTTTCCCTCGGCGTCTGCAGCGTACTTTTGGAGGCGAAGGGGTGTGACAAATTCGAAAAAGATCGGAAAAAAAAGTTCTTTGTCATAATTGAGATTCGATGAAGGGAGGTATAGAAGTTTTCGATTGCGTCCAATCTGATTCTAAAATTAATCTAATTCATCAATAATATCAGTTGTTTCAATAAGGAGAAAAAAATGCTCCGCTTGTTTAATCGCTCTTAGTTCATTTAAGAAATTAATGCCCGTAATGATCGTCGATGAAACTTAATAATAATGATTAATGCCCTTGACACTATTTTAGCAACATACATACATCGAAATTCATTAACTAACATTTATTAGGTAGTTAATTATAAAAACACAGATATCTTTAGCACTTTAATAATGTATAGAGATTAATTGTAGAAGTTTAAGAACATGTTTAATCGGTCTGGTGTAGTATTTAAAAGAATTGCCACTTGGGACATTTAACAGGTTGTGTTTTTAAAATCAAATAAATTTTTTAGCATCACATAAATCGAGATTCATTAACTAACATTTATTGGATAGTTAATTATAAAAACACAGATGTATTTAGCACTTTAATAATATATTGAAAGAAATTGTAGAAGTTTAAAAACAACTTTAATCGGTCTGGTGTAGTATTTAAAAGAATTGCCACTTGGGACATTTAACAGGTTGTGTTTTTAAAATCAAATAAATTTTTTAGCATCACATAAATCGAGATTCATTAACTAACATTTATTGGATAGTTAATTATAAAAACACAGATGTATTTAGCACTTTAATAATATATTGAAAGAAATTGTAGAAGTTTAAGAACAACTTTAATAGGTTTGATTGTAGTATTTTAAATAATCGGCACATAAAACATTTAACGGGTTGTTGCTTTTAAAATTAAATAAAATTTCTATAAAAATAATATTTTAATTGAAAGCTTCACTACAATTTCGTATAGTTCTCTATTCCTTCAGGAGGGGATAGCCCTCCTCGTGGGCACCCTGGATAATGCAAAATCTATCACAGTCCTGCCACTTTTAATTGATGCTGAATTGTACAACACTTAATGACTTTGATTGTATTGTTCTGAGATACTAAGAAGCAAGGTGGCTAATAGTTTAATTGTCAAATGTTTGGCATTTGTGAATAAATAAATATATTCCTTCTTTATGAAATGTTATTTTGTGCGACTAGACCTCAATTAATGAGTCACTATTTGACAGACACTTTGCCTGTCTATCTCGATGAAGAAAGCTCTATTTTGTCTTTGAAAACGGTTGATACTTTTAATCAACATTTTATAATTTTTATTACAGATCAAATTAAATGATCAAAGCTTTAGGCCCCCATGCGCACAAACGTTTATTACCCCCCCCCCCCACACACACACACACACACACCTGCAACGAGACCGGAGAAATAACGGAATCAAAAATATCGATATTTATGTTTTTAGTTAAAAATGAATCAAAAATAAGAAAATACAGTAATTGGAAAAATGTATTTTTGCCAAACTATAAAATTGTGCTGATCTTTCTTTACGGATACGAGAAAATAAAAAAATTAAATATAAAACATGTACATTTCGATGTATTTAAAACTAGATAAATAAATAGGAAGGAATTATCCTACGGATTTAGTTCAAAAACTGTTAGAAAAAACGTTCGTGTTTTCTGATGATGTCAAGATCGAACTCAGCGCCCGAAATGTAATAATATTTTCGATCACTAAGGAACCGATTTGTGTGAAAATCGCTCAAAATCCTGCTTCAATATAAAATAACTGGAGGAAAAATATATTGCTATGAAGCATGCCTTAATTTAAAGAGACAAAAAAATACTTTTCTAAATCTAGAGCACTGTAACTAATATCTCACAATTAACGAATTGTATTAGATAACCAACCCCAAAACGAATGTTGCATCCGCTGTGCAATAACTTGATTTTTTCGTTGCTCAGAAATCCTGCAGGTATCATGAAGGACGGGTTACCGATCAAAGCTACAGAGATGAAGCCATTGAACCTACCGTTCGATTGTTTCGATGTGCTGTTGGTCCTGATTTCATATTCATGGATGATAAAGCGCCTTCTGACCGTCCGGCTTTGATCGACGACTTCCTTCAAACTGAAGATATCCAGCACATGCAGTGGCCTGCCAACTCTTCTGATCTGAATCCCATAGAGCATGTGTGGGATTTAAAGGGAGACATCTTGCAGTTCTCCGCTACCCACCAAGCTCCGTTCCGGGATTGAAAACTGCTGTCCGTGAGACTTGGAACTCTTTGAGTGCACAACTCATCCAAACCCACATCGCAAGTATGGGAAATCGTTGTGCAGCATGCCTGGCTAGGGTTCCCACACACCGTATTAAACTGCAACATCACATTGTTTTAATCATTCTGTTTCACTGAGGTTGACACTCATATTGTAACTCTTTTTATTTCAACCCTTTTCTTTGTATAATAAAAATCGTTATTATCCTTGTTTTGCATTATTTTCTTCTTCTATAATTCTATTGCACCCACATACAGCGTTTCCTTCCATTCCGATGTAGATTTCCTGAAATTTCCACATAAACAGCAACTATGCTTGACTTTTGAACATGGGTGTATACTTAAAGATAGAAAATGAAACTGCTTAAAAAATAATAATTTAAATTATTTTCTTTTTTGCAAAATATTTACAATAATTAATATCCGTATGTAATTATAAGCATTTGATAATGCGATATACATATAGTTACGGTTATACATCGATAATACCAACCTGAAATCAACTCAACAAATAAAATTTCAAGAGAAAATACACGGTAACGCAGGTTCCAAACAGTTACCTTACACCTTTCTGGTAGGTCGGACGGTCTGGGTCTCAACGGTAACACAGGCTTGACAAAATATTGTAATACGAAACAGTATCGATTTTATGTACCCATATACCCAGCAAAGGAATTCGTGACGTCACGTGCGCCTGTTCTCTAGCATTATTGTTCAAAGATGTTTTGAAAGCTGTGTGCGAGTGTGTGTATGCGAGTTTGCGTGTGTGCGTGAATGTGTATGTGTGTGTGCGAGTGTATATATGTGTGATTGTATTTTTGTGTGTGCGAGTGTTGTTGTTGAGACCCAGACCGTGCGACCTACCAGAAAGGTGTAAGGTAACTGTTTGGACGGCCGGGAAGTGCCACCCAATTTAGACCGGAACCCAGTGGGGGAGGCATCCACAGAGACCGTACCCTCCTTCCCCTACCACCAACCTCTCGGAAGGATTTACGGACCCACATGTTTAACGTGATCGTACTCCTCATGAACACGGCGGCAGTTGTGGCAGCGGGCAAACCACCGGGCTACCGTGCCCGAAATATGCCAACAGCACGCGGTGTTCCCAGGTGGTCACCCACACAAGTACTAACCGCGCCCGATGCTGCTTGACGTGTGTGCGAGTGTGTGAATATTTTCAAAGCAATAATGCGAAAATTTTCAAAGCAATATTCCGTATGAAGAAATAGAGTAATTTTCAAAACAATGCCGACTGTATAGTCAATGAGGTAAAATGATAGTTTGAACATTGCAATGGATGAATAGTAGAGTATTAAAACAACTTATTAACGCAGAAGAGTCAAATACGTCCTTTTTCATCAGGCATAAAAGACTTGACACCAACTTGGAAAAAGCGAATTAAAACCTTTCGCAAAAACATTTAAAAGAATAACATAAACTGAAACTGATAAAACAAAATGATGAAATATTTTTATTCTGCTACTGATTTTGATGCAAGTAGGGACAACACGGAATATCAATGTATGGAGAAAATCAAGGAGACTCGCATATTTTCACCAAAAATTCAAAACACATTCCTGCAATGCACTTAAACGTACTGATAATAAACTCTATCATACTATATCGCTTAATTTTATGCATTTCTCGACTCTTATCACTAGTGGAGGGAACCCCTAACTTTGGACGCTCCGAATAAATAATAAAAAGAGATCCCCCCATCTCCTTCTCCTACCTTAGTCTTCACAGAATGATGCGGAAGAGCAAAGAAAAACTAGTCCCTAGCCATCGCGCAGATCCTTACGAGCGAAATTTCGATCGTTACAATATCGACCGGCAGGGGGCAGCAGGTGCGTAGCCAGCCACTACTGCTAACATGACGGCCATTACCATTAGCATCAGGAACAATCGGTCGTTTATTCTGAAGGGGTTGGATAGGAAATTATTCGAAATGTTTCCTTCTGTCTGCTAAAGAATAAGTATCTCCCGCCCTACAATTGCTTATTCTATTCTTTTTGCATTGTTTTGGGACCGTAATGGCAGGGCTTTTAAGATTATACACACGTTTTAGAGTCTAAACGGGTTACGGCGACCCTCTTTTATAGTCGGTCGAGAGACAGAGGGTCGCTGTTCCGAATTAAGCCCGATATTTGAATGCATAATTTTAAAGAGCGGTCGTTTTCGGGAAAAGGGCTGGCGGTGTTGCGAAAGTTAAATATTTTGATTTGCAAAGAAATACAATTTCGGAGCCCATTATGTCGAGGAGTGTCCGTCCATTATTGACTATTTAAATATTGTTTTAAGATAAAGTTTAGACTTCAGAATTTTGAATGAAGATAGAGCTAATGTTATTGATAAGTCTTGGTTTAATTCATGAAAATATAAGCAATTTTATAGTTCAACAATTAGATACATTTTCTCCATTTATTACTAGAAAATACTCTTTACATTCTTCTCATGCATATTATATAATGTGTATAGAAAGTAAGGTGAGGAAATTTGAAAATTAGAATTGTTTTTTACTAATTTTATGTTTTAAGTCTTTCTAAATTAAAATTAAAGCAATGTATGCAGGTGATGTATGTAAGTAATTGTATGAGATTGTGTATTAAAAGGTATGCATGGAGTGATATATGTATGAGATGATGTATGAGATGATATGTGTGTGAGAGGATGTATGTATGAGAGCATGTATGCATGAGGTGCTGCATGTATGATGTATGAGATTATATACATATGAGAGGATGTATGTCTAAGATGTTGCATGTATGAGATAATTTATGTATAGGATGATGCAAGTCATACACTTATCCCATTCAATAGTAGTATTTCTTATAACAACTCCTATTGTAACATATATACAACGATATTTCTTTATACAACGTAATCAACTTACGCTCTCTTAACAAAACGTAGATGTTCCACAAAATAATAATTTACACAAAGTGAAATGGATTACCAAGGAAATTAAATCGAATAAATAAAGTATATTTTTGAGTTACTGCATTTTCGATAACTTGGCAACATTTTAGTTGATTTGATGATGTTTCTTCAATTTTGAGACTTTTCCTAGAATTGCCAAGTTTGTCGCTAAGGTCTCCAAATAAGTCACGAAGTGGACCGGAGAGACAGGTATATCCTATTGAAATATAATTAATATACAATCGTGTTTATTCATTTATTTGAATTTTAATTCAATTCTCAAAATTTTAACTCAGTGTCCTACATATGTTTTGGTTTTAAATTAAACTAATTTGGTGTCATTTTTTTAATTTATTGCAGTTTTCATAAATTTGGCGACATTTTTGTTAATTTTTTGCCAAATTTTTCGCCAAGCATTCCGAACAAACAGATACATCCGTGTCATTATGGCATTAATGGTGCTAAGTCAGACCTATTGTCACCCGAAAACAATTTATTAGTAAAACCCTACATATTTTCATAAAATGCTATAAAATAAAAAGTCATTACATAGAAGGATTTGCGATGACGAAAGATAAAATTTATAACGTAATTTTGTTTTGCATAAAACATATGTTTTACGCTTCTTTTGAAATATCAGAATTTCTCTCCTCTCTAAGCACAGACATTTGATTTATTCACTGTAAAATTAATAGGAAGAGAATTTTTTATTCTAAGCCTTGTATTAGCTACGTGATAACAGAAAAGAGGATTAAATTTTGAGGGGGGAAATCTTTCAGTTATTCAAAGTTTTTGACAAGCGATTTTTCTCTTTAGTGGGAAAACTAACGATTTATATCATCAGATAATCTATATTCAGAAAAACTATTTGGATTTCCTTTGGATTTAACTTGAAATATAATAATGAAATATAACTACTAATTAAGTCAAAAATAAATTTAGTATGTATGTAAATTTTATGTTATTTATCCATTTATTTATTTATTTATTTATTTATTAAAATTTTGACGCGAATAACGCTTATAGTCCGAATAAATGGCTGAAATCGAAGCATTACGAAAAATGTAAACACTTTGGACGCTTATATCTCCGAACACAATAGATTAAAATGTTAACAACTTATACTTCTTTTGTCGGAAATAAGGTACCAGTTATGATTATACAAAAATAGTTTCGATATTTTAAATTTTTGGACTACTTTTTTTTTCCGGAAAAAAAATGAAAAGTTTTAGTCCGAGCGAGTTTTCGCTTCACTTTGCTTACTTTCACTCGAAATATTGTATAAACTATAAAATATAAATATAAAAATTAAGTGACAAAAATGTTTGGTAAGAAATTCACTTTCAGGATCATTTTTTTTTTTTTTTTTTACAAAGCACTTATATGTTTTAAGCAACTGGCTTGCTATGTTGAGAAGATTGAAAATTTCCTGTTTTTACTTTTCCTGCAATACATGGTAAGGTATAGGGAAAGTATTAGAATCATGTCGAAAATCGCAACTCGAATTTTCGACGGATCTACACGCTTCGAGACCTCTAGAATACGAAAAAACCATTTTTAGCGTTGTCTCTGTCTGTGTGTCTGTGTGTTTGCCTGTCTGCCAGTCTGTATGTCTGTGCAATGTATATATCCACTCTAACTCAAAAACTAATGGACCGAATTTCATAAAATTTGGTAAGTAAAATTCTTGGGCGTGACCCTGGTGCTGATTAGTTTTTGGTAAAATTCGGAAAAAAAGAACCCGCTTTTTTTTGCGAAATGGCCCTTCAAAAATCTCATGTATCCACTCTAGCTGAAATACTAATTGACCAAATTTCACAAAACTTGGTAGATAAATCACTTATGGGATACTCTGGTGCTGATTAGATTTTGGTACGATTTGGAAAAGAATAACCTGCCCTTTTTTACGAAATGGCCCGCAAAAATCGCCAATATCTAAAAAAAGACTACGTATGTTCAAATGTGTCAATTAAATGCTTGTTTTATACGTAATTTTTGGCGAGAATAAGAATAACTCTATTACTCTAGGGCTAACCGTTCTCGAGCTATTTGAGATTTTTTGCATTTTTGTTATGCCGCCTTCGGGAAAATGTCCAATTACGAAACAAAAGCAGAAATTGAATTAAAAATGAAAATTTTGTGTTATTTTGTACAATTAAACTCAACTTGATGAGTTCTTAAAGAAATATAGAAATAATGAATTCGCGTCTGCAGGGAAAGTCATTTGCTGCCCACATCAGATTTTTAAAGGTTGTAATGCTTATTCAGTGTAATGCTATTTGCAACGATATTTCCTATAGCGATGAATATCTAAAACGATATTTTTACCGGTCTTTTGAATATCGTTATAGACAGGTTTCATAATATCTCGAAGGTACTCGTACTAGCTATAAACATTAAGCAATTAAGTTCTAGCCACTTTGAAAGACCTAGGATTGAATTTGTCACGGGAGAATGGCTGCACCGAACTTCATGAATTTTGGGGGGTAGCCGTAAAATATCCCCACTTAAAATTTATTTCATGTTTTGATTATCTAGGCCCAGCGGTTGTCGAGATAATAATGAAAAACGAACCTTCCATACGGATAGCATTATGAAAACATATTTTGTGAAGAAAAAAAATGTAAATTTATTTTTAAAAAAATTATATCATGCTGCTAAGCAACGGAATTAAACCTGACGTATTTATACAGCAGAAAAAAATGGTAGAATGCTGCTAAGTAACGAAATTAAACTCAATGAGTTTGCACAGCAGAAAAAATGTTATGTTGATAAACAACGGAATTAAACCCAATTAATTTATATAGCAGTTGATTTTTATTAAATATTTTCGGATTTAAATAATTAAGAAATGTATATAAAAATGAATTTTATCGGAATTATATGTTTGACTGGATTTGGAGTTGAAAGATTACAGGGATCATTGATATTTTTAATTTCTGAAGTCATCTGTTTTATTTTGGCAGAGATTTTTCAAACTCATATATTGAGTTTAGCCTACTATTGAAACATAATAAAAATGGTACGGATATATCTTCTAATATAATTTTAGAGCTTTTATTTCGGCATATGTTGATTCAATTTCATAGCGCATTCATTTCGGCATGTGTTGATCCAATTTTATTGCACTTTCATTTTGGTATATGTTGATCCAATTTCATAGCGCTTTCATTTTGGCACATATTGATCCAATTTGATATTTTTTGTAAATTTGTTTCTGTGACCAGGATATTTTGTTCTTCAGATCTGCTAGTAAAAATAATTTTGTATAGCGAGAACAGGGATTTTTATACATTTTTTAGGAGAATTAAAATGAAATATTTTAGTAGAATGTTTGAATAACAATGTCATTTAAAATACTATAGAAATTTGCACATAATTGTGAATTTTAAGTTTCTTTATATTACATATTCCGTACGAAGAACGAGTATGCTGCTAGTATTTCAATAAAACCCTTAAATGCTAAACATTATTTTGGAGAAAAATTTACCAATGACGAAGGTTAAAATTTATAACGTAATTTCTGTTTTGCATGAAAAATGCTTTCTGCTTCTTTTGAAGGGTCATAATTTCTCCTCTCTTGCTCAAGCATAAAACTTGATTCATTTTTCTTTTCTTTTTATTTTTCTAAAAATTAATAGAAAGGGATATTTCTTATCCCAGGGTTTTGTATTAGCTACGTGATAACAGCGGAGAAGATTAAATTTGATGAGATTTCGGCAGGAACTGCAAATTTCTGACAAGTGATTTTTCTCCCAACTCAAAGTTAGAAATTCATATAATCAGATAATTTATATTCCGAAAGGCTCTTTGAATTTTATTTTGATATGAATTCAAATTATGCGCAGAACAAAATTATGAAATGTAGTTGATATTTGTGTATATAAATAAATTCAATAATTTCGCTTTCATATTTATCTCAAAGTTTCTCAATTTTTGGAATTAAATTGAAGAGTGAATTAAAGAGTAAAGATTAAAGATTGGGTAGAATTAAAGCGTGAGCAAAATTAAAGAGAAGAATTAAATTAAAAAGTGAAATAATTATAAAAATATGGTCGATATTTTAGAATAAAATAATACATTTGATTCAATTTCTCTAATCATTTTAAACTTGTTTTGAGCCTCATTGAGTCCATTTTGTGCAAACAAAGTCTCAGAAACGGGTATTCAATAATTAAAATACGCTTCGTTTGAAGGATAAAAAGAAATAGAGCAATGTAAATAAGCACAAATAAAACAATAATCAAGCTTACAGCTGTTTCGAGGATACGCGGATCCCCTTCGTCACTGCAAGAGAACTAACATACAAATAAATAAACAAATAGATAACATACAAATAGAAAAATAAATAAAAAATATTATGAAGTATTCAATTAAGGGTTGCGAATCACAAAAAATGGCATCACGGCTACATTTGGTTTGCAGGCTAAGGGTTTCCTTGTGGATTTTATACTATGCTGGATCAAATTACCCAACTTTTCTCGGCTCCTAAATCAGCGCTCACTACTGAAATAATACCACTCAGTTTCCAAATCGTCAAATCAATTTTAATCCAAATCACCATACACACACACACACAAAAAAAAAAAAATTAAAATAAACGATCCTCCGAAAGGATTCCCTTTTTTGTTGGCGTGGCCTAAATCTCGTTGTCGGGTGGGCATGCGCAGTCGACAGGTCGAAAAATGTACGGAATTTCATTGCGAAACATTGAAAATCTTACAGGCCCGCTCGCTTCAAAAAATAACAAAATAATAATAATAATAATAATAATAATTACTTATGAAATGATTTTTTTTCTTGCCAGAATGCGAAGATATACACCCACCGTTTTGTCAGCCTTTAGAATTGTGTTAATCTTAGTGTTTTATATGCGGAGAAAGAAGCATCACATAACCTCAAATTTTGCTGTATTTTGAGAATATAATACGAATATGGTTCAAACATCGTTGGAAAGAAGGTTATTTGCTATTTTCGATGGTGCAAAGATGGAAACTTTGTGATAATATTTTTGGTTGTTAATCTACTGATTTATGTGAATATCGCTCAAAAATTGGGCTAAAACATAAAATAACTAAAAAACTAATTCAAATTAAAAAAATATCGCTGAAACGCACCTTTCCGTGTTCTGAAGTACCTGTGCATCAAATTTCATGGCCATATGATACTTAAATAGAGATCTTCTATTATGTAATATAAGGAATTCTATGATAAGTTAATTCAGCTTATCACGGATATATTCTGAAATTTATGATATGGTAATTCAGTCTACCATGACTATAATGTAAATCCTATGATATGCTAATTTAATTTCTCGCTTTTTGAGCTTTAACAATTGGTTTGAGATACATACTTTCAATTCGAAAGTTTGTTCAAATTAAATTCGAAATTGTGCAATATTTTTTCTTCCAGAGGGTGTCATTTTCAGAAAATTAAGGGTTCCTACATTTTTACACGGTTTCTTGAGCTAAATAAGTTCAGTTAAAAAAAAAGCTGCTCTGCACAGTCGCACATCTAAAGAGAGAAACCTGCTGCAATTATCTACAATATTAAGCAAATTATTGCATATAAAAAGTGGGAAAATTTCCCTTTACGGGGTCAGCTGAAATTGCAGTCACATGTCCGATGCAACGTCTGCAATTCCAATTTGACTAGTTACTGTACAGCGCAAATTTTTCTTGCACAAGGGACCCTATAAAAATTCAGACCCTCTTTTCATGGAAATACAACTCGCAGAAAAAATAATTATATATAAAATTTTTGCATTTAATTTTAGCAAACTTTGAAATTAAATGCATGTGTCTGAAACCATTTGCTGAAGCTCGCATAGAGAAGTTGACTATTCTGAAACATCCTGTACGATAATACAATTTACTATTCATTTTCACAAAAATGTATTTATTTATTGAATATCGCAGTCCTACAGAACTAAGGTTTAATGCATATTCATGCATGCTCATAATAATTCTATTCATTTTTACAGCCAGATTAAACTAATTCCATCTGACCATATACGGCATCCTAAAATATCCCTCATCCTCCCAACTATGCTCCTCTTCACGACTGCACATGCGCAGGACTTCTACTGACGTCGCCTAATCGAATGCGTGACGCGCTGTGATTGAAGTTGATTGTTGGCTCCTCTGGCAGTTAGGGGGGGGGGGATCGGTGAACAATGAATAACAGGGTCCTTCCACCCACCCCTCTCTTCATTTATGCCGCCCACGCACGGCAAGCCACCATCACGAATACCCAAACATAATAATCAATTCTGGAAATGGCAACACCTGATAGCCATACGATGGTAAGTAAGTAAATGTCCAGCAATACAAATGACCAGGGGATGTTGGTATTCGGGCAAAAAGCACTCAATTCCTAGTTTTCTCGGATGTCGTGCTGGATGAAGTCAATGCGTGTTTGTTGGTTTGATTATTTTTTTATGGGGCGGTACAGAGCAATTGTAATTGAACCGCTGGTTTTGAGTGAAAGAAGAGAGAATTGAAACAGGTTGCAGGCCGTTGGGACTCTGCTGGGAAATAGCTGATGGACCTTTTGCTGCGGTGCTTTCGGAGAAATTTGCGTAATTGTCTGCGAGGTGGATTAATTGTTTTACCCAATCAATATAGACAATACATATCTATTAAGCCCCAAAAAGTGTAGTATACATAAAATATTCATCTATTGTAGGGTTGAGAATAAATAACATGCAAAGAAAGAAAATGGAAAGGTAAAAAACAATGCAGAATTATATGGTATGTGAATCTCGACTTCGATTTCTTAAGCATTCGCATTCAATATTGTTTAGGCCTATTTCTATCATAGTCAACATCACTCTACAAAATAAATTAAAGCTATTTCCTTCTCAAGTAAAGCTTTTTAATTTTTTTCTTTTTTTTTTTTTGGGGGGGGGGGGGAGGGGGATTTTCTTAGAAAATTATTTTAAAAAGTGGTTTTCGAGCTGGAAACAATTGAGTGATGCCGATTAATTAGATGCATTTTGTTATTTTCATAAATATAAGTTATTTATATAATAATTGTTTAACGTGTTTTTGTATTCAAGACACCCTTGCCTTTAAAAGCTCCCCCAGTAACCTAAAAAACTGAATTTCTGCATATATAGTATCGACTACGGGGGGGGTGGAGGGGGATTTGGAGCAAAACGATATTGTTAAATACTATTAATTCGAGTTACAAGTAGTAGTTAGAAGACTTAGTCAAGTTATAGAAGTTGCAAACATTTACATTATGAATCTGACGAATGTTCGAAACGTGTGATAATTGCAAAAATGCACTTCCTGATGATATAGAAACAATAAATTTTCTGGAAAAGTAGATAATTTAATACAATTAATGTAGAAATTCAAATTTAATGCAATTAATGTAGAAATTCAAAGTTTTTTTTTAATTCGCATGCTTTTTTGAGCAGCGCGGGGTATCTATGATGGTTTAAACATAAGAAATATGAATTCTAAAGATAAATTTCATAGTGTTAGCATAACATCGTTGCAATCAAATAACGTGAATGTTTAATGAAAATATCCCCAATTGTAAAACGAATTCGATTTATTATGAATTACTTGGGCTTAAACAAAATAAAATATCCATATAGGAGCGTGTACAGTGGAGGCTCTGATTTCAGATTTTTTTTTAATTCAAAATTTAGTTCACATGAAATCGATAAGCATGTTTCAAACTCTAAGAACATAATATGAAAATGTCCATAAATAATATTTCGTGTAAGCTCGGCATCAAATGTTTATCAGTTAACTATTTCCTCTGATAAAGCAAGGTCTTTGTATCGATTTTGAACCATGATTATTCGAAAATGTGAAGTTTTAATTAAAGCTTCTGAAGCAAAACGTTAATAAATTTTTAAATTTTCAATTTAATACAGGAATAGAAAGTTTTGTCTCTTTCAATTAATATCTTAATTAAAACTCGCTTCTTAATCCATACGTTAAATTAAAGCTTCGAAATGCAATTAAAAGATTTGCTTGAAGCTGAAAATTTTAATTGTCAGTGCAAATTAATTTCAAAAACTCACAGATTTTAGTAAAACCTAGATTGCATTTTTTATATGAATACTTTTTTCATTTTAACTATCTTATCTATAAGCAGGAAAACAATATCATCTAAATATAATTACCTTTTAAAGTTCGTATTTGATTATATCATTATAGATGATCAAATATTGTATGATCAACGATATATGATCAATTATCTTTATAGATATTAAATTAGTTATCATTGCAGCTAGTATTCAATATCGTGCAAAATGAAAAATATTTTATTTAATGTGCGAGAAATATTTTATTTAATGTACAAGTTCATTAAAAATTTCAAGTAGCAGCAAATTTCAAGTAGTAAGTTCGTGATATACGAAATCTCTTGAATATTTTAATACGCAATAATTTTTATCGTCAAAATTTCAAACGATACAAAAAGTTTAATTTAAAACACGGCCTTACCATCTTGATATACATACAATCTCCAGAAGTGGAGCAATTGTTTAGTTTGATAGATGGCGTATAGATTTCTGTCTGCCTCAAAGGACATGGTTTTGTGAAAGACTATTTATCATTTCTAGCCCTGCTGTCATTATCTGTTACAGTGTACTGGGACGATTTTAAAAGATGCGCTTGTAAAAGATATTTTCAAGCGCAGAAGTTTCTTTACGAGTAAAAAAAAAGTCCGATCTGAAGCGGATTTCTTTACTAATTGCCGGTATTTATGCTATTTCCCACGACCAATAGAATTAAATTACTTTGGTTACGCAAAATAACGTTTAGCAGAAATGCGCATTTCAAATTACTGACCTTGAAGTATGCATTACATTGATATGTGCTGGATAAAAGCACATCAACTATAAACATTTTACAAAAATTATGAAATCAGGCGTTTTCTTGATAACAATTACAAACAGTAAGATTGAAAGCACTTGGTTTCGGTTGATATATTCGGTTAAAAAAACATGCATATACATTAGAAAATGGATTAATAACTAATACCAAGTAATTAATGACAAAACATTAAAACAAAAAAATGAACCCAAACAGTTAAAACACTGCCACTATGCCAAAAAGAAATGAACAGCAGTAGACTTAAGTTGGATGTTAACCCAGAGTAGATTCTTCTTAAGGTCTGAGCATTCAATAAAATTAACCCAAACATATGCTTGTTTCGGATATAGCAATAATTATTTTCTATAAATGCCATAGCCTAGACTGCAAGCATAAATAGAGGAACTAACTTGAAAAATTGAAACAGTATTAAGAAATCAAGAATTACCATGAACTATTATATATATATAATTCAGTATGTAAATTGCATTACTACGTGTATTAAAATAAGTGAAACACAAGATATATCCAATACATGAACACGCCTACAGCAAATTTTCAGGTTTGGACAAAGCTAAATCTCTATGAAAACCAACAATCCTTTTTTGTTACGGGTATAGCTGAGCATACCAAATTTTGCTGAAATTGCTTTATTTCAACAGATATGACGCTTTGCGAAAAATGAAGATTTCTAAGATCTTAAGATGTCTCGTGGTAACTCTTAAACAATCGTTTCTCTTCATTTGTTGTTAGAAGGACTTACGAAGTCTCCAATCGTCCAGTAATAAAGAACATATTTAATATGATTTTTTTTCTATTAAGATAAAAATGTGCAATATCTCGAGAAATTACAGTATTAATTAACTGTATAGCAGCTAATTAATCCTGTCATTCTTTTTTAAATAAAAAGTGCTACATCAAAAATGTTAGGCAAATGACATTTTATAGCAAATACTTTTTGTTAATTTCATTCGATTTTAGAGAAAAAAAAATCACTTAAACTGCTGCAAAAATTACAAAAAAAAATCTTAACTGAAACGACATTAAATAAATTAATAATGGTATCAAGGGGTTTCTGAGGTAAAATACAGCCTTTTCTTTCAGGATATAAAAAATTTAAAAGCTGTTTAAACAACTGAGGACTTACACCTAGACTCCGTAGTCGCTTAACGATTGATGTTATAGTTACAAATTTTACATGAATCGTTGAATTTGTTCGAGAAATATCTAGACAAGATGCTCAAAACAGCGTACATACACAGTCATAACTCACAAAATTGCTAGCTTGTGCTCCAAAATGTCAAAACTTTCAAATCTGTACAACCGTAAATAGAATATTTTACACCATCTCAGTTTTTATTCATAATACGCATCATACATTCCAGGATTAATAAAAACCAATTAAAAGCTTTTAATATCCGAAAAATATGTAAAGTTCATTATATAAAATCTTTAAGGATATTTAAACGTTTTCCTGTTAAAATCATATTAATTTCCATTAAATTTTCTTTTTCAAGGCTCTAAACGATACAAAAAGTTGAATTAATACTCTTCCTATACATCTTTATACAATCTCCAGAACAATTATTTAGTATGATGGACGATGCACAGCTTTCGGCGCGACTCAAGGGACAGGGTATTGTCAAAGACGATTCATCATGCCGAGTTGCGTTGTCATTATCTGTTGCAGCTACTGCCGGACGATTTTGAAAGAAGCGCCTGTAAAAGTTGTTCCTCAATGGAAGGAGTGTCAAAGCGGGGAAAAAAACTAACCTCTGGAGGGATCTTTTCGGCATCAAGAGGGAAAATTGGAATTGAAAGTGTCTATTAACGCGTATTATGACTTGTCAGAGTTTTTGAAATATGGATAACATAATTATTGAAATGACTGCTTTCGATATGCGATTTGCTGCTGGGAGAGAATTGCTCTGTAGGACGTAGTCGCAAAACCTGCATTTAAAAGATGAGCGAAAACTCAAATATGTCTATTTTTCCTTTAATACTGATTCTATCCCTTTAATTTTATATGGTGACGTACATGCATATGAGGAAAGATACAAGAACGCAAATAAAAAAAATTGATCTGGGCAAGACATGACTTTCCCTACAGGCTCAAACTCATTTCCTCTTTATTTATTTAATAATTCATTAAATTGCGTTTAATAGCACAAAATAACGCGCGGAATTATTTGAAATGACACTGAATTTTCACTTTTCATTCAATTTTCGTCTTCATTTGGAAACTGGGCATATTTTCAAAGGTGACGTAGTAAAAATGTTGTTGTTGAGACCCAGACCGTCCGACCTACCAGAAAGATGTAAAGTAACTGTTTGGACGGCCGGGAAGCGCCACCCAATTTAGACCGGAACCCAGTGAGGGAGGCATCCACAGGGACCTTACGCTCCTTCCCCTACCACCAACCTCTCGGAACGACTTACGGATCCACATGTTTAACGTGATCGTACTCCGCGTGAACAAGGCGGCAGTTTTGGCAGCGGCGAGAATCGAACTCGGGCCTATCGAGTGCAATTCCCGCACTCTAACCACTGGGCTACCGCGCCCTACGTAGTAAAAATGTGAAAAACTAAATCATCTCGAGAACGACTGGGACTCGAATAAAGCAGTTGACCTTATTCTTTTCATCGTCAAAAAATAAGTATAAAACAAACATTTAATTAATATATTTGAGCATACGTAGTCTTTTAGTTTAGATTTTAGCGAATTTTACGGGCCATTTTGCAAAATAAGGCAGGTTCTTTTTTCTAGAAAAGTATCGTAATCTAATCAACATCAGAATAACTTCTAAGTGACTGACTTATCTACTAAATTTTGTGAAATTTGGTCAATTAGTTTGTAGTTAGAATGGGTATATACAATTTTTGGGGGCCATTTTACAAAAATAGGCATGTTCTTTTATCCCGAATCATACCAAAATCTAATCAGCACCAGGGTAAATCCACCTATAAAATTTTATGAATTTTGATCAATTAGTTTTTGAGTTAGAGTGGATACATACATTTCACAGACAGACACCCACATAAACACAAACACAATCGTCTAAAAATAGATTTTTAGTGATCTAGAAGTCCCAAAACGTATAGATCCGTCGAAAACTCGAGTTACTTTTGACACGATTTTATATTGCCATGTATTGTACGGAAAAGAAAAAAATGTTTGATTTTATTATTTTTTTTAATAACACAATTTTCGTGGCAAAAATTAATATTTTTTTAGCAATAGTGATAGTTTTAGCTTTTAATATGTTTACACATGTTTTGAACCAAAACTTCTAGTTTAAACTGCTGAGGTTATCCTCAATATAATAAAATTATAGCATAATCAAACAATAATTAATTAATGTCAAAAAATATAAAAATTCACTTAAAATATCTTGAATATTTCTTTTTTTCATCTAACATTTCACTAAAATTTGTGGTAATTATTGTAGTTGAAGTGCATATTTTAGGTTTCATACACAACAAGGCAACTAATGTGAACATGTTTGGAAAATTTTCAAACACATGAAAAGAAAACATTTTTGAAAGAAGTGTCGAAAAAAATAAACAACATACTTTTGAGTAAACTGAAAAACATAGTCTTGATTAAATTGAAAAATATAGTCTTGAACAAATTGAAAGAGAAACTTTGAATCCACATATAAATAAGAGCAACTGTTTTACGGAAAAATACTTTTATAAAAATACTGTTTTATTAAAGAAAAATGCTGTTTTTATTAATAATAAATGAATTTAAAAACTACTTGCAGAAACAATGCTCAGGAAATTATTGAAAAATATCAAAAATGATTTTTATAAAAATTTTAGGGCTCCTCCATTTTAAAAGGCGTTTGTTTCCAAAGATAACGCTCCTATTTCAAATAGCAATATTCATGGACTGGTTTAGAGCTTATTATACGCTATTCAGTATAAAATAGATGATGCTTACAATGGTAAAAATAAAACCTGCTATATCACGCAATGTTGTGATGTGTGGCATATAGTACCGACAAATTCAATCCTACCATACAAAAGGCTTCTATTTTCTTTAATTGGGCACATAAAGCAAGTTTCCTTGCTGAAACCGCAGATAGTATATTCTATGCTGACAAACGTATGATAACCACGAAACCCATCCAAGGAAGCTGTTTTATACTATGGGACAGCAGCTCTACGACACTGCTCTAGCCTGCTTAGATTTTACCTCAGCAGAGGAGATTGGAACAATCTCCATCTCCCATCTGCTATTAGAGTATGAGTCTGAAAGTCATTGTACTATATACTTAGTAGTCATTGAAAAACAATCAGTAACGGAGTTGGAACTCGGGCCTTCAAGTGTATATTTATAATTTAAAAAAGCTAATGTGGGCAGCACATGACTTTCCTTATATAATGCAATGAATTTACTCCTTTTACAGTAAAAAAATAATGTATAAGATCCACGGCACCGTGTCTTTAACGAATTGTGCTTTTGGCGATTTTCCGGATGACAACATGTAAAACTATTTCAAAGTACCCAATAAACTTCTATTTCGCGCAAATCTATATAAGCAATTATCAATATTGATAGCATCCTCATTAAGTGATATAGTCCATATATTAAAATAATTTATTAATTAATACATCAATTAGGCGTCATTTTTGCAATTTTGACAATATTTTCGTCAATTTGGCAACATTTAGAATGTCAGCAAGTTGGAGATATTCCAGTAATTTCGTCGCCAAACTTTTGCTAAACGTTACGGACGAAAAAATAGGTTTTATTTTAATAGATTCTTATACTATTCCCAAGATATTGAATTTTCGTCAATTAGTCGTCATTTTAATTGATTTAGCGTCATTTTGATCAATTTGGCGACATTTTCCTTAATTTGGCAGCATTTAGAAAAGTCGCCAAGTTGGCGACATTCCGCCGATTTCGTCGTCAAAATCTCGCCAAGCGTTATGTGAAAAATAAGTTATTCTTATAGAAGATAAATGACTATTGGCGTTCAAATAAAGAGCATTACCCAAAATATATTTTCTCATGAATGGAACGAACTAGATCCACGAGAATGATGTCACCAAATTTATCGCATGATATTATTACATATGAAAAATGAACATATTTCACAATAGTTAATTTTTTTTATTTTATGTTATTTTTTGATAAATTTATTTGAAAAATGTGCAATATCTCAAGAACGATTTATAGTAGCGTTCTAAAGTTTATGTCAATCGTTTCATAATAAAAAATTACATAAGCAATGGCCATTTGCTTAACTTTATTAAATATTTTGATTTTTTGACGATTTTTTTAACATTTCACTAGAAAATTTAGCGGGGTTCTTAAAATTCGATTGCGTTTAAAAACAATAAGTTTTCACCATTCATGAATTGTAATTTTTGTACCTAATTTCGTTTGAATAGCTCCATTCGTTCGTGAGATATCGTCTCCCTCCCCGCACAGACATCTCAAAAACTTCCGATTCGTGTTCAAGGATGCTGGAAACGTGCTCTTTCGTCGAAAACTCAAATTCGAATTTTCGACCAAGTCACAATACTTTTCTTATTCATTATACTATGTATATGAGGAAAGTAATTACAAATGAAATTATGGTTCATTTGATACAATTGATTGTCCTGTTTATGATATTAAAAAAAACGCATAAATTGGCACAATTCGATTGTTTTTAGTAGAATCAGTAGGAATGGGATTTAAGTCTTCTGGCAATTGTACGAAATTTTGCTTGAATCATTCCATTAATTTGAGTGATATCATGTCGTCAAGCGCACGAACAAATGCAAATACACACATACACAGACATCAACTTGGAAATGTTCGATTATAATTAAGGGACTCTCAAAGCATGTAAATCCGTCGAAAACTGGAATCAGAATTTTCGACTCGTCACCACACCATATAAATTAAAGATATAGCAAAAATTAGATAATTGTTTAAGAAACATGCTATCATATTTATTTTGAATTATCAAAAATAAATTCCAATTACTACCGATAAGTTTTATTAATTTGCCTTGCCGTGCAGAGTGTCTCGGGCTCCGTCTCATTATTTTCCTTAACAAATAAAAAAGTAAGAAACGATAAATCTTTAAAATTAACTACGGATGCGAAAAAAAATAAACTAATTAATTTGTTTCCTTATTTTCAGGCACTTTGAGAAAAGAAAACCCTAGCAATTAATTAACGTACCTAAGTATTTTTTGACGGAGGAAAAACCCCATTGTTCGGATTTTTTGAGGAAGAGGGAGAAAAAAAAATTGCTGCCAATTTAAAATTGTTTTTGTTTAAACTTTGTTATTAACTTTTGAAAACAGGGTTTGTTTTGTAACTATAGCCATAAATCATACCAGAAATTTTAATTTTGTTTCTTCTTTGTATGGAAGATTATGGTTTAATGTTATTTAATTTTCATTTTCTTTAAAATATATAGTACATGTATAAGAAATGTTTTGCGATGGGGGCGTAAAATACATAATAAAACTTTTGATGGTGCACATTGTTAGTATTAAATGACACGGAAAACATAGTATGAATGAATAAAACATTTTTTAATTCAATGTGAATATTTTTTTCTCTATATTAAAAAGGGTTCCATTAAAGAATTTTTTTGGGTCATCAATCTGCACCTAATAACGGAAAATCTCTTTCTATAGATAAAATTTTTAATCGAGATACCAGCATATACATCCAAAATCGCAAGATTAAAAAATAATTGACCTCTAAAAAGTTTTTGTTCATGGAAAAATATAATACAGATTTTTCGAAAATTTTCAACACCAAATTTTTAAATCACATATTGTGTTGATCACAAATTGAAAATCTGTCTGTCTGTCTGTCTGTTTGACCCGTCATCACGGGAGAACGGCTGAACCGAATTTGATGAAATTTTGTGGATAGTCTTAAAATAGCCCCACATAAATTTCTCCCAAGTTTCGAGTATCTAAGACCAGGGGTTGTCGAGATATTAATGAAAAACGAAACTTTTTCCTAGGATTTCTACTCTCTAACTCGGTGGTTTATCCAAAAGAAAAGCTTGAAAATCGTTTGAAAGTGAATTAAAACTTTATCTCTGAGTTTGATGGGAGATTTTTTGCGCTAAATAGCACTTTCTGAAAACATGAATTGTTTGAAACTTGATTTGAATGGGAAATCTATCTCCATGGCTTATTTTTCACATGCTTTTACTGAACAATGAAAAGTATAAAGAAATCAAAATGGTTATTTAACTTCGCAGTTTATGAGGAAGATTCTATCTTATATCATGTTGCTCAGAAATGCAATTAAATTAAACCTGTCTGTTAATTGTAATTATTACTTTTTCGATTTGATTAATAAATAAATGGATATAAAAATATATTTTAGTAAAGAACGATTTGATTTTTCTTATAGCACTCTTGACTGGATAATATCAATTACGGTCTTCAGGTTTGAACGTTATTATTATTGATATTTTCGGGGATTATTGATTCAGGGATTATTGATATTTTCAAGTTATTATGCAATTGTTTTATTATGACAAAAATTGTTTAAACTCATGTATTGTACGTTGTACGAGTAATCTTCTACAAATACACGGGTATATCTTCTAATCTACGATAATATAAGTAGTACAGGTATATTGGCATATGTTTTGATATATATTGGCATTTATTGGAATCAATTACGACCTTCTGGTATAAAGAGTACGGAGATTATTGATATTTTCATTTTATTACGTCATCTTTTTTATTTTGGCAAATGTTTTTGAGACTCATATTATAATACGGATAATCTTCTACTAACACACTGGCATATTTTCTAATCTGCGACAATATAAGTAGAACGGGGTTGCAAATATTGATTCAATTCCTTTTGTTGTTGTAAATTTGCTTACAAAATGGGCCAGGATGTTTTGTTCTTCAGATCTGCCCGTGAAGATAATTTTCATAGTGAGAACAGATATTCTTAAACTTCTCTTTAGGAGCAATATGTATATTGAATATTTTAACAGAATTTGCACAGAAAATTATAACAGAAAATTATAAGTTTCTTTATATTATATACTCCGTACGAAGAACGGGTATCCTGCTAGTTAACCTCTAAAAAGCTTTTGTTCGTGTAAAAATATAATACAGGTTTTTCGAAAATTTTCAACACCAAATTTTTAAATCGTATAATGTATTGATACTTTGAAGTAGTAAAATATTTTTCAGTTAGGTGGCACAAATGTACCCTTAAAATTATATCAAAAATATCGTCTGTTGCTTTTATTAAGCCAGAGGATAATTTAAGACAGTTTTTTACTTTTTCTGCAATACATGGTAATGTATAGGGAGAGTATTGGAATCATGCCGAAAATCACAACTCAAGTTTTCGACGGATCTACACGTTTCGAGACCCATAGAATACGAAAAAACTATTTTTAGCATGAAGTATGTGTGTCTGTCTGTCTGTCTGTCTGTCTCTGTGTCTGTCTGTGCAGATTTTGCATCCACTCTAACTAAAAACTAATTGACCGAATTTCATAAAATTTGGTAAGTCACTTGGAGGCGAATCTGACGCTGATTAGTTTTGGGTACGATTCGGTATAAAAGAGACAGCCTTTTTTTGCGAAATGGCCCTCAAAAATTGCCTGTATACAACCTAGCTGAAAAACTAATGGACTGAATTTCTCAAAATTCGGTAGATAAATCGCTTGTGAGTCACCCTGGTGCTGATTAGATTTTTGTACGATTCGGAGAAAAATAACCTGCCTTTTTTGCGAAATGGCCCGCAAAAATCGTCAAAATCTAAAATAAAAACTACCTATGCTGAAATATATCCATTAAATTCTTATACTTAATTTTTAACAAAGAAAAAAGTAAGACAAACCCTATTACACTAGATCTAGTCGTTCTCGAGATATTTTAGTTTTTTCGTAATTTCTCTACGCCACCTTTGAAAATATGTCCAGTTACCAAAGGAGAACAAAAATTGAATTAAAAGTGAATTAAATTTAATTAAAGTAAAGAGAACGTGGATATAAGTCTGCAGGGAAAGTCATGTGCTGGCCACATCATATTTTGGCTTTCTCTGGAATACATGGTAATATATAGGGAAAGTATTGGAATCGTGGAATTTTTATCGTGACGTCTGTTGGTGTGTGTGTCTGTCTGTGTGTGTGTGTGTGTGTGTGTCTGTCTGTCTGTCTGTGTGCGTGTCTGTCTGTCTGTGCAATGTATGTATCCACTCTAATTAGAAACTACTGGACCGAATTTCATAAAATTTGGTAGATAAGTCACTTGAGTGAGACCCTAGTGCTGATTAATTTTTGGTAGGATTGATTAGTAAGACAGAACCCGCCTTTTTTTGCGAAATGGTCCCTAAAAATTCCATGTATCTACTCTAGCTAAAATACTAAATGTCCAAATTTCACAAAATTTGGTAGATAAATTGCATGAAGGATACTCTGGTGCTGATTAGATTTTGGTACAATTCGAAAAAGAACAACCTACCTTTTTTAACGAAATGGCCCGCAAAAATCGCCAAAATCTAAAAAAAAAAAAAGACTACGCATGCTCCAATGTATCAATTAAATTCTTGTTTTATACCCAAGTTTTGACGAAAAAAAGAATATTACACACTCCATTATGCTTTAAGACTAACCGTTCTCAAGATATTTGAGATTTCTTGCATTTTTTTTACGCCGATTTCAGAAAAATGTCCAGTTACCAAATAAAAACAAAAATTAAATTAAAAATGCAAATTTAGTGTTATTTAGTGCAATTAAACACAATCTAATGAATTATTAAAGAAATAATGAAATATGAAAATGCGTCTGCAAGGAAAGTCATGTGTTCACATCAGATTTTTACTTTCCCTGGAATACATGGTAATATATAGGGAAAGTATTGGAATCACACCGAAAATCGCAACTCGAGTTTTCGACGGATCTACACGTTTCGAGACCTCTAGAATACGAAAAAACTATTTTTAACGTGACGTTTGTGTGTGTGTCTGTGTATGTCTGTGTGTTTGTCTATTTGTCTGTGCAATGTATGTATCCACTCTAACTCAAAAACTAATGGACCTAATTTCACAAAATTTGGTAGATAAGTCACTTGGGTGTGATCCTGGTGCTGATTCGTTTCTGGTACGATTCGGGATAGAAGAATCCACCTTTTTTTGCGAAATGGCCCTCAAAAATCGCCTGTATCCACTCCAGCTGAAAAACTAATGGACAGAATATCACATAATTCAGTAGATAAGTCGCTTGTGAATTACCCTGGTGCTGATTAGATTTTGGTACAATTCGGAAAACACAAGCTGCCTTTTTTTTGCGAAATAGCCCGCAAAAATCGTCAAAATCTAAAATAAAAAACTACGTATGCTCAAATATATCCACTAAATGCTTGTTTTATACGTACTTTTTAACGACGACGAAAAGAATAAGACCAACCCCATTACACTAGGACTAGTCGTTCTTGAGATATTTTAGTTTTTTCGTATTTTCTCTACGCTACCTTTGAAAATAAGTCCAGTTACCAAATAAGAACGAAAATTGAATAAAAAGTGAATTAAATTTAATTAAAATAATGAGAACGTAAATATAATCTGTAGAGAAAGTCATGTGCTGCCCACATCAGATTTTTACTTTCCCTGCAATACATGGTAATGTATAGACAAAGTATTGGAATCATGCCGAAAATCGCAACTCGAGTTTTCGACGGATATACACGTTTTGAAACCTCTAGAATACGAAAAAACTATTTTTAGCGTGGCGTCAGTGTGTGTGTCTATCTGTGTGTGTGCCTGTCTGTTTGTGCAATGTAAGTATCCACTCTAACTCAAAAACTAATGTGTTGAATTTCTTAAAATTTGGTAGGTAAGTCACTTGGGTGCCATCCTAGTGTTGATTAGTTTTTGGTACGATTTGGAAAAAAAGAACTCACCTTTTTTTGCGAAATGGCGGGCAAAATTTTTATGTATCCACTCTAGCTGAAATACTTATTGACCAAATTCCACAAAATTTGGTAGATAAGTTACATGTGGGATACTCTGGTGCTGATTAGGTTTTGGTACGATTTGAAAAAGAACAACCTGCCTTATTTTGCAAAATGACCCTCAAAAATCCCCAAAATCTACAAAAAAGACTACGTATGCTCAAATGTATCAATTAAATGCTTGTTTTATTCGTAATTTTTGACGAGGAAAAGAATAAGGCCAACTCTATTATTCTGGGACTAACCGTTCTCGAGATATTTGAGACTTTTCGCATTTTTGTTACGTCGCCTTTGGAAAAATGTCCAATTACCAAATAGAAAGAGAAATTGAATTGAAAATGCAAATTTACTGTTATTTTTTGCCATTATACTCAATTTAATGAATTATTAAAGAAATAAAGAAAAAATGAATTTGATTCTGCAGGAGAAGTCATCAGATTTTTTTATTTATCGAAGAATATGGCATTTTCCCAGAGTTAGAGAATTTTTATGTTAGAGCAACATTTCTCTAAAAAGCACATTTGGAATTAATCACAAGTTTTCAAATAAAAAATCAAAGACAAAAATTTAAATATTTCAAAACATTAAAAACGATTTCTGTGAATATCGCGTAAAAATAACTTACAGGGTACGAAAATATTAATATTCCATTCACACACAATTTTACCGAGCATTCCAAGACAAAATTTATTTAAAAAACATTTTACGTAATTTTCCATCTGAACACAAACAATATAACGAAATTATCTCATTGTCTTTCAAATGATGGGTCCACAGCTGGGCAAAGTGGATGCCTCTAACTCCAGCTCGTTTGTGAAATTCTGTATTCAGCCCACGTCTCTCGCTCCAATCGACAGTATATTTGACTCAACTTCTGAGAGGCGATTTGCCTGTTCGCAGGGTAGCAAAAATTTATTCTAATTTTGAGGCAAAGTGGTATATTATTTTTCTGTATTATAATATCATCATCTAAATGCATCATTAAATTAACTGGAGTGTAACTCAACTCGACTTTTTTATACCATAGTCCATATTTAAGCAGCTTGTGTATCTTTTTTTTAATTTTACAAGAAAAATAAAAAAAATAGGTATCGTTGGTTCAAATGATTAGAATTACAGCGTGTTACCCTTCACTTTAAAGGACTTGAAAAATCTTTCGATTGATGCCATACTTGGAAATGTACATACTTCTCTTGGAGAGGGCTAATGGCATCGCGAAAATTATATCGTGGCTATTTTTCACAATGATTGAAACTATTCACTCTCGTGATCTTTGAGTCATACATAAGCCCTTTTATGCATGATCATGTCACATTGTGTCCTATGATGCCATGTTAAAAAATCTGATGTGGGCAGCACATGACTTTCCCTGCAGACGCGAATTCATTCTTTCTATATTTCTTTAAGAATTCATTAAATTGCGTTTAATTGCACAAAATAACACAAAATTTTCATTTTTAATTCAAGTTCTGCTTTTATTTGGTAATTCGACATTTTTCCAAAGACGGCATAACAAAAATTCAAAAAATCTCAAATATCTCGAGAACAATTAGTCCTAGAGTAATAGCGTTCTTTCTTTCTTAGCCTTTCTTAGTCTTTCGTAGTCGTCGTCTTAATACGTATTCTCTCAATCGTCAAAAATTACGTATAAAACAAGCATTTAATTGAACATTATGATGAATTATTTGAACATACGTAGTCTTTTATTTTTAATATTGACAATTTTTGCGGGTCATTTCGTAAAAACGGGCAGATTGTTCTTTTCCGAATTGTACCAAAATCTAATCAACACCAGAATATCCCACAAGTGTTTTATCTACCAAATTTTGTGAAATTTGGTCAATTAGTATTTCAGCTAGAGTGGATACATGAGATTTTTGCGGGCCATTTCGCAAAAAAAGGCGGGTTCTTTTTTACTGAATTGTACCAAAATCTAATCAGCCCCAGGGTCTTACCTACCAAATTTTATGAAATTCAGTCCATCAGTTTTTGAGTTAGAGTGGATACATACCTTGCAGAGAAACACAGACAGACACACACACAGACGTTAAGCTAAAAATGGTTTTTTCGTATTCTAGAGGTCTTGAAACGTGTAAATCCGTCGAAAAATCGAGTTGCGATTTTCGGCATGATTCCAATACTTTCCCAATACATTACCATACATTACAGAGAAAGTAGAAAATATAAAATTTCGAATAAAATTCAAAGTTTTCGTTTGAATTTAAGAAGTTCTATCTAGTTCTAGATGTTTTAATAACAAAACCGGATATACAGTTTAGTGAAAATCCTTTAATAATTGTGGCCGCTATAGTACACATATACAAGAAATAAACCACAGACATGCATGCATGCATGCATGCATACATACACACATACATACATACAGATAGACAAATAGACATCACTCCAAAAATAGTCAAAACGTATTCGGGAAGTTCTAAAATATATATTAGCATCAAATATTGAAATCGAAAATTTATGTGAAAACAATATTTTCTCTACACTGTGTATTACATAGTACGAGAAAGTAAAACATCTGATGTGTTCAGATCATGACTTTCCCTGCAGACTCATATTCACGCTCAATTTATTTCTTCAATAATTCATTAAATTGAGTTTAACGGCACAAAATAACACCCATAATTACTTTAAATGACACTGAATTTGCGCCTTTAATTATATTTTCGTTTTCACTTGCTAACTGGATTTATATTTAAAAGTAACGTAGCGAAAATGCGAAACAAAAATAAAATATCTCGAGAACGACTAGTTCTCGAGTTATAGGATTGGTCTTATTTATTCATCGTCAAATATTACGTATGAAACAAGCATTTAAGTGGTATATTTGTGCATCAGTAGTCTTTTACTTTGGATTTTGACGATTTTTGCGGGCCATTTCGCAAAAAGGCAGGTTCTTTTATTCCGAATGGTACCAAAATCTAATCAGCATCAGGGTAACCTGTATGTGATTTATCTACCAAATTTTGTAAAATTTGACCAATTAGTTTTTTAGCTATAGTGGATATATGCGACTTTTGAGGGTCATTTCGCAAAAAGAGCAGGTTCTTTTATCCCGAACCGTACCAAAATCTAATCAGCACCAGAGTCACCCACAAGTGATTTACCTACCAAATTTTATGAAATTCAGTCGATTAGTTTTTCAGTTAGACTGGATACATTCATTGCACGCACAGATAGACAGCCAGACCCAAAGACACACACACAGACGTCACGCTAAAAATGGTTCTTTTAGTTCTAGAAGTCCCGAAACGTGTAGATCCGTCGGAAACTCGAGTTGCGATTTTCAACAAGATTCCAATACTTTCCCTATGCATTACCATGTATTGCAGGGAAAGTAAAATGATCAGGATGAAATTTAATGTTTACATTTTTATCTCAAACAACTTTTGCACGATGGTTAAGAATGTCTTTTATTGGTGTCAAAATTTTGCCATATTATTATTTTACCAAGTTGCTGCCAAGGTCATCAAATGTGTTGCCAAGGTCAAAGCATCAGACATTCGAATAATAGCAATAGTTGCCGTGAAAACAATTCTGGTATTCCTAACAATACTACAGTATGAAAAACTCTCAAAGACTCGCTCCTTTCTACGTCTCTTTCATGTTTTAATAAATTCAAAACCTTTGTCAAATCCTTCTTATTATGAATTTCTTTGTGCCATCTTTTATCTTTCATCTCGTTCTAAAATAACATTCTCCTTTGTAATTTAACACGCAGACGTACGAGGGTACGAAATCTGACGGAACCCAATATCTGTTTCAAAAAGTTTTTCTTTTTTTTTCTCTTAAATTATATCCTCTGATCTTTTGAAACTAGGAAAGATGTAAAACAATTATGTATTATAAAAAAATCAATATATTCTTGTTATTTGGAATATTTTACTTTTACTTTCAATAATATTATACAGCATATACAAAGAGAAAGTATTGTTATAGGAGCAAAAATACTACTCTCAAATTTCGACGGATTAGCAGAATTTGAGCCTCCCTGAACACGAATTAATATTTTTTAATTACATTTGTGGTCATCATAATAGCTCTACAAAGAGAAAATGGGATGAAATTAGGTAGAGATTATTTAAATCGGTAAACTTTATACACCTATTCAGTTTTGGAAATATAGGCAAAAAAGTTCCTTAATTTTTTCTAGGCTTAATTTTAAATAGGCAAGGGGAAAGCTCTTTAATTTCCAAAGGGTAGCTCTGTCATTTGTTTTCGAAGTTTGAAATGAAAAATATGTTAAAAACTGTTACAAAAATAAACGTTTTATATGTGGTTTATATTTAAAAGCAATTGACGTTTTTCAAAGAACTCCGCTCTTAAGCTATTGCACATTTTCGATCTACAAAATCAAAGTTTTAAACGTGTTCAATATTATCAAATAAGGGATTTTGTTTTAAATACTGATGACTAAAAAATAGGGTATAATTTTTAAGAATTAGCACGAACCGATGTCAATATATTAAAAATGAAAAAGAAAAGTCTGGTATCTTTCAAAAGAATCGGAAAATGTCTAAGAAATCGGACATACTTATTTTAATCGATAACAGCAAACCCTAATTTTAGCCCGAACGTGTTTTAACAAAGCCCTGACTTGTGTTGTGTAATTATTCTCAGCAGAATATTGAAATTTCTTAATTTGTAGAGATAGCCATGTGTTGGATACATCAAAAATTATAAAGTCTTTAAAGCTGAAATAAGGTTAAAACATTACTTCCAAGTGCTGTCCTTCATTAAATTGTAAATCCTGTACATTTTTTCACAATAAATCATTGAAGACAACATCACAGTAATCAAGATCAGCTCCATTTTTCAAGAACTAAGCTTCATATCAGCAACTTAGAAATGTGATAGCGTGTTATATATTGCTAGTGTTATCTGTTTGTGAGACTCAAATGAGTTCTAAATCAAGCTGTATTGATTTTTAAAGAGGGAAAATCACTCATTAATTCCGGGAGTATATGTTATTAATTTTGCCTTGTCTTGATGATTTAGAAAAAGTACCATCACTAAGAATATATGTCTTTAACGAATCTTAGGAGAACTTAACAGTGCTTATCACTAAATGTGAAAAAAATAAATTGCCTTAGGAAATGTCCGCTATTAGAATCTACATTATTTGCGATTACTTTAGTGTTTTTATGCTATAAAACTCATTCATGTTATTGGGTTTCTATTATTTAGTGTTCAATATTTTTAATCCACTACTTAAGTACAGGGTGGCCATAATTAAAATAGAGGTGTTTAGAGCCCGATAGTGAGAAAACTGTTGGGCCAAACTCAACCAAATTTGCAGTATGCTATTTAGACCATGGGGTTTTGATTTTTAAAAGAAAAAAAAATAGTTCGTATTTTTGGCACCGCGGGCCAAAGTGGCGCCGTAAGGTCCATTTTTTAGAGTAAAATAGACATAGGAAATACAGAAAGTTCCGACAATGCTGAGAGGTATCGAACAATGCTGCTGGACTTTGTTATTCCGCAACTTCAATAGCGTGGATGACTTGAATCAAATCAACTATATTTATGCAGGATGGAGCACTCCATCATTTTGGATTGAGCGTAGAGGAAGTCCTACGACAGCATTTTACCAACATCCGAATAATTAGTTGAACGTTTAATATGAAGTAGCCAGCTCGCTCGCTTGATCTGAGCCCTTGTGACTTTTGGTTGTGGGGTCATGTAAAGCGCTTAGTATACCAAGGGCATGTGTATAATTTAGCCACTTTGAAGGACCGAATAACATTGCAAGTCAAGCAAATCAATGGAGATCTGTTGCATTCTGCAGTAAAGAATGCACTTTTTGGAACATATGCAAGGAAAACATATTGAATCACACATGTAAATGATGCCAATATAAAAATCATTGTCATAAGCATGCAAATGTAAGATGCAAATGTAAATATAAAATGTATTAATTATGTATAAAATGTAGATGTGATGTCCTTTTTAAAATGCATGTAAAATGTTAACTTTCTGTACTTCCTATGCCTATTTTACTCAAAAAATGGACCTTGCAGCACCACTTTGGCTCGCGGTGGCAAAAATCCGAACTATTTTTCTTTTTTTAAAAAAACCAAAACCCCATAGTCTAAATAGTATTTATTGCAAATTTGGTTCAGTTTGGTCCAACAGTTTGTTCACTATCGGGCTCTAAACACCTCTACTTTAATTATGGCTACCCTGCATATAGAGTAGAGAGTGGCTGGTTGTCTCAGTTTCTACATTTTCATTTATCACATTTCTCGTATAAACCGAAATCAAACTTTCGTTATTCGCAAACTTCATCTTTGAGTTAACTATTTAAAAATTGCGGAATATTTATCGGAGTGGCAACTATAGTTCATTTTAATTTTTAAAGACAAAAGTGGGACCGTTTTCCCTGGCTGCGGTTCAGTTGTCACAACTCTTTGGAGTCGTTGGTATTTCTTATGGGGGTTTTCGTGTTATTATTTGTTTTGTATAAGTTTCATTTACTTCGTGATTAAATTTTTTAAACTTGTTGTAAAAGGAATGAAAACAACATTTATTTCATTAATAGTAAATTTTAATAAAATGCAAAAAGAAAAGTTCTCTATGACATGAAAATAAAAATTAAGAAAAAGTGCAATTCAGTTATTGCTTTTTAATGTTATGCCCAGCTACTACAGTTATATTAATCGATCATGTATTAATTCATCACCATGCAGTTGTGACAGAGTTGGAGTACAATTTATACCTGAAGTATAATCCCATGGACCAGAACTGTACCTTCTTAGCACATGATTTATACTTCTTTCGAACGTCTAGTGAGAAACGTTCTACACAAACCAAACCGTAGGTATCATTATTTTCTTTTTCGTGATGAGCACTGTCAAGACGGGAATTCCGAGGGCATCAGAAGTCGCAACGGATTCCCGCCCGACACGGCAGACCGAGAAAAGTCTAACTTTCTCCAATTTTTCATACCCAGGTTCGAAACACACCTCCCGTCAGTTGGAGAATTCCAACTGATGACCTGTGAAGGAAACCCAACAAATACCAAAAGTACGAAGAAATTACCTTTACCTTCAAGAATTCACCAGAAGCTGAAAACACATAAATCAATACAATTTCTACTCAAATAAGAACACGATTTAAATTCAAATCCAATATTTATTAATTATTCAAGAAGTGGAGTTGCATATCAATTACAATTTCTGCATTAAAAACTGAAAACCACTGGACCTCTTCTACCAGGAATCATCGGCTCTTTGCCGGAATTAAAATAATCAATTCTAAAATCCAATTTTATCAGAATTCATATTAATTTCACATTTTCAACAATTCAACAAAAACATGGTATGGTCAGAGAGACTACACACTCGAGGAACGCTTAAGGCTTAATTTACTTTAATTCAATTTAAATTACGATTGCTTACTATTCTTAAATTAAGGATGGTAGCTGAAGTTAACAATATATAATATGATTAATGAAGGCAGCTGAAATCAAAGGCGAAGTGTTCTTCGGAGTCAACGCTCAAGTCCAGACGACTGCCAACAGCACGTCTAAATATTCAAGTCTTACCTCAAGAAATTCCTGGAAGGACTCATGGCAGAAAGAGCACAGGCATCCACTGGTAATTTCCCTCGGGGAACACATTGCCCCGCTCCAGCAGGAATGGCAGAACCGCAGTTTCCGGCAAGGTGCCGGATCAGGCCAGCCAAGGGATCAGTATCATATTTGCTTCTTCAGGTCCCGGTACTCGACCAAGAAAATGAGACATCATCTCCAACATTCACACGGCGGTCGACGGTCGGCGAGGGCAAGGCATCAACAGGTCCGGTCAAGCAGTGGCGACGGTAACAGCAGTGGCATCTCTCCCGACCCCCACAGCGACAGTAACCCAGCCTGAGGAATGGGCCCTGAGCCATTCGTGGGTTCGAAGATGTTTCCAGGGAGAGAGCCCCGAATCAAGAATCACTCAGCTTTTAAACACTCCGGGTGGATCCAGAACCCGGCCAATTAAAATTATCAAGGGGCTCACAACTTCTCCTTTCAGCCAATCCAAAATTACTTCCACTTCAAAAACATCCAGGGATCCGCTCCTACCAACGGCAAAGTTTAAGGCACGTGCAGCTGCCACGTGAAGTCAAGAAGTACGAAGACACTTGTCTCCGCCAGCAAACAGGTGCGACCCAGACTAACGGACGCCGTTCCCCGAGTGTGCGAGAATTATTGTGGAATAAAAATGGCCACAATTTAATACAGATTTTGATACGTTTACATATGCTAAAATATATACAATGACAAGAGGGTTCCAGGACACAGATTAATTAAATAAAAGTTTAAAAAGTACAGAAGTTATGCAATTTACAAAGGAGTGACGAATTCCGCCACGACAGCACCTCATTGGCTCCTTTTTATTTTTCCTGCAATATATGTATAGGGAAAGTATTGGAATCGAGTCAAAAATCGCAATTCGAGTTTTAAACGCTTTGGGACCTACACGCTTTGGGACCTCTCGAAAACGAAAAACTATTTTTAGTGTGACGTCTATCTGTGTGTATGTCTGTATGTCTGTCTGTCTGTGCAGATATTGTATCCACTCTAACTGAAAAACTGACTGAATTTGATTAAATTATATTGATAAGTCCCTTGTGGGTGACCCTGGTGCTGATTAGATTTTGGTATGATTCGGGATAAAAAAAAATCTGCCTATTTTTGTAAAATGACCCTCAAAAATTGCCTGTATCCACTCTATCTGAAAAATTAATAGACAAAATTTCACAAAATTTGGTAGATAAATCACTTGTAGTTTATCCTGGTGCTGATTAGATTTTGGTACAATTTGGAAGACAACCTGCCTTTTTTGCGAAATGGCTCGCAAAAATCGTTAGCTTTAAAAATAATTTCGTATGATCAAATATATCAATTAAATGTTTATTATAAACATAATTTTTGATGACGAAAATAATAAAACAACCTCATTACCCTAGTACTAGCCGTTCTCGGGATATTTTAGTTTGTTTTGCATTTTCGTTACGCCACCTTTGAAAATAAATCCCGTTACAAGCAAAAACAGAAATGGAATTAAAATTGCAAATTCAATGTTATTTAAAGTAATTATAGCTGTTATTTTGTGAAATTAAACGCAATATAATGAATTATTAAAGAAATAAAGTGAACGTGAATACGAGTCTGCAAGGAAAGTCATGTGCTGCCCACGTCAGATTTTTACTTTCCCTGCAACACATGGTAATGCATAGGGAAAGTATTGGAATCATACCGAAAATCACAACTCGAGTTTTCGACGAATCTACACGTTTTGAGACCTTTTATAACACGAAAATTCTATTTTTAGCGTGATGTCTCTGTGTGTGTCTGTGTTTGTTTCTGTGCCTGTGTGCGTGTGTCTGTGTCAGTCTGTGCAGTGTACGTATCCACTCTAACAAAAAAACTAATTGATCAAATTTCATAAAATTTTGTAGGTAAGTTACTTGTGGATGACCCTAGTGGTTATTAGATTTTGGTACGATTCGGAGTAAAAGAACCCTAATTTTTTTTTCTAAATGGCCCACAAAAATCGCATGTATCCACTCTAGCGAAAAAAGTAATTTACCAAATTTTACAACATTTGGTAGATAAGTCACATGTAGGTTACTCTGGTGCTGATGAAATTTTGGCACGATTCGAAAAGGACCAGCAAAATCTATAAAATCTGATATAAAAGACTACGTATGCACAAGTATATCAATTTAATGCTTGTTTTGTACGTAATTTTTGATGATGAAAATAATAAGACCAACCCCAATACTCCAGCGTTAGCCGTTCTCGAGATATTTAAGATTTTTTGCATTTTTTCTACGTCGTCTTTGAATATACGTGCAGTTCCCAAATAAAAACGAAAATCGAATAAACTGCCACTTCAGCTTAATTTCAATTAAGTATGCCTGTATTTTTGTGCAGTAAAACTAAATGAATTATTGAAAAAATAAGGAGAACGTGATATGAGTCTGCATGGAAAGTCATGTGATGCTTACATCAGATTTTTTTTTTACTTCCATGCAGTCTCGCATATATTTTCCATATATTTTTCTTTGGTTCCTTTTACCCTCGTTCCTTTCCTCCTCGTATAGCTTTTTCTTCCTATAGTTTTCGTTTCACTAGATGATCGGTAAGAATAACCGTTTTTAACACTTTACAACAAAGTTGAAAAGTGTTTATGACTTTGTTCATTCTGTCTGTCTGTCAGTCTGTCTGTCCGTTAGCACGATAACTGCCGTAAAAATGACTTAATCAAAATGAAATATTAGTATGTTGTTCAGACGGTCTGTAGAACTTATGGGAATATAAATGAATAATATTACCCAATTAGTTTTGGATTGAACCCGGGTCGAAAAAATGAAATACATTGAGCCCTATGGGACCTAATTTTTCAAACATTTTTTAAGCGGATTTAAAAATCACAAATTGCTTCGAAATTTTTAGGTAATATTCAAATTGTTCCATAAAATATATAAAAAAAATTCAGCGAAATATATTCATTAGTTTTTTAAATAAAAATTAAAATATTAATTACACCTCTTATATGAAACGATCACATGACCCACTTCAAAATGATATATGGCATCCATCTTGTTTCAAAATCGTGATTTTGTAAAGTTCTTTTTAATTCATATTGAGTGTTGTATCCGTCTTAAAACTACTTTATTTTTGCCTAAATTCTGTGCATCTACATACTAAAACAACGCAATGACAATATATTTCAGTTTAAATGCTCATCCAAATATGATTATTTCTACTATTAAGCCTATTTTTCACCTATGTAAAATGTAAGCAGCAAAATATATAGAATGAGTTGTATTAGAATCGCTGTAATTCTTCTATGTTGTTCAGACGGTCTATAGGACCTATGGGAATATAAATGAATAATATCACACAATTAGTTTTGTATTGAATTCGGGTTGAAAAAATGGAATACATTGAGCCCTATGGGATCTAATTTTTCAAGCATTTTTTAAGCGGATTTAAAATTCACAAATTGCTTCGAAAATTTTAGGCAATATTCAAATTGTTCCATAAAATATATAAAAAAAAATTCAGCGAAATATATTCAGTAGTTTTTTAAATAAAAATTAAAATAATAATAACACCTCTTATATGAAGCGATCACGTGTCCATGATATGAAACGATCACATGACCCACCTCAAAATGATATATGGCATCCATCTTGTGTCAAAATCGTGATTTTTAAAGTTCTTTTTAATTCATATTGAGTGTTGTATCCGTCCTAAAACTACTTTATTTTTGCTTAAATTCTGTGCATCTACATACTGAAACAACGTAATGACAATATATTTGAGTTTAAATGCTCATCTAAACTTGATTATTTCTACAACTAAGCCTATTTTTCACCTATGTAAAATGTAAACAGCAAAATATTTAGAATGAGTTGTATTAGAATTCCTGTATTTTTTTAACACAAAATAATTTAGTCCATGGAGTCTGCATGGCTGATATGAATGAAATATTAATTGATTTCATAAGGAGAAGGACGATTTTTTTCGATGAAGTTTCAAGCATAGAGTTTAATTTTTTTAGCTCCATGGTCTTAAACAAAATGTTTAAATAAAATAAATTATTACAGTATTGTGATGAATGAAATGAATGGCAGAAAGTTATGAATGAAATCCTGTTTTTATAGAGAGATCCAGGCGTGTTATTTTTTCTATGACGTCATTTGAATTAATTTCAGTTGTTTTCGATGAAGTTTTCAAATATAATAAATTATCGTAGTATTATGATAATTCTAAAACTATTACCGAGGAATGTATAACATTTTAGAGATGTTTAAACCAGGCAATTTATATTTCAATGCCGTCATTTGAATGAAATTCATTTTTTTCGATGAAGGTTTAAGTTTTCAAATATAATAAATTAATGGAGTATTGTGATAAGTTTCAAAATATTACCGAGGAATGTATTGCATTTTAGACTTGTTTAAATGAAATTGCATTGAAGTTGGAAAGTTTCATAATCAATGATTTAAGCATGATTGATCTTTCTTGTTAATTATTATTTCGGTTTTAATTTTCTTTCTAATAGCTGTCTTTGGAAATGGGCTCAAAAGTTCAGGAGTCAACTTAACGTGTGACAATTAGTCTCTCGTGAAATAAGACTGCATGCCCTTTCTCACTATTTTTGTCTAAAAATATTTTATCTGAACTTACCATCATTCAACATTAATAGGCAGCACAGTAAATAAAGGCTTAAACTTGAACGAGCTATAACAAATAATTAGTCAATGTGTGCATTAAAGAATACAGATTAAATATTAGTAAAATTGTAATGTGAACTAATATAATCTTATATTAACTAATATTTATGTATAGTGTCGAACATTAATTTCTTGATGACAAAATTCTTAAACGAAATGATAATCGTTTTTTAACTGGTTACAACACATAGCAATGTTGGCACCTTATAATCACAAGAAGTACGACTGTCTACGCCATCTAGCGGCCGAGAAATAAACAGTGTGACAACAACCAGCGGAACCGCTAGTACCGCTCTAACTTATACCCTTCTGTTTCTTCTACTTGTACCCATTTCCCTTTTATGATTTCGTGTTTGTTGGACTGTTGATGAAAAGGATTTTCAGTCTATCCTTTAAACAGCTGTTTGCTGTGTTGTTGTTCTATTTGTGCTTAAATACATTACTCAAGTTTTTCTTATCCTTTGCACAAATGGTTTTTACTTACTGATTACATTTCCTACGTTATAAAATGCGTATTCTTCAGTTTCTTCTTGAAGTGTAACATACTGTAATTTGATGTTTTATGGCTTCATATTATTATTCTCTCTCTCTTCGCTCTCTCTCTCTTCGCTCTCTCTCTTCGCTCTCTCTCTCTTCGCTCTCTCTCTCTTCGCTCTCTCTTTCTTCGCGCTCTCTCCTTCTCTCTTCTCTCTGCCTCCTTCTCTCCTCTCTCTCCTTCTCTCTCCTTCTCCTCTCTCTCTCCTTCTCCTCTCTCTCTCTCTCTCTCTCTCTCTCTCTCTCTCTCTCTCTTCTCTCTATTATTTTCTCTCCCCCTTCCTTCTTTCTCTTGTGTGTGTGTAGTATTTAATTTCAGCGGTTATAATTCTAGTTAAATATAATAATTGTGCAATGCAAACTTGCGTTGGTAAACGTCAAAATATTCAGTCTATTTCGGGATTCTTGCACTATGGTAAGGTTATTATTTAGTCATGCATTCTTTAAAAGCTATCAGTGAATAATAGTAAAAAAATTGTAAAAATTATCATTCTTTGTAGATTGTTTTTAAAAACAAGAGAAAGTATTGGAGGGTGCTAGCATGCATAATTTTAGGCGTTTTGGTGGGGGTGAAACAGTTTAATTGTTTTTTTGCTTTTGAAACTCTTTAACTGGAAAATGAGTTTGTGCTAGATCGATAAATTCAACAATCATTAAAATACACTTTTCAAACAGAAACTTAGCAGAAAATATAAACATAATGAAAGATGGAAGGGAAACCTACTCTACCTTTGCCAAACCCCAAGAGTGTACATAAGGATAAAACCGATACATATAATCGGAATTTTCAGTTTACTCAACATGAAATGTACCCATAGTTAATAGGATACAAAAAGGAACAGATTATTTTACTGGCCCTGCTTACTGTGTTATAGAAGTACGAGTATTTGGAGTTCGATAGGATTTGTCTTTTATAATTTAAAATTTTCACTATTTTA
Organism: Amaurobius ferox; assembly: GCA_951213105.1. Taxonomy (NCBI): domain Eukaryota; kingdom Metazoa; phylum Arthropoda; class Arachnida; order Araneae; family Amaurobiidae; genus Amaurobius; species Amaurobius ferox. The sequence continues at coordinate 21,518,095 of OX578140.1, forward strand.
AGAAGAAAAAGGTTAGAATTTGTAGTTTGAGAAAGTATAGATTTTTTTAGAAAGGTTGAAATTTGAAGTTTATTCACTGTTGGAATTTAATTCAACATTTCGGAAATATGCGCAAATTTTTTCAACTTTCGACAAATGTTAGACGAATTTTATTATTACTTTCCGTCACAAAATCCCTTCCCTAGTTACAATGAATAACATAATAGTAGAAACATTGTTATTATTATTACTATTATCGCTATTAAATCCCTTAAGTATTGCAGTGCGATTAACAACGTTAGAGTATGTGTGTGTGGGGGGGTGGGTGAGTAATACGGATTTCCAAATGACCACTGTCCTATAGATACAACTAAAGAAACTATAAATACATGTTTGGATTTTGTAAGTATAGTCCTGTTAATTAATGCAGAGAAAATGTGTCACTTTATGTCACATTAGATCCCTCCCCCTCCCCATTTAATATAATGACAGAAAGCATGATCACAAAATTTATGTCTGTAGGTATATTTTTATCCATTGGTACAGTAGATACGCTTGGTGTGATGACACATAAAAATCATTCATATAATGTGTATGCTTAACGGTGAGTCTTATTCATCATTTAGATATAGATTCATTGGACTGTATTGTAAACAGTCACAAGCTTTACCATATCAATTCTTTTTTTACACAGTCAGATAATGTCTTCATTATCTGGCGTCGATTTATTTCAGTATCACTTCCATATCTGGCCCGGGAAATCGAAATTTCTAGACAATTTTGCACTCAGAGCACAGGAGAGAAAATTCCACCACAACGTGGTACGTGTTCGGAATGGTAACCGGCGAGAACTCGTAGCCAGATGTCTGCGGCAGCCGATCTTCCCACGAGCTGTCTTCGGGGCCTTCGGAAGTATTCGGCAGCACTCCGAGTTTTGTGTTTGATAACAGCGTTTCGGAAAATGCTATTACAGGATGCACACAGGGCTATCATTGTGCGGAATTAGATTCCGTTTGGATACAGTTTGCGTGTCAAAAGGGATTCAATTTATGCTGAAAGGTTTCGAAGCGGTAATCCGTGAAGGGAGCTAATACTGTTGGGTAATGTCGTTTCTGAAAACATAACGATGTTGTTTATTGAATTAGAAATGTGATATGATATACCTGCGTATTTCAAATTCAGTTTCCACATATATAACCGATGAGAATGTTTAACCGCCCTGTTTTTTTATATTTCTTAGAATCTGCTCTTATGTTTTCATTTACTAAGCAGAGCTATTAAGAACGTCAAATGTCTTCTTAAAAATTCAATAAACAAATTGGAAGTAATTTCTAATCATTATGTAAAATGTATGCATATGCCGATTGACATACATGCGTTAGACATACTTCTAATTAATTATCGGATATTTTTAAAGCAGATAACTTCTTAATTTATCATCAATTAGTATTTAAGTCTATCAACTAGCATTCTGAAACTATATTGTAATACGTTTTATTTTGTATAACAATGTATGGCGCTTAGCAATAAAAATTAGCCTAGTTAGGTTCTATTTCTTAGTCAATACTATAAGTGTGCAAAGTGTCAGCTTTTTAGGTCACCGCACCGGGGAACTTTAAAGGTGGTGTGGAAAGCATATTAGACCCCCTTCCATTTCATCCGTCTCCATGGAAGAAATTAAAAACTCCGATCCGTTGGATTTTGTCTTGTGTTCTATACTACAAGTATGAAAAGCTTCAACCATTTCGATCACCGATAGTCTTCAGAAGGTGTACTGATAGATCATGCATCGTGGACAATACTACAAGTGTTGAAGACCCAGACCATCCGACTCGTCCAAAGGACTAAGAGCAACTATTTGGACGGCCGGAATACTACAAGTGTGCAAAGATTCAGCCTTCTAGGTTACAGGGTAGCTTCTACATTGTCTGAAAAGACACAAGCATGATAGAAAATCATCATATATAGATGCTTGGTAAAGGTAAAACTATTTTTAATAATCACGCAACGATCTCGGCACTAGTTCCACTGGTTAGAAAATTGAAGCACTAAGGGAGAAAGCTGATGCGCTCTTCTAATCAGACATTCACAAATCGTCTAAAAGCAGTCATTTTGATCTTCAATAGATATAATAATAATAAATTTCCTGAAGTGCTTAATGTGTTTTTGTATTACTCCCCAAGAAGTATTTTTCTCACCCGAGTTTACCGACGTGCCGTCACGTTTTTGGGTTCAATCATACTTACCCTGTACTATACTTGAGGGATCTAATTGCGAAGTCACATTTACCATTTTTAATCGAACTGATTTATTTATACACTCTTGTTGTTCATGTTGGCAAATAGGAGAATCAAGAAGTAGTAGGATGCAAAAGCACATTCATAAAGTCTCACTGTCCCAATCGAGGATGGAGTCCCGGATCTTTGAACTGGCTAATTGATACTTTAAACATTGAGATAATGGGATAAGATTCCAATTTCTGCTCGTCGAAAGGGCTCGTCGAAGAGCATAATCTCCTTCTTCTAAACTTAGATCTGCGTGCTACTACAGATCTGAGAGACCACGTATGTCGCTTGTCTACTTTGTTATATACCCGATATCATCCTATGTGGTCGTGATCTTGAAACTAGCATAATTTGTAGGGTATATTTTCAGCAATTTTTTGCTGTTAAAAAAGTAAATTCACTGCATTATATAAGGAAAGTCATGTGTTGCTACCATTAGATTTTCTTAACATGACATCATAGGATAGAATTTGATATAATCATGCACAAAACAAGTTATTTATGGCTCAATGATCAAGAAACTTAATAGTTTCAATAATTGTAGTAAAAAGCAGCCCTGATACGATTTTTGTATTCTTGACTTTATTAGTCCCTTCTCATGGGGCAAGTTACCCTCCCAAGAAGTTCATTACCAAACTTGATATCTATCGAAATATTTTTTTTCAAGCTCATTAAAAGAAAGGGGTAACATTCCATAGTTGTGATCATTTGGAACAATAATACTGATTTTTCAAATTTGATCTTGTGTAATATGCAAAAATAAATAAATAAATAAATAAAAATAAATCACAAGCTGCTTCAAAATGAATTCGGGTATGAGAAAATTAACTTCAGATGCTCTCCAGTTAATTCTTGGAAGTTTTCTGCATTAACTCAGCTGAGTCGTATTCTACATTATCTTTCTAAATTATTTAAAAGAGGAAAATTTATTAGAGGTGTGGGAGGATAAAGTCACGTGCTTTCTCGCATCAGATGCTCACGCTGCTGGAAAATGTCTTCATTATCTTGTATAGACTTATATAAGTATAGCTTGCACCACACACCCGTCAGCCGAATTTTCAAGCCCCATTTCCATGGAAAGGAAAGAACAATCTCGCCAAGGCTGTACGTGTTCGGAATGGTGACCGGCGAAAACTCACAGATGTCTACTACAGCCGATCTTCCCACGAACAGTATTCGGGGTTTTATTCAAGTATTCAGAAGCATTCAGAGTTTTGTTTGATAGCGTTACGGAAATGTCATTACACAATGCACAAAAGGACCATCATACACCATTAAAAGCCAACCTTAATTAGTCCTATTAATATCCAGTACATGCCAATTTCTTATAAAATTTTCTCACTTATCCAGCTAAGTCTTATTTTAACTAAATTGTTTAAAATAGGTTCTTACCACTTCTTCTCACTAAATTATTTAGAAAAAGTAGATTAATTGATAAAGTTGGGAATGAAAATGTCACATTATTACCCTACGTAAAATATTTATACTGCTAGGAAATGTCTTCATTATCGTGTGTAGATATATCTGTATCGCTTACGCACCAGCTAACGGAATTTTCTAGTCTTTCCTGGCGGAGGAAAGAACAATCCCGCCAAGGTGGTACGTGTTCGGAATGATGTCCTGCGAAAACTCACAGACAGATGACTACGGCAGCCGATCTTCCCACGAGTTGTCTTCTGGGCCTTTGGAAGTACTCCGAGCACCCCGAGTTTTGTATTTGATAACAACGTTACGGGAAATGTTATTGCAGGATGCGGAAGCAATCATTGTTCAGAATTAAATTCACTTTTGGATGCAATTTAAGTGTCAAAGGGGATTTCATGTATGCTGAAAAGTTTTGAGACGCAAACTCGGAAAAGGGATAATAAAAATTGGATAATGTCGGTAGAAATAGAACAATGCTGTATACTGCTTTGGAAATATGATGTTTCTATTTGAATTAAATATTTTATATTACCCTGTAAATGTCTACATTTTGAAGCACGTATTCATGCTAGAGGTGGCCCAACAGGGAACTAGAACCTCCATTCATTTGTAGTTTTCCTGTAATGAATGATCCTTTTGCTTTGATTTTGTATCACTTATATCAATGTTGCACTCACATTATATACAATTTCGTTCGATTCTGACAGTTATTTCTTCGTGAGCAAATTTTTATGGTAATGAGTGTAGTAAAATTACTGGACTCACCCAGCTGACAGGCTGAGTGTGTTAGGTTTGTGGATTTTCTAACAAAAATCATAAATATAACCCAGTTTTCCTAGTAAATCCTCCAAGAAAAGCAGTCCTCTTTCTAGTACGGCAACATAATAAAAATGCTATTTTAAATCTTTTTTTTGTTTCTATTTTGGGGAATTTAAGAATCAAATTATATGAAGAAACTTCAAGCCAACAAACATTTTAAAATTAAATCTTGTAATATATATATACTAAAAACAAATCAACAAATCCAAAATGCAAAGAATGTTTAACTGAATTTTCATTTTATTAAAAAGTCTTTTTTTTTTCCTCCTAAACCAATCTAAGAAAGTTTTATTCAAAAAAATGAAAAAAAAAAATAGTTTCTCTACGCTGTTGCTACGATCCCATCTAAGAAAAATGTAAACTTACGGAACAGCAAATCAATCATAAAATTGATTTCTCCGTTTATTCGTCTTAGAGCAATCTTTCAGGGAATTGCAGGAGCAGTGCTTAAATAAAAATAATCCAGAGCAAAATAAAGGAAATTTTTATAACATATTCGAAGATCATCGATACTGATCACAGCAAATATCTAATATAAAGATAAATGAACTTTGTTATTAACATTCCTTTTCAAAGGGCAAAAATGCAAAAAATAAAATACAAGGACATAAAGCTGTTGGTTGGGAGTTTTGTAAAAGTACAGAAAATAAGTGTAGTGTAGAGTAAGTGTTGAAATAGGAAGAAAAATCTGACTATTGGATTTGGATGGATTTACGCGTTTGAATCATCCCTGAATAAGAATCAGTCATTTTTAAAATGCCTGTCTGTAAGTCGGCGGACAGGATATCTCATTAACACATTGAGTACATCAGGTGAAATTAGGTCTGATTATTTGTATTGATTAACGTCCCGAAACCTAGTGATATTTATAGAAATATTGAAGCAGGGAAAATCTATTAATGGAACGTCCTCCCCCCCCCCCAAAAAAAAAATATCAAAAACATAAAATCATGTGCGTTAAAATGTAAAATATAGACATTTTATACGAAATTCTTTATTATAAAACGAATGGCATTATTTATTGGATATCTATTACATGCCATTCTCAAGATATATCAATTTTTTTATCTGAAATTAGAAATGCGCTGACAAAATAAATAGGCTCACTCTTATTAAAGAATGCTTTTTGTAAGTACATTAAACCAGAAATGGATGAATTTAATTACATAGAATTTACTCATGAACCGTTCTTGGGATATTAAAGATTTTATTGGGTGGGTGATATCTTTTAAAGGAATTCAGTGAAATTTTGAATGCTTTTTGAAATGGATAATATTATAAGGTCTATTGATATCGAAATTTGTTAACTTGAAGGAAAATTCATGCGTTGGCACATCCCATTTCTTTTGAGAAATGAGAGATTAACGTGGGATGCAGTAACCTATGTACCCTGCTCATATCGTTATTATTTTAGCAAACTTATATAATGTATACCGTTAGCCGTGATTAACCCATGCAGCTAGGCCCAGTAGCTGTTCCTATACTTGAAATATCTTATAGTGTTTCAAGAGAATGATGCTACCAAATTTATCGCATGATATTACATATGAAAAGTGAACATTTTTCTCAACAGTTAATATTTGTCTTTAATTTATGGGATTTTTTTGTTAAATTTATTTGAAAAATGTGCAATATCTCAAGAACGGTTTATGCTAGTGTTATAAAGTTTATGTTAATCGTTTTCTAAGGAAAAATAAATTACATAATAAATGTCTATTTGCGTAACTTTATTGTAGGTTGTGATTTTTCGATGATTTTTTCAAAATGTCACTCGAAAATTTAGGGGGGTTCTGAACATTAGATTGTATTTAAAAACAATAGGCTTCCAGTGTTCATAGATTGTAATTTTTATATCAAATTTCATTCGAATCGCTCCATTCGTGCGTGAGATATCGTCTCCACATACTTTCACACACACACACACACACACACACACACACATACTTTCATACATACACACATACTTTCACACACACACACATATACTTGCACACATACACACACACATACTTGCACACACACACACACACACATACTTGCACACACACACACACACTTTCACACACACACACACACACACAAACATCACCTAAAAATGTTCGATTCGTGATCAGGGATGCTTGAAACGTGCTCTCCCGTCGAAAACTCGAATTTGAATTTTCAACCCCGTCACATTACTTACCTTATACATTATACTATGTATATAAGGAAAGTAAAAAAAAACTAGTCTCTGAAATAAGAATTTGTCTCTCCACAAACATCACTTATTACTTTCGTTATATGCATAGTGCAATGTATAAGGAACGGGTGTCGGGGTCAAAAATTCGAATTCGAGTTTTCGACGGGAGAGCACGTTTCAAGCATCCCTGATGATGAATCGAACATTTTTGAGGTGATGTCTGTGTCGCATCGACTTTTGGAACATCTTCTCTAGCATTTTTTTTTCTGAGCCATTTTGCGGAAATAATTTTTGTTACCATTATATTATAAGTAAATCTGTGTTTTTGTTCGGAGACCGTTATTTCTGCTGACGCTACTTCTGTCTAGAGATGACGTACACTGTAGGTGTTATTACGCTACGTCACGTTTGCAGTGTTTGCTTAGCCAATGAGGGCTCGTTTAATTGGTATCGTCGGAGTTGTCGAATGGACACTCCGGGATTTTTCGATCTTGACTCCCGAGGTGTGAAGGTGACGGTGCGCACGGCATGGGAAGAAAAAGTATTTTTAGTTCGATATGCTGATATTTAAAATGCCTAGCTAAGTTTTTGGAATGGAGATAATCTGGATAAGCAGAGAATGCTCTGCACCTTATTCGCCTGCATCTAAATTATTTACATCAGTGTTCAAGTTCTTAAGCTGAAGTTTACACAGATCGAGTGGAGTCAATTATGCCGAATACAGAAGTGGTATTGATTCGAGATTTACGCACATAGCGGAGTATCGTGTGAACTATAATCATCCATGGAATCTGGGGTCGTCGATCTCTGGAGTGTTATCCGTTCTCTTTGACCGTTCATGGCCCTTACAAGGCCGAACCAAAGTGTATCCATATTCCTCCTTATATACAACAAGTGGCAAGCAATATAAGTCAAATAGTTAATACAGAATTATATTTACTATTCACTTGATTAACTGATCTTAGGCAAATATATAACGGCCAAAGAAGGCCTTTCTTTTGGCCGTTCATGGTCCTTACAAGGCGGAACCGAAAGTATCCATAGTCCTCCTCTCTCCTGGGTCAGCAATGTTGGTTTGAGTTTAGCCATCTAAAACTGTAAGTAATATTTTCTTAATTGTTAATGTGAAGGGAGAAGCCATTTAATGTCGTTCAAGAGCCTGAAATGATGGTCTATAAAATGTATGTATATATATATATTTGCCTAAGATCAGTTAATCACGTGAATAATAAATAGAATTCTATATTAACTATTTGACTTGTATTGCTTCCCACTTGTTGTACATTAAATGTATGCTCTTACCTTTAGTTTCGTAGTTCGGCTGGCCAACCGGTTCTTGAATCGGCCAGGGAATTTGGGTCAGCACAACGCTTATATGATCACTTTGGTAAATTCTAAACCGATACCAAAACTGGTACGGTGTTAATTTCATACTTTACCACTTATCAAATTAAAACCAAAACCTGTTGTGCATCTGTGTGTGTGTGTCAGTGAGTCTGTGGAGAGGATATCTCACGAACGAATGGAGCGATTCGAATGAAATTTGGTAGAAAAATTACAATCCGTGAATACTGGAAGTCTATTGTTTTTAAATACAATTGAATGATCAGATTTCCCCTAAATTTTCGACTGAAATTTTGAAAAAAACATCAAAAAATCAAAACCTTTAATAAAGTTGACCAAATACACATTTTTTATGCAATTTGTCCTTAGAAAACGATTGACATATACTTTAGAACGCTAGCATGAACCGTTCTTGAGATATTGCACATTTTTCAAATAAATTTATCAAAAAATCCCATAAATTAAAAAAATATATTAATTGTTGAGAAACATATTCACTTTTCATATGTAATATCATGCGATAAATTTGGTGACATTATTCTCGTAGATCTATCTCGTTCCATTCATGAGAAAAGATACTTTGAGTAATACTTTTGTATTTGAATGCCAATAGTTATTTATCTGCTATAAGAATGATTTATTTCTCCGTCCATAGCGCTTGGTGAGATTTTAGCGACGAATTTGGCGGAATGTTGCCAACTTAGCGACTTTTTTAAATGTTGCCAAGTTAACAGAAATCTCGCTAAATAGATGAAAATGACTTTAAATCAATGAAAATGACTACTAATTGACGAAAATTCAACATCTTGGAAAGAATATAACTATCTACTATAAGAAAAACCTCTTTTTTTCTACTGTAAATGAAGAAAATGTATGCCGCGGGGGTATAATTTCATACAAATTCAGCGTTTCAGATAAAATGCGATTAGTTTAACTGGTAAATAGAAGCTTATTGATTTTCAATAAGATCGTATTAAGGGGAAGTCTTTAATTTCTGAACATATTTTTACTTTCTCATAATATGTAATATAGTATAGTTTATGTTTTAATACCTCCTGAACACGTTTAGAATATTTTTGGAGTGATGTTCGTCTGTTTGTCTGCCTGTCCATTTGTCTGTGTTCTATTTTTTGTGCACACGATAGCGGTCACAAATATTAATGGATTTTTACGAAACTTTATAGCCAACTTTGCTATCAAAAAATCTAAAACTAGATAACTTTTTTTAAAAATAAGATCGAACACTTTGAAATTTTATATTTTGTTAACATGGCAGTATAGGAAAAAATTTAACTTAATCATTCATAAAAAGGTTTATTTATGGCTGAAATGATTACGAAACTTCATAGTTTCAATCATTGTTGTGAAAAATTGCCGCTATACAATTTTGTTTGTTTGTGACATCATTAGCCCCCATCGGAGGCAATTTATCCCTTCTCCCCGGTGGTACATTGCCAAATGGTATCAATTGAAATATTTTTTTTTCAAGTCTTTTAAAGGTAAGAGCAACACCCTATAATTGTAATCATTTGGATCAATGATACTGATATTTAACATTTGAAAATTTGAAAACAAAAATCATAAGCTGTATAAAAATGGATTGTGGAATGAGGAAACTGCTTTGAGTCACACTCTAGTTAATTTACAATAAGAAAAATAATTTCAGGAATAATATTGTTACAAAATGGTTAAGCAAATAACGTCTTATATATTATTATATATTATTATTTAAAATCGAATAGCATCCTTCACAGTATGGTAACACATGCCATTCTCCAGACATTGTCATATTGACTTTTCATACTATAGAATATAGAGAAAGTATTGTCTTGACGAAAATTTCAGATGTCGAGATTTTAATGCCAATGTACATACTTTAGGACCTCCTGATTATGTTTTGACCATTTTAGAGGGATGTCCGTCTGTCCGCCTGTTGTCGATTTCTTATGTACGCAATAGCTGTCCCAATGAATTTTCACGGAACTTTATATTCTGATTCGTTATTGAAAAATCTAGAACTAGATAGAATTTTTTTTAATCGAGTGAAACATAAAAAAATTCAAAATTTATTCAAAATGTTCTTAACATGGCCATATAGGATACAATTTGACATAATTATGCATAAAAGAGGTTATCTATGGCTCAATGGTCACAAAACTTAACAATTACAACCATTGTACAAGCCGCGGAGCAATTTTAGTGTTTGTGAAGTAATTGGCCGGCTTGGGGGGGAGCTGCCAAGTTACTTACCCCTTTCGACACAGTTTCAAAAAGTAATCTTACTACTAAAAAAAGTAATCCTACTACTAAAAAAAATCCTACTACTTTCCTTATACATTATATTGTAAAGTAATCCTACTACTTTCCTTATATATTATACTGTAAATACCCCCCCTACATAAAACTGTGTAAAGTGATCTTAATTTCTAATACTTTCCTTATACATTATACTGTGTAAAGTAATCCTAATTTCTAATACTTTCTATATACATTATACTGTGTAAAGTAATCCTAATTTCTAATACTTTCCCTATACATTATTATACTGTGTAAAGTAATCCTAATTTCTAATACTTTCCCTATACATTATACTGTGTAAAGTAATCCTAATTTCTAATACTTTTCTTATACATTATACTGTTTAAAGTAATCCTAATTTCTAATACTTTCCCTATACATTATACTGTGTAAAGTAATCCTAATTTCTAATACTTTTCTTATACATTATACTGTGTAAAGTAATCCTAATTTCTAATACTTTCCCTATACATTATACTATGCATATAAGGAAAGTAAAATAAGACCGATGCATTGATTTTCCTAGAAAAATATTTTTCCAAGCTATATTAAAAACATATCTTTAACTTCATTTCTCATTTGTATGAGACACAAAAGGTTTCCGAGATAAATTATAAATGCCAGTCCGAGCCACGCCTTCCAAGCGTGTTGGAAGATTTTCACTCTCCCAAACTCACCTGTAAAAGTTGTTTCTCGGCAGATTGAGTTTGTCTGCGGCGAAGGAATTGTAGAAAGCATGTATCCTGCTTTTCTACGTATCGCACGCATGGGTGGATCAAATGACCACTTGCTTTTAAATTTTTAAAATTGCAATTTTGCTTCGAAGAAACGCACAATAACTCTTCATCTCGTGATTATTTAATACTAGAACGAATAACCCCACGTTGCCAGGATTCTAAATAAATGCCCGATACTTAATAACAAGGATACAGATAACACTACTCAGTTTCAAAATCGCCTGTTTTGAGTCAAAATGATTATCACAATCCTTTTGCTGTAGGCACAACTATGCTAATCATGCAGAGTCAAGTAAGATGTTACCACTTATATGGGCAGGAGAACACCACTCAATTTTCAAATCGACTTTCTTGAGCCCAAATCATTCATCGTCTTTGCAACTCTAGAAAATATTTCTTGGCGGGACAAGCTACATGCTTCCAGAGAAAACAACCTAATTTTCCTATTTTTCATACTTAGCAAAGAAATCAAGGAATTTTTTGTAGAATTGTATTAATAATTTCGTTTTATTTGACGATTTAGGACTTTAATAACTCAAACCTTATATAAATTTTCAAAGTATTAAAATATATTGTTTTCAGTGTTAAAATGTATTAAAGTATACTGTTTAATCTAGGGTAGACTCATAGTTATTCACATTTGTTTTTTCTAAATATAGGTTTGAAAAATTATAGCGCACAATAAGCTAACAAAAGGATAAATTACTACAATAAAATAGAAATTTGCTCATTTACATGATAGGAAAACTATGACGTGAGCAGCACATGACTTTCCTTTCATTAAGAATATTAATTTTCCCAAAGAGCAGGGGTTATCAAAGAAATTGAACTTTATTCTGAAGATATTGAATTTTTATCAATTTGGCACCACTTTTGTTAATAAAACTTCACTTTTGGCCATTTAGCGAAAATTTCGTCACTTTGGCGGCATTTTCTAAAGTCACCAAGTTGGCAATATTTCACCAAGCTCGTCACCAAAGCTGCTAAATTGTCGCTAAATTTCTCACCAAGCGTTATATATAGTCAACCTGGTAGGGAGAAGGACATTTGTTATGTAGATGTATATATTGAGTTACGATGGTTTAAGTTCTAATCTTCCTACCTTCTCTTCCTGCCTTCTCTGAGGTGCCTTCTCTCATGAATAGAACCAGATAGATCTACGAGAATAATTTTTTTAATTTGCGCTATAATATTACATATGGAATATCAATTCATTTAACAATATTTACTTTTTATATTATTTCCAGCAACTTTTTTAGGTGTCTTTTCAAGTCAGTTCTTTAAGGGGATAGAAAGTTACACTCCCCGTGAGTACATTATCAAACTTAGTATTGATCGAAAAACTTTTTTCAAGCTCTTTAAAATGAAGGATAATGCGCTATAAGTTGTGATCATTTAAAACAACGAGACAGATTTTTCAAACATTTACCGACAAAATTTCCAAGGATAACAACGAACCAAGTTACTTAAAAATAGACTGTTGAAGGAGAAAGCCGAGTGGAGTAACACTCCAGATTATTTTCATTCTAATGCTAACTATAATCATATTGCATACGAATCCATGAAGAAAGTCGACTGGAGCCACAGGCTCCAGATTCTTTTCTGCCGAACGGATCGATGTTTTTCTGTCACGGAGGAGAGACGTGAGCAGGCGGAGTCCGCCCTTCTTGCTGAGGTTCGCATTGCGTGATAGGGGTTTGTGGACACAGAGTTCCTCAGCGTCAATATAGGGTTTGAACATGGGACTGAAAGGCTGCTATTGACACGGATGTAACGTTTAAATAATATTTGGTACTAGACTGCTGTATTGGTGATGTCATTTACATTTCACTGTGAACGACATCGGTTTGCTTTCTGGAACGTTTTGACATGCAGAATATTTCGGGGGAATATCATTATAAATTCATATATATCACAACTGGAAAATATACGGCGTTGCCGGAAAGTTAAAGCACAATAGTTAAACAAATAATAAAAATAAAATAACAAAAATAAATAAATTTAACTTATATAAATGACAGAAAAAGTTGCATGAAGCCTGTATACACCGACGCAATGGTCCTGCTGCCCCCCCCCCACACACACACACACACCACCACCACCACCACTAAACCGAAACCAGTTATTTGCGGACTTTACGTTCTACGTTAAAATCTACTGGGGATCACAATTTTAATCTTACTTTTAACAAACTCAGCACAGTTGGATCAATTCATATATTGGCCATATCTTCCGCAAAAAACGTAATTTTTTATGTTTCCTGCAAATAAGCTCCCGTTACTTAAATAAAGTAAATACAGATAACTGCATTCCAATTCCAAATCGTCTGTTTTGAACTAAAATCGTTCTCTCGATACATCTAAATGAAAATACTAGAAATCGCAAAAAACCCGAAAATCATTGCTATCTCAGCTTATTTTAAACCAATTTCAGTCAAATTTCAATACAATACTCATAATCTTAATATAATACCAAATAAAAATAAATAGGATGACATCTTTAAATTCGCAAATTTAGAACTCCCCAAAAATATAAATGCATTTGGTAGAATCAGCTGTTTTCCTCCAGACATAATGTCTGTCAAACTGCTCGATCATCTGCGAATCTGCAGCAGCGAAGAAGGAATATATTTAATTTGACAAAATAACGAAAATCGTGATTATGAACTTTGAAAATACATAACTAAAAAAATAATTCAAATTTAAAAAAATATCGCCAAAGTACACCTCCCCAAGTCCTGAAGTACCTATGTACCAAATTTCATTGTAATTCAATGCTTAGATTTCCTGTTACAGATTGCACATACACAGACACACACATCTTTTATAGTTTATCATTTCTGATGTTATTTTGATGTTTCAATAACATGGTTTTTAAAGTATACAGTTCAATAAGACATATTAAGGAACTTTTTATACAAGGTGATTCACAAAAGATGGGTCAAGGTTTAGTTACAGTTTACTGGGTCGGTAATGAAACTTAAAGGCGTCAGTGGACGCTTAATGGTGAAACCGATTGGGTGAGGTGAAAATACAAGAATGACTTAAAAATCATAAAATAACATTTATTAAACAATAATTACAGTAATGGTTCAAAAGAACGATCGCCAACCTGAATGCTCGTCTCACAGCGGTGATGGAGGGATTGGCGAACTCTCTCGAACAGACCAAGCATGTCGCGCACTTCGGCAGCAGCAGTCGAAATTCTGGAGACGAGTTCCTCTTCAGATTCAAGGGGAGTGCCATAGATGAATCTCTTGAGATATCCCCACAAAAAGAAGTCAAGACATTACAGATCGGGCGATAGTGAAGGCCAAGCTATGGGACCAACTCGCCCAATCCAACGCCCTGTAACGCCTTTACCTTTCATTTCCGATTCAGTAAACTATGGCGAAAAATACTTGGTTTGATGTGTACTACCACTTCGAAAAGCTTGACCCATATTTTTTTAATTACCTTGTATATGAATTCCAAATATTCTATTAACATTCCAAGAAAAAATCAATAAAAAACAAAGAGTGAATTTTGTGTTATTCTTAACAGATACTTGAGTAACTTTGAAATTATTCTTAAAAAATTCACAAAATATTATTTTTTTAATTCTCCAATTTTTATGAAACACGCAAGATATTCTACAGCCCTCAAATATCAAGTTAGTTTCCTACATGAATAGCTTCCAATTTTGCTTGTATAAAATATTGTTTTTCTTTCAGCTTGTTATCGAGAAAAATCTCTCAAGTACGTTTTCAAACTATTTTTATATCGCTAATAATATATATATCCGAGATTTATTTGGGCTGCGTTTTTCCTCTAATATGATATAAAATAATACTTCACAGTATTATTTTAGTATTATTACGTTGTATCCTCTAAAGTGGTGAGTGTAATTTTGGAACACAAGAATATAATCAAAGATTTAGGAAATTGCAATTTTTCTGAAAACATCAAAAGGCATTAAAAGAAATTGAATACAAATGTTAACTTTTAAATTATTTGGCGAATACCTTAAATAGTGAGTAACACTGTTACTCATGGGTTTGAATTATGCACGAAACACCGGTGTCATGGCCCTGAGACCCTAAATTTAGGGGGCTCCAAATTTGTCCACATTGGCTTAAAACAGTATTTTTCAAACTTTTTTGACCCAAACTTTCAAATTATAACAATAGTTTCCGTTTAGGTATTCGCAACAATATGATGTCACTTACGTTACATACTTCCGTTTTATCCCCGTCACATTTCTTTCATGATTTACTTTGTACCGAGGCCCTAAGTTGTTTCACACCAAACATCGTTAGATGCACTGCAACAGCAATTGAAGGTTCAACGAGTTCGTAAACAAGGAGATACCTAATTCTCAAAACATCAAAATTTTCACAAAACACTGACCTTCTGAACGTTAAAAACCAACCACAGAACTGAACTAGTACCGTCACGGCTGCTCTTTAAACGGCTTCTATGGAGAAATTCCAAAAAACTCGCGAGAAAAATCGCTTAAGATTTCAAATCACGGATTTCCCGAAAATATTTAAAAATCACCAACTTGGCCATTCTTCGACAGATTTGTCATCATGGTAACTGTGAGATCAGAAATTGATCTCACACTTTAATGAGACAAGTTTATATGTGTAATTTATTGTGTACGGAACGGCAAACAATACTGCCAGTCTGGAAGGCGCCGGGTTTTACAGCGTGTGAACCTAAAGGTCAGAAAACCATAAATTTAGGAGTGCCAAGACAGAGGGGGCCGAGCTGGCCCTTACGAGGATGTGGAATGGTTCCATTGGTTAAATGAGTAACCAATGGAAAAAGGGGCTTGTTACGTCACACTGAATGCTGCAAATGAAAGCAAAGGGGGAGTGACACCTCCAAGGAAAAAAGATAGCCACAACTTGTAACTTGAGAAGGACACTTGAGCAGACTGGTAGCAGATACAGTGATGACATGACGACTTGAGCAAATTTGTGCAATGATAACAACGATGACTTGTCCGATACTTGCCCAACATTATGATAGAACGACAATACTAAAGATGCAGAGTGCTGCGTAGAGGTTCCCAAACAAATTATGGATGCATGCGTTATGGTCCATGGTAAAGGCCGAAATTGAAGGTATGTGTTCCTGAAATAACTTTAGGTCTAGAAACGTTTAGGCAAATTAAGTGGTCTCACGTGTTCTCCCGCCAAAACTAATAATTAATTGTGTAATGAATTAATAAGTGTTTATGTTGTTAATAAATGCTTTATTGTTAAAGTTTAAATGGTGTGATCCATTGAGTATTATATTAATTAATAATTCCTTTTCAGAACTCGCTCGAAAGTTAAATAATTGGAGGGTTTTATATAGCGGCACAACAAAGCAATGTACAATAAATGAGTTCCACTATGCGAGATTTTACGGCTATGTTAAGATATTATAGAATAATGATAAATAATCAAAAAGTTCAACTTCAAGTTTTATTTTTAAATGCGCGCAACAGTAACATACCCAGACTTCATCACCGTGACGATAATTTGTTAGGTATTTGTAGAACGTTGTTATTTTTACTGTCTCATACTATGTAATATAGAGAAGGTATTGTTTTCGCGAAAATTTTCGAATTTGAGATTTTGATGCCTATGTATGTTTTAAGACCTTCTGAACACGTTTTGACTATTTTTGGAGTGACGTCCATTTATTGTGCACACGCTAGCGGCCACAAATACTAATGGATTTTCAGGAAACTTTATATCCGGCTTTGCTATAAAAAAAATCGAGATCTAAATAGAATTTTTTAACATTCAAACGAAATCTTCGAAATTATATATTTTTTTAACAAGACAACATTTGATATAATCATGCATAAAAGGATTTATTTATAGATCACGAGACATAATACTTTCAATCATTGTTGTGAAAAGTAGCCGCAATACATTTTTTTTATTCGTAACGTCATTATCCCCCACCGGGGGGCAAGTTACCCTCGAGAGGGGGAGGATAAATTGTTAAAAATGGTATTAATCGAAATATTTTTTCCTTTAAGCCCTTTAAAGGGAAGGGTAAAAGGCTATAATTGTAACCATTTGTACTCATAATACCTATTTTTCAAAAATTGTCTTGTAAAATTTGAAAAAAAGCCACTAAAAATGGATTTTCATATGAAAAAGGGGAATTGAGCCACTATTCAGTTAATGTTTTCTATAAGTTTAAGGACAGGGGAAAATGATATCTCAGGTGATCGTCACAACATATTCCAACAGTGATGAAACAATGCCATTATCATTAATAGGATATGTTTCGTGGCTGTGCGTAAAAAGAACTAAGTGCCTTTGGGACTTAATCTAGCAGCTAAATGCATGACAAGATATTTACCGCAGTTTAGTTTAACTACTTAGAGCCGTTTCAATTACTGCGCGCAAAAATTTAAGATAGTTACCGTAATTTATGACTGTCATTTAAAGCTTCATTTCCTTTCTCGTCGGATGGTACATCCAGTTTTAACGAAAGCATTAGGGGAAATTCGATATCTTTCCTTTAGAGACTACTACTTGTCATTTTAAACATTAAAATGTGAAGGATTTACCGAAAAATTATCGTTTAAGTGATAATTTCAAGCATTTTACTCACTTAGTATTTGTTCCATGTTGTTTAAATGCTGGTTAAAATGCAATTAATGCAATTAATATCTCAATTGCAAATGGGCACGAATGACGCACGATGCTTGTATGAAGGATGGATAATTAACGCTTTATTATCTCATGAGCTCTGAATCTTCTATTTAATACGCATGGACTCATGGCTTGAATCTTCCAATGTAGTCTTGTTAATTAGGGATACATCCTAGTTAATTTGATATTAAAGCGGCAATTCGGAAAGGATATTTTATGCACCAAATCAAAGAGAAAAAAATCGGCAGTGGCTCCAGCCTGATGGAGTCAAAATGGTTTTGCGGGAATAACATTTCGTAAAATAAATATCAACTTTTGTAATATCGAGGAAAAAAAAAACTTGAACCAAAATTTGATTATACACACTTATAGGGTTTTCAAAGAGCTACAAATGCTAGTTAACTATCACTTTCTCTATAATTACCATTTTTATTTTTAAAAGATATAAGCATTATAAGCTTGAAAAATGAAAAATATTTAATCTTCCTCAGCTTGACAAGGCGATTACTCGAAATTAAAAGAGATTTTTCTTCATAATAAATAGATTTTAATACTAAATTTTCTAGTACACATATTTGTCGACATGTGTTACTTCTCCAGACGAAAATATCAGTAATATTAGAGAAATGTTATGTTTGACGATTTGCATATATGTTGGTAAATTGATATTTCATAATGTGATGCTGTAATAAAGTAGATTATAGTATCATTTACATGTTTCTTTCCCAACTCAGAAATTCTATTTGGTTTATGAAATATGCTTAGTTCGAGCAGACCAATTACTCTCTCGAGAGTAACCGAAACCACTTCTCTAGGATTATTCGTCTGGAATGTCAAAGGCAAATAATTGTTTAAGTATGCTCTCAAATGCCACGACAAAAGACTCAGATGCCAAGACAAATTTTTACAAGTTTAATGTTACTAAATTTAACTATCCATTTTTATGTGTTATTTTTTTATACTATAAAATTCAATTTCATACATATATTTTACTATCTTTATCTATTATAACTAGAATTTAAATCTGTATAAAAATTCTTGAGCTGCTCGAGTTAAAAATTCTTGAGCTGCTAGGGTTATTCGTCTGGAATGTCAAAGGCAAATAATTGTTTAAGTATGCTCTCAAATGCCACGACAAAAGACTCAGATGCCAAGACAAATTTTTACAAGTTTAATGTTACTAAATTTAACTATCCATTTTTATGTGTTATTTTTTTGTACTATAAAATTCAATTTCATACATATATTTTACTTTCTTTATCTATTATAACTAGAATTTAAATCTGTATAAAAATTCTTGAGCTTCTCGAATCAAAATTTAAACTTTAATAAGGCAGAATCAGTAAAATGCATAAATACATAAAGTAGCAATGAAAATTTATACCTACTTTTTTTAAAGACAGTTTATTTATTTTTTATGTATGTGTAATATATATATATATATTTGATTTTCCCTCGCCCTTGTATCCCGGTATGTATGTTTCTTTTTATATATATATATTTATATTTATATTTAGGGTGTCCAGTGCTATCGGTGCCCAATGACTATTTCCTCAACAGTTAGTCACAGAAATATACTTCCAATTGCAGAAATGTTTTAAATTTTAAAATCTATTATCTTAAAAACAGTTTAAATCAATAAATGCATGAACGATATACGAAATATACATTTTTATACGGTCCCACCAGTTATATTTAGGAAAATCATCCTCATACAATTTTATGCAAAATAAAAAGAAAAATCATCCTTTTACGACCAAAATTCACCGAGTTATGAAACATTAAACCTTATGACTTAAGTTGCTTTTACATGCATAAAAATATCCCGCTTCAGACAACTTTTAAGGAACCGTATAAATATTGAAATTCCGTATTCAAAGTATTATGTTTCAATTGCATTTGCTGACATAATGTCGAGAATGAAACAAAGCTTTTTATCGAATAGTAATTCGTTTAGAAGAGTATTATAGTCAAGGCTCAATTAAGATCTTCTAGGGGTCTTTCTAAGATCTTTATTGTAAATGAGGTAACACATTATTGTTTAAGTCAAGTAGTTTAAGTCAATAAATGCATTTCTGTAGAAATTACGAAATTTAAATTTTTATACGGTAATAGACCAATAATGAGACCAGTTGCAGCGTATTTGCAGACGAAAATAGAAAATTGCGCACATTAAATCTAAAATAATAAAGGCATATAACACCTAAGAAATAACAGATTTGTGTATATAATTATTTTGTGTATAACCCCCATTTTTCAGCACAAAAAGTGCTCTAACTTTAAGCAGCTATAAGTCGGTCAATTTTGGTCGTAGAAGGGTGATTTTTTTTTTTTTATTTTGCATGAATTGTATGAGGATGATTTTTCTAAATATAATTGGTAAGACCGGGGTACTATATAAAAATTTATATTTAGTATTTCTTTCACAAATGCATCTATTGATTTAAACTGTTTCTAAGATAATAGATTTTAAAATTTAAAATATTTTTGCAATTGGGAGTATATCTCTGTGACTAGCGGTTGAGAAAATAGTCATTGGGCACCGATAGCAGTGGCCACTCTGTGTATATATATATATACACTCTATAACAGAAAAATCGACGCACGAAGGAGTTGTCCGATTGTAATAAAAATTGGTGGATGTGAAGAACGTACATAGAAAAAGAAACGATTGAAATTTCAGAACAATTTAATGATTTAGAGATTGACCGTATACAAAGGGAGGAAGTCAATAAGGCGTTAGTCCACCTCTGGCCTGGATGCAAGATGTCACCTGGCGTGACATAGACTGATAAAGTTCACGGATGGTGTCCTGCGGAAGGTCTTGTAAATTGTCTCCAACTGTCGGGCTAAATCGTCAACACATCGGGATGGTTGCAATTGCCTTCCCATAACGTCCCAAATGTGCTCTATAGGAGAGAGATCAGGAGACCTAGCTGGCCAAGGAGGTGTTGGGCAAGCTTGAAGACAATTCATAGCAACACGTGCCGTATGCGGCCGGGCATTATTTTGTTGAAAAGTAAGTCCAGGGTGTCGCAAAAGGAACGATAACACAACCGGTCGTAGAATGTTGTATACGTACCGCTGTGCTGTCAGTGTGCCAGAAATGACTACCAAAGGGATCCGGCTATCAAAGGAGATGGCACCCCAGACCATACCCACTTGCTGAATGCGCAGTTCCGATTTACTGGAACTCCCACTATTTATTAATTGGAGACCAAATGTTATTCATTTGTATGTTCGCTCAAAATGTCTTTACATACGAAATTTCATTACAATCAGACAACTCCTTCTTGGTGCGTCGATATTTTTGTTTATATATATATATATATATATATATATATATATATATATATATATATATATATATATATACATACATATATATATATATATGCGTGTGTGTGTGTGTGTATGCATGTGTGTGTCTGTGTGCGTGAGTATCTGTGTAAACGGCATCTCACGAATGAATGGAGTGTTTCAAAAAACAAAATTTTGTACGAATATTACATACAATCAAGGAATATTGAAACCTTTTTTCGAATTATACCAAAATCTAATCAGCAGCGGGGCCATCCACAAGTGACTTATTTGCCAAAATTTGTAAAATTTTGTCAAATAGTTTTTGAGCATGATTGGATACATACATTACACACACACACACACGTCAAGATAAACTTGAGTCTTGTGTAGTGTAGTGTAGTGAGCCTGAAACGTGTAGATCCGTCAAAAACTCGAATTACGATGTTCGACACAATTCCAATATTTTCCCTATACATTACCATGTAATATAAGGAAAGCAAAAAGAGCCAGTGACATATATTTCTCCAATGGTGAGACAAAGCCATCATCATTAACTGGAGGCGCTTAATGGACATAGGTAAAAGGAACAAATTGCAATCGGGTTTCAATATATTAAATATGGGATGAATACATTTACGGCAATTTTAGTTAAACTACTTACCGTTTTCAATTACTCAGTACAAAAAGTAAAGATGGTTTCCGTAATTTACGATCATCATTTAAGGCTCCATTTCCTTTCTAGAGTAATGACACTTTCGGTTTTAAGGAAATTGCCACCAGAAATTAGAATTTTCTCCAGTAGAGTGCGCACCTTGTTATTTAAAGTACTAAAACAGGACGATTTCGATGAGGAAAATGGAATTTAAACTAACAGTATAACCGTTCTTAGTATGAAATATACAATATAATGAAACTTAAAATTCACAATCATGTGCAAATTTCTGTAGTATTTTAAATGAGGTTGTTATTCAAAACATTCTATTAAAATGTTTAAATTAATGCCCCTAAAAAGAAGATTAAAAATATCTGCTCTCGCTGCAGAAAATTATCTTCATATGTAGATCTAAAGAATAAAACATACTGATCCCGTTTATATAATATTTATATACATTTACAAAAAATATGAAATTGAGTCAATATATGCCAAAAGAAAAGCGCTGAAATAGTATTAGAAGATATATCCGTACTACTTATATTTTCGTGCATTAGAAGATATACCCGTGCTACTTATATTTTCGTACATTAGAAGATTTACTCGTACTGCAATATATGGATTTGAAAATATCAATAATTCCGTAGTCTTTATATCCAAAGGCCGTAATAGTTATAATCCAATCAAAAATGCAATTCGAATAAAATTTATTTATATACATTTCTTTATATATATATAAACAAAAAATATTTACTGCTGCATTAACTCATTGAGTTTAATTCCGTTGCTTAGTAGCATGATATATTTTTTCAAATAACTATGCATAATTCTAAATCAATGGAAGATTTAATAGTGCTTTTTTATTACTATCTCGATAACTCCAGGTCCTAGAAACTCGAAACCAAATCGAACTCCAAATCTACCCCGAAAATTTCATCCAATTCGGTGCAGCCGTTCTTCCGTGAGGATGAAACAAGCACACGTATACACAGATAACCAGACAGATTTTCAATTTTATTTGTATTGATACTTGTTTTAAGCATTTAAATTTTGATATGAATAACGTATATGGTCTTGGTATAAGGCTGAAATTGGGGTATTAAGAAAAATGTAAACACTTTGGACGCTTATAACTCTGAAGCTAGTAAACAAAAGCGTATGCGATTTACACCGGTTTGTCATAAATATGCTACTATTTATAACTATACTAACTGAAAGCTGGAATTTGAACTGGGAAATATTTTATTAAAAAACTCAATTTAACAAATATTTATGAAATTAGGAGTATAAAAATTAATTTCAATAGTTGATAATCCTAATATGAAAGAGCTTATAAGTTTTTATAATTAAACACATTAGAATACAGAAAAATAATGAAATTAAAGTAACACATTTACATCGCAAAAACGTATTTAATATACACTGTAAAAAAAGCACTGTTCATTTTACAGTCAAAACTCCTGGCAATTCTGGCGCCAAGATTTTTTGCTGCAAATTTTGCAGTACAACTGTAAATTTCTACAATACTTTTGACTGTAATTTTCACAGTGCTCCATGTTTAAATCACAATGCATGCAAGTGCGCACGCTTTAATTAGCTGTTCAAAAGTTGTTAAACAACAACTTTTAATCAGCTAGTCAAAGCGTGTGTAGTTATTTGTGCTAAGTGTAGTGAGCATGCGCGATTTAAAAATGGGCGCTTCACCCTGTTGCAATCTTTTTTAATCATTGGAATTGCGATTCTGCACATCTGTATACGTATATGTGCACATTTTCATCTTCCTACCTATTGTTGTTTTCGAGTAAAAGAGATCTCAAAATTCAGGCAAATGTTGATTTAGCTTCGTTGGAAATGGAGTATGGACTTCGCTTTACTCGTCCATAATAAAAATATTTTACTATTTTGATCTATTTCTTTTCAAAATTATTTTTGTCCCATCGAGTTCTCACCTCACTTTTTTCCGTTCATTAGCAATAGCTTTTAAACTACAAAACATAGGTATAAAGAGTAAGCGACAAAAATGTCTTTCTTGAAAATCCAGTTTTTAGATCAATAATTAGTTTTTATAAAGGGTTTGCAATTTTGGAGCAATCGCCTTGTTATTTGAAGAACGTGTTTGCATTTTCCATTCATAGAGATTTCAATCCATGTATATCTCAAAAACTAAAAGTGCTATTGAAAAGCAGCAATAGGGTCAATTATATCCCCTTGAAAGCCTTACGAGGATATATAATTGAATCGAATACGAATTGATTTCTTAGTTTCCGAAATATAAATATTATAATAGAGAAAAATTTTCCGTGATCCGAATATAGACATTCAGAACACATGAAAATGCAAAATTATTAAAGTTACATTACCTATTGTTAAATTTATATAGACTTAATATTCACTTGTAACTATAAAAAATTAAAATGTTTCAATTGTGCATCTTACTTTATGTATATAGACGCATAATATATATTGTGAACGAAACAAAATGAGAAGGAAAACAATGAAGAAACTCGGCCCTATTGGACTGAACCTACCAATAATTTTTATCTTTATTACAATTAAATCAGCTATTTGTTAACATTTAATTATTTTATTAATAACTACTAGAAAGTTATACATATAAATCGACATGAATAATATAAAATACAAGTTTGGATGATATATATAATTAACCGTAAATAAGTTATGACCTCCAACTTTTCATTTGATGAGTCACTTGACTTATTTATTGCAGTATTATATGGTCTTTCAATGTGAATATGTCCTGGCTAATTTCATATTAGGGATTACAAACTGCAAACACTATATGTGCCCCCAATCATATAAACAGATTGTAGATTTCTAGAATTTTACAAACGTAAATGAAAGTAAAAATTCTTACCTATATAATGCTATACATCTATAACTTAGTTAACAGTGATTTTGAACTTTTGTTTGAGAAATTCCAACAAAATATTTTAAAACAGTTATTGCAACAGCGGTGACTATCATTTTTTTCACTTATTTGAAAGAGTTTTGTTAACGATAAATTAATTGGTTTAGAAAATTAATTTCTCTTTCCATACTTTCATAGACGGTTTTATTGGGGAGTTTTTGAGGACATTGAGGCATATTTTGAAGTAGAAAATCAAATGGTATCAAGACATGATTATATCTAGAAAATTATTTCTAATTGTTATTTAAATAGAATGAAGTAGATCCGTTTTATCATTCAAAATCTTCACTACATTGGGTTCCTAGAAAAGTCCTTAACTTTTTGCTTACGGGTGGGACAGCGTCAATCGCCGACTGAAACATTGCACCTGCTGCAGCAGGTGCAATGTTTCAGTCGGCGATTTCCATGGACGCCAATGCCTGCAAAGGGGGGTCGAACTGTTTGGGATAGGGTATGTCAAATATCTGTCTTTTTAAGAGATTCTTCGTTTGGGATAGACGCTGTCCCACCCGTAAGCAGAAGGTGAAACACCCTAATAATTTTAAGGAAAAGTCCACGAGTGTACACGTTAGGTCTATTTATAGTAATGAGATCATGCCCGATCGAACAAAAGGAACTGCAGCAACCCTAATGAAGAATTTTAAAAGTAAGGATTACTAAGTAACAAAGCGATATAGAAGTAAATAGCCAATCATATAGTTGTAAAGCATTGTCTAAAGTATAAAAACTGATCCTAAAACTGTTCCAGAAGGCATTTATTTGACACAGTAGAATGATCGACGACTTGCTGTCATACTCAAGAATAGTACATAGCACTTTCACACACAGGGATCTATAATGTACAGCCAGTTATAAAAACCCTCTGTCAGCAACGATGTACATTTAAATCTGGAAAAGGATATGACCGCTTACTTTGGCAAACATAACAGATGTCACCTTGTTACAGACCCCTCTGATACGACTATTTAACGGATATTTATTGCCTTCCATGTACTCGTTTTGTTCGTTCCTGATATTGTATTTTACTCATTACACAATGCTCCACAACTTTGTCATTGGCCTTATTCGTCTATGTCGTTTTGCTACTGAGTTCGTTAGTCTAACATTTTAATTCTCTACTAAGGGCGCTGTAACCACTTTTATTTTATTGGTTATGGTTACTTAATTATAGCTAGATCTAACGTACACATTTATGTATTGTTCCTTAAGTGGATTATTATGGGTGTTTTAGGGCCTTTCTAGGAATCCTGCATAAATTATATCCTATTAAACATACGTCTCTTGGAGTCTGAACTGTGCGTCAAAATTATTTTATCAGTCATTCAATGTTCATTCAAATTGGTTTCGAAGTCTCTTAAAGTTAGAATCCCTAACCCAAAAACTAAAAATATGCGAAAGTTGGCAGTTTCAAATTTGTAGAGCTTTCTCTATTTAGTATGGAAAGACATGCGATGATGACATGTACGCAGATGATAAAAATAATGTCAAAGAAAAGCGATAATTATTCAAATATCTCGTTTGTTACTAAGTTCTTCTAAAGGAAATGGTTAGAAATACGTATAAAAAACATAATCTGCGTAATAAGCTAATTTTAATTGAATTAGAATTATTATTTTTTCGGTAATGTCGTATAAAAATTGCAGATAAATAATGCAATACAAAAATTATCTTATTTTCCAATGATCTCATTTTGTAATGTCTTTGTGATATGTGAAAACCGCACATCTTTTCACACTAAGTAAGGAATGCTCTACAAACCTTGCAATTAAAAATTTTCACCTATCTTGCTTCGTTTTCGAGACATGAATTCCAAGTTCTTTAACTCGCCGTTAGGGGGGGGGCTGCAAACTTTTTCGAACAATATCGCATAGTAATTATCCTATTAGCAGACACTGCTTCTGCAGCTATAAAGAACACTTTAATAAAAAGTTAAAATAATGTATAAGGACTTATAAATTTATAAAATTAGGGTTCTCTTTTAACTGAATTTCCATTAAAAAAAAAACAATCTTCGAAACGCAATCTTTCTGTAATAAAAATTAACAACTCAATATTTAATATTTTAAATAATTAAGTGAAGTGTTTTTGAGGGTTTACGACGTCCAATTCACATTTTATGGCTGAAAAACAATCATCTCAATGAGGGAGTGCAAAGACTATAAAAATGCTTTTACTCGTTACTTCATGAATATGAAACAAAGGATTGAACATTTTATCCACAGAGGAGAGATGTTAATCTGATAATTAACGAAAATCAATTTTTCAACACAATTTTTACGACAACAATAAAGTTCATTCTCACTTTGCTTAAGGGGCTTGTATTGATTTTGGAAGTAAATCATATTTACCTATACCTTATTTGCAAAGAGATTTCATTAAGTACTTTGATCCAGAGAAATTTTTATTTTCTACGAACATTCAATAATGCCATTATTTTAGAATGTATTCAAAATATTATTTGCGTTTATAACATAATATTGGTAGGTTTAAAAAATAATATTTATTATCTACCATTTTAAAAAGCATTTATTGTTAGATAAAGATTTTTAATTCTGTGAAATTGCACACAGCTTTTTAATTTTCATTGTTGATAATTAAAATATATGCAATCGTCTAATTAATCAATTTATATTTGTACTCGAGACATATAAACAATTTAGGTAATGAATAAAAAAAATAATAACTCTTCAACTAAAAGATAATTTCTGCATTTACTACTTCGCGAAATCACGATCTGTATTTAATTTTGATAATTCTTAAAAGAATCCATTTTATTCGGATTAAACGGAACCAGAAGTACTCCGGATTAACAAGATTGGGTTAATCAAGTAAATACAATATTTACCAATAATATAGCATATTAATATTTTATTTGCAGAAAGTGCCTTTTATTTGAAGGAAAGTTGAAAAGTTTAAAAATTACTTCATAAGTATGAGTAATAAATAACTCAGTGTCTTAAGTAATTGAAAGAAAAATTAATTATTTATTTGACTACTTAGGAAATTAGCTCACCCAAATTTTTAGCCTAAATCATCCAGATTAATGGATTCCATATAAACAAAGCTTTGCTTAACCTTTTGCTTACGGGTGGGACAACGTCCATCCCAAACGAAGACGTCTATCCCAAACGTCCATGGATGCCAATGCCTGAAAAGGGGGATCGAACAGTTTGGGATAGGGTATGTCAAATACTTGTCTTTTTGAGAGGTTCTTCGTTTGGGATGGACGCTGTCCCACCCGTAAGCAAAAGGCTTTTGACAGAAAATCAGCAGTGGATTCAGTTCGATGGAACCTAACATCTTTCTTTGTGAGTGGTTTATCTTCTTTAAAGATTTTCAAATGTCAAAATTATAACCACCCTATTTCAGAAAAAGGAACCCGATCCTAAATATGATTATATATTCTTGTAGGACTTTCAAAGGGCTACAATTACCTTTTCATAGTTTGTAACAAATATATTTAGTTTTTGAGATACAAACATTACAAACTTGAAAAACGAAACATTTTCAATTTTCTTGAACCTGACAAGGCGATTCCTGAAAAACTATAAGAGCTTTATAAAAACAAATTATTGATCTAAAAACTAGATTTCTTACTAAACAGTTTTATTGCTTACTGTTTATGTTTATCTCACTGTTTATATTTATAGCTTAGAATATATTTCGAGTGAAAGTAAAAACAGCGAGGCAAAACCTTTCTTGGACCGAAAAAGATATTCAAAATATCATAATATTGAAATTATTTTTATATATTTATAAACTGTATACTATTTCCAACGAAACAAGTAAAAATTATTTACATTTAAATCTATTAAATTCGGAGAAATAAACGCCTTAAGTGTTTACATTTTTCGTAATACTACTACGATTTCAACCAGATATATCCGAACCATAGATGCTGTTCACATCAAAATCTCTTAACATACATTAAATACGAAACAATATTGCACATCTATAAATGTTTATAGATTATTAAAATAATTTGAAAGTAAACAGTAGATTTAGATTATCAATAGAAATTTGATATAATGTCATAAAGAAAATGAATCTAAGATTATTCAATAAAAAAAATCTCAGATGACCGGAGCGGACTAATGGATAAGACTCAAAGTAGGAAAAACATGTTCGATTTTAAGTACTGGTAGACTGGAATTTTATTATTAAAACAGATCTAATGTTCTACGAGATTTTATATATCATTTAATTGATTAAATGCATATAAGCCAGTTTACATGCATATAAGTTAATTATATAGATTGATTTACATACATGTGATAAAATTAATTATGTGAATGTAGATAAATTTACAAATTAAAGGGTTAAAATGAGTATATGAATATAAATTAATATGCATACTTATTAGTCCTTTTTCCGTAACAAGAAAATTAAGATCAATTATTATTTATTAATATCAATTAATTTCTTATATTAATTGTTCCAAAACATTTAATGCCTTTAAATATTTATGTTATGCTGTTACTAACGAAGCTAATTTAATTTTCTGTGTACTTAAACAGAAGTTCACGCAAATAATTTTGTATCTTACATTTATAATATTTATTCTTTTATTTCAGTTTTTCTATTTGTGCGGACTCGTTCAGCTTATTCAATTAGTGCAAAATTCTAATCAGGATGAAGGTTCTAATCATTAGTGACAAGAACTTGGCCGCTGTGGCTGAGCTCACTAATTGGGAAATGTGAAGCTGGTTGAGAGACTGAAATGAAAATTTCAGTATCCACAGAGGTTCATAAAATTGTATTGCTGCACATAGCAAATTGTATTGCTGTAATTATATCAAATACAAGCTATTTCATATTGACGCGAAAGCAAGCCATGGTTGATGTTGTATGTAAGGGAACAGCGAACCTAACTTTTGGAACCATATAAACGGGTTCTGGGAGTATGAGTTTGGTCATTGCAGTCTCCTAAAGACTGAACTCAATCCTAAAAAAAATCGAAGTCGGCTGTGCGATAAAATTGCATCAATCGATCTTCATAGAGATTTGCAAAACTGTGGTAAGTAGCAAGTTTCTGTCTATTATCCTAGGTACCGACTATTCCATGCTAACAAATGTTTAGAAAGTTCAAAACCGGTCCATTGATGCTGTTATCTGTAATTTTAAGCGCAATCCTAACTCTTTATACACTTGATTGCCGAATTTTATAAAAATTGAACGCATAGCTGTTGATTTACACACAGCGAGAAAAATACACTAAAACAGCCGATTCGTTTTCAAGGTGAAATTCCCAAATATGTAAATCTCTGAAAATTGAATTTCTACTTTTCGTCCTCAATGTATTATTTTTCTTTATATGCCACGCATGGCAAAGTAAAATATTCGAGTATTAAGCAGTATTTTATTAGTGCCATCTAAGCAGTTCGGATTAATCCGCCGACGACGCTGAAGGGCGGATCCCCCGTGCGGAATCCCCGAATTCCCGAGCGGAATTTATTGATCCGCGGGGTCCGAAAAGTGAGTGATCAGCAGGGCCCGGCATTCAAAGTGGGCAGCTCGTGCAGTTGAGGATGCGTATAGGTAGCAACAGATTTGTCAGAGAGGAAGGCTCTGATAGGATGACGGTCGTGTCTTTCAGGTATCAAGGAAGTAACTTATAGTATACACTTTTCTTTGAGTTTTGTTAATTAAACTGGGTGATCACGGTCAGTTACTGTGCGTTGAAATGTCATAAATTATGTAAAATAGGTTTTTAAATCTTTTTATGCATATTTCACTATTTTATTAGCAAATGATTAAAGCACTGATTGTTGTACTTTAAAACTAAAACGCAAAATATTCGTTAAAAATATAGCATAAAATAAGCTAAAACATGGCATAATAACATTCCAAGTTAAAAACATAGCATATCGGCATAAGCTTGCGTTAGAGGCAATAGCAGCATCCTTTTTCAGGATAAAAAGACAGAGTCAGTGATGTAACTAGACTTTTTGCACCCTGAAGCAAGTAATTTCCTATAATGCGTTCGAGAAAATGACTAACTGTAATGATACAAAACCGTGCTTTTAAAAAAGTAAGCTGCAGATAATTTATTTTTTAGAGTTTCTTAAGAGGATCTGTACCTCCCTTACTTAGTCCTAAATAATACCTTCCTAAAAGATCTTAAGGATCCTAAAGGATCTGTACCTTCTTTACTAAGTCCTAAATGAATACCTCTCTAAAAGATCCTAAGGGTCCTAAAGGATCTATACCTTCCCTATCTAGTCCTTGAAAAGATCTATCTTTTAGAGGAAACTATCCCTCCAGTCACTTGTTTCATTTCCTCCTTGTTAACCGTTGTAAAATAGTCTCTAACTTCCAGTTAGAGTTTTAGAATTTAGTTTTTTAGAATTTTGCCCCGTTGCTTTTTGTCGAGCATGGATATTGAGAAAGCAAATGTCTGAGTGTGTGTGTGTGTGTGTTTTAATTCGATAAAAAAAATAGAAGTATTTTTAATATTTTTGTAAAATTAGTGCATTACTTTACAATACGTATTAAAAATACTTCTAATAGTTTTATTGACTTAAAAAAAGCAAACATTCTAATTCTCAGCATGTATGATTGGCAAAAGGCATCGAAAGAAAATTAGAAAAACTGAGCGAACTAGAAGTTGGTGGCTATTTTATAAAAGTTAACATGGAAAATGAAGCAAGCGGCAAAAAGGAGGGTTCCACCCTGCTCCATGAGGGTACACCACTGGAATAACCACTCCCAAAAAACAATACGGTATTTAAAATTGTTACTAGCTCTGCCTTGTTCTTTTATTTCGAAGAAAGAAGATGTTTTTACTCCACGAAACCAGTTAATACCGTTACACGTTTGTTTTATGTTGTGTTTATTAAAGAGTTTACTTTTCATCTATTTTTATAGCTGTTTTATCAGCGATTTAATTTAAAGGTTGTATATTAGTTAAACTCCATACAGTGTCTGGGTGGAATTGATTGCAGACTACTGATCTTGATATTCAGAGATCGAGTCCTCTTCTCAACCAGACTTTATGAGAGAATAAAAGTGATCGCAATGCCCCTAGTGAATAATTTTAAAAGTTAGTATAACAAACTGCGCAACTAAGCGAGATAGACAAAAATCAATAAAGCCATTAAAAAGTTATAGAGCATTGGCCACTCTAAAAACTAAATGAACTAAAGATTAGGAATTATTTTTCATAGGTGCACATAGAGAAAATCAAACACGCGACTGTAGGGAATATATCATCGTAAGAACTTTCCTAGGAACTCTATATAAAAAATATCTGCAGCTT
This sequence comes from Amaurobius ferox, assembly GCA_951213105.1. NCBI lineage: Eukaryota > Metazoa > Arthropoda > Arachnida > Araneae > Amaurobiidae > Amaurobius > Amaurobius ferox. Next base: position 21,549,949 of record OX578140.1, read on the forward strand.
CCTTTTCAAAAGCACGGTTTTGTGTCAATTACAGTTACAAGTCATTCACCAGAATTCCTCCATGTAAATACGAAAGAAAAGAAAACTGATATTAATTCATTTAACGTTCCGCCACGCACCGTAAGTCAATAGAATCCGATATCCAATTCATTCCAAAAGCCAAATTCGTGTTCTATAAGTCTTACAAAAGTCCACCGCCACTCCCATAAACAAATCCCGGTGACACTTTGCTACATTGCGAACATGTCACGCGAACTCGCGCTGCTAGAGAAGGCGGCCCGAGTCGTCGGTCAAAGGGACGCTATTGATCTTGCAACGACTGGAAAGTGAAATATCAGGAGACGGTATTTCTGGCTTATGCAGAGTATTTCACGACCAGAGTCCGAATGAAATATAAAATGTCAATGGTTGGTTATAAAAATGAAATATAAAAAATAACCAGAAAATAGAGGAAAACTTACCTAAAGCATTTACACCCCGTAAATGCTAATTTCATAAAAATGGGAAATTTAATTCTTTATACGTGGCCTCTCCCCAACACAATAACAAAAAAAGTCAATTATTAAAATTTGCGCAGCAAATTCATGAGGACGAAAGAAATTTATCCGGAACCTTTCGATGAAAATTTCGCCGAGATATTTCAATGATTGTTATTAGGTATTTTTCGTTTAATTGCGAGGAACCAATAACAAATAAATATTTCAAAATTAAATGGTGGCGCATTTCAATGAGCGGTTTTCCTGTTTTAAATAGATTTGTATACGGCCCCCATACTTCATTCAGAAGGACGTTAAATATTCACACTTTCATTTCAGATAAAATGGAATAATTCAAAAATTTCAATTAATGATTTCTCACTGAATTTTTTTATCAAAAGATACCTGGTGAAATTCCTTCGTTCTAATTAAATTTTATTAATTTTATTTTTATTTATTGAGAGGCCGTATAAAAAATTACATTTTGCATTTTCATGACATCAGTACTGGGGATGACATCAGTACTGGGTATCATAGTTAAATTGTCCTCTGTTTGCTGATTATCTTTTAAGTTTCACTTTACTTCTACAACCAACCATTAATTTTATATTCCTTTCGGACATTCTTCATGAAACACTCTGTATAGATAGTAAAATATAGTGCTGGAACTATAAAAATTTAATGTTCTGTTGTCGATATAAATACTCCAAAAATAAGTAGAAAGCAAGCTAATTAGTGGGTACTAAAACTATATACATATACAATAGCCATTTCTACCTACACCTCGAAATAGCGAAATAACTATATGCTGCCTTTTTCTCCAAGTTTTCAAAATTTTTAAGCTAAAAATAAATTACAGTATATTTTTCAAATACTTCAATTTGAAGATGAGTCTAGAAACGATATCGATATTTTGAATGCAATTCGGTTACCATAGTTACTGCAATGAAATAAAAACTATATATAAATTCAATGATAAAATTTTATTAAAAAATCGTTTGCTCTGTAACTATAAATAAAAATCTCATAAATAGTTAATTGATTGTACACCAATAAAGTTAATTAAGGAATAGTTTTGTAAAAAAAATGTATGTAGATGCTGGAGTTATAATTGAAACTATTTTTGACAAGGAGATCCGAGATTTTTAAATTTTTTGAACAAAATTTCAAGATTTAATATTTTTCTCATTACTTATAGATCAATCCCACGTGTATTCATATTTCTATATTTGGCAGTTTGGGCTGTGTAATTCATTTAATAGTCAATCAATCTGGCTAATCTATGTATATGACATAGTATTGATATTTTATTGGTTAAAAATGAATTATCTTTATATATTCACAGAACTCATCTAAAAAGGACATTCTCAAAGTTAAGATAGAGTTCCCTTTGCGGATAACAGCATTCATAAACCAGTTTTACGTTTATTGTATGTTCGTCAGGTTAACATGGAACAGCAAGAAAATTTGCTATGTACCACAATTTTGCAAACCACTATATGGAGACAAGAAAATTCAGTTTTTCCACGCAGAGGAATTAAAATTTCTTAAAGATTGGACTCAGGGTGTCAGTTCATACAGAACCCACTTACAGAGAGCGTTCTCAAAGTCAGAACCGCGCTCTAATTGCAGATAAAATAATCTATATGGAACGGTTTCATGCGTATTGTCCACTCATCAGCATACACCAAATATTTGTAATGGCTTCATAAAACTTGCTATGTATCGGAATTTTGAAAAGTGGGTTGCATTTCAATCAGTTTCTATTTTTGTGACAGCATTTAGATCATAATATATGTTGATAAATTCCGGTCGTTTGGCCATTAGACCATTAGATAGCGAGTTCTCCAGTATTTCTCTATTGATGAACTAAAAGTCACTAGTGTAGGGTGCTCGTCTTAAATGTTTTCCATACATAGACTATCCCTGGTCACATAAAGAACAAACCGGGGAAGCAGCAAGTCCAATTGGATGAAGATGAGGCTTGAGACAGTCATGACCAGTCAGAAGTTTGAACCTAACAACTCATTCTTTAGATCATGATATATTATTTTTCCTACATAGCATAATAATATATAGGAAAAGTATTATGATGGGGTCGAAAATTTGAATTCGAGTTTTTGACACAAGAGTACTTTACAAGCATCCCTAAACTCGAATCCAATGTTTTTATGATAGTGTCTGTGTGTGTATATATGTATGTATGTCTCTGTGTGTGTTAAAGTGAATGTATGTATATTAGTGTTTGTGTCCTTGAATCTGTGGAATTAATATCTTACGAACGAACGGAGCGTTTCAAACCTAATTTGAAATAACTATTACACTAAATTTATACTGAAACCCTATTAATTGAAATGCAATCAAATGTTTGGAAGCACCCCCCCCCCCCCCCCACACACACACACACACACACTTCCTCTCAATTTTAGAATGAATTTTTCGACAAACTTTAGAACGCTAACATGAACCGTTCTCGAGATATTGCACGCTTTCAGATAAATGTATCGAAAGAGTTACATGCAATTAAAATATGTAGAACGTATCCTTAAGCCTGTTCACCTTGGGGATAAATTGGATGAAATATCGCCAACATTCAGCGAAAAAGAAGTGATACATTTTAATTATAGTTTTCATTATAACCGTAACTGTATTACGAAAAGTAATATACGTCCCCCTGCTCTTAAATAAATTAACCACTTATTTTACCCCCCCCCCCCCCCAACTTTCTTCCTATTTAATCAAACGTAGAGCTCCTAAATATCTCTTAAAAGGCGACCCGGAATTCGCTACAGCTATATTAAATATATCAGTAACACCAAACAATGCGGCCGGGGTAACAATAGGCGTGGTCGATTCCATATGTCAAAGAAGGGGATTTGTTGATTAGGGGGATGGGATAGAGAGAGAAGATTCCATGTGCACAAATGAGATTGACTTGGTGCTGCCATATTGTTATTAGTAATTTATCAGGAAAAGCATTTTTCCGAGATTAATCAAATGTTTAGTGGGAAGTGTTCTGTCATTTTTGCAAGAAATTTCCGCATATTCTATGATTTAAATTAAGGTGGATTAAAAGTTTTATATTATATAATGGATCTGAGCTAGATAGAATGTTTTGAAAATCATATGATTAGAATGAGTATTATTTTAAATTCAAGATAAGGTGTGCACGCTAGAGGTCTGCACAAGCTCGGGTCTGGCCCATGGGCTTAATAGGCTCGTGGTCTAGACCGGGTTCAAATTTTCAAACACCGTTCGGTACGGGATTAACTCGGGATTAGGTTTCAAAATGTCGGATCTGTCCAGGCTGAACGTATTAAATGTTAAAATCGTTTTCAATAAATTTCTATAGAGTATATGGAATTATTGTACTAATTTCAGATATGTTAAAATAATGTTTAGGAACAAACCAACTTTAATCTTAATTATTTGCATAAAAAATTCTCAAATTCAGGTTTTTAACACATTTGAATTGAATACAAATTCGGACAGAGACCCAATGGACTTCGAGCTGGGTATTAGCACTCGTTCTGTCGGGAGCGGGCCGGGTTAAAGTCTGAAATTTTCGACCGTGCATACCTCTAGTGTACACGTCACTATTTATTATTGCAGCAATTAATACACGTATCACTCTAAAATTTTATACTTGGATACATCATTGATGAAATTACTCGATAAATTTATCTTAGTCTTAGTACTTCCCAATACTGAAAAACAACATTTACGTTGACTTAATTGTCATTGCAGTGATGTCGGAATCACGTGAGATTGGCGACAGATTTGGCGACTTTGGTTGAGTTTGTAAACGTTTGAGAATCTGTGTAAGTGGTTAACAAATATTAACATAAAAACGTCAAAGTGAGTTATTAAAGAACCGTGCGTGATGAAGCAAATATAAAGTCATTTTTGCATTTAGAATCTCAAATTCCATAAAACCAACATACATTAAAAAACATATGGCCCTCAGATTTTTGTAACCTTGTGCTATGTAAAAAAAGAAGAAAAAATAGAACTTTATGCATTTTTTTTTCATTTGATGTGATTAGAATAAGAATTATTTGAAATCAAAGATTTTCATGCACTTTTTCCCATAACGACTATATACACCGTAATTCCAACAATGGAAGTTGACAATGGAAGGGACAATGAAAGTTGTATAGTTAAAGAAAAAAATAGTGTTTCAGATGTGCTATGAATAAAAATTGGTATTAAAATAGCATATATTTGCCGAAAAATATATCCAATTCTTTGGGGCAACGGAACTGTTGCCAATGTAAAAAATATATTTAAAGATTTTTTTTCGTAATTAAGCGCACGATAGTAAAATTCTAAAAAAAAATTACATTGAAATAAAATTGTTATAGTGACTTTCTCTATGTAAACATGCATATAAAAAACCAACACCAGTGTGTCTATAATGTTTGGAAAACTTAACGACGGTGACGGATGTAGCGCAATACTTCCAACTTGGAAACTTTTGTGAAATATTACCAAGTTGGCGATAATTAAATATCTCAGAAAAATAATTTAATTTTTTTTATAATCCCTGGCATTTTGTGCGACTTATTAATTTAATACTTTTGATTAAAAATTGCGATTTTAATCGTTCGTAGCATAGACACGTTTTCATAGAAAACCGTATAGAATTTGTATTTCATTAGGAGAATTATAGGAAATAATAAAGTAATTATACTATGTTAGGAAGTGGTATAGTAATGTTTTGTTATTTGGTTGTATAGTATAGAAGAATATTATTGATCGCAAGATATGTGCTCATAAATCCCCGCAAACCTCACAAGAGTTTCAGACAGTCGCATCATGTAAAGTAATCTTTTACATATATTTTTGCACCCCGTTATGATTATGGCTTAACTCATAATATAACAGGCCACAAAACCAGTAAAATTTTTAATTAGACTCTGTTATCTATCACTTCAGGAATTCTGAAAAAAGTAGGCGTTAACCGCCCACTTTTGGGTTTGTACATAGTACGATTGATGTCTGTATATATTTGTATTTTGTATTTATTCATTATTTAATTATTGATTTCTGTGTAATTGTATTCCAGTATGTAGTTGTTGTTGTTGTTGTTGAGACCCAGACCGTTCGACCTACCAGAAAGGTGTAAGGTAACCATTTGAACGGCCGGGATGTATATTCCTGTATGCAGTGCAATTCTTAAACCTCCACTTATGGGTCTACCCGTAGCAAGATTGATTATTTCCTTGTCATATATCAAATTCGAAATGCTACGTGTAAAGCATGTATTGGCAAATATAATCCATGTAAAAATTGTTATTCTTTGATTCATAAATATTATTTTAAATTAAAACTTCGTTCTTTCTTCTTCTGAAAATGTGTAAAAAGTCTACATACAAAGATCAAAGCAAATTTAAAAAGTTCAACCATAAATGCATCATAGTCACTTTTGCACCTATCGTGACTTTAAGTACTTCAAGATAATATCTCTTTGTCCAGCATGTGGCCATTTAGCCAATGCACTTTTCATTCGCTGACACAAGTAGGATCCGCTTCATTCCCTGTACCCTAACCGTAACACGCCATTCCATTATAGCCAAGTTTTGTTACTCTCTGCATATACATACCAGACTGTATCTGGAGTGTCATTCAATTCATCACAAATGCATCCATGACAAATAGCTGGGACAGAAAACTGAATTGCGACAACCAATAAAAGTATGCGTGCCCTACAGCAGTTTGCAATTCATCCATAGATTTCGTTTTTTCTTCTTCACATCAGAATATTTTCGCCTATGCGCGTTCATAGTATAGTAAGGAGTGTAGTAAGGCACCGTTTATAGACTCCTCAAGACACCAGTAAAGACGACGCATTACTGAAAAGTCATTTAATCGAAATTCATATTAAAATCTGTTAAAAGTGACATCACTAGGAATTATTAGGTGTGTATGCATTTGCCTGGCTGTTAGAAATTAGGTATACAGTAGCACTGTTTGATTCGGGCTAAATGCGAACAAAACTTTAGATTTCACAAAAGATTACATTTTTATTCAGTTGTATATGTTATCCCATGTGACTTTAAAAACCAACAAAAGATTCTGCTGCAAAATTGAGACAAACAAAAGTATAGCAATGAAAGCAAAATATTCTTGAATAATTCTTTGTTTAAAAAGTTCTAATATGTCATATCGAACTGACTAAACAAGTTTGTCAGATACAAATATGTTCAATCTGCAGCATTAAAAACAGATTTCCTGCTAACAATAAAAGTACATTAATTTCTTACAAACGAAAATTTTTACTGAATTCGGTATAGAATGCTGAATATTATTGAGACCAGTATTATACGTCATAGTACTGCAAAAATTTCAAATATAGGTAGGATCAAATAATCGCACAAAAAACTGCTGCAATAAAACAGCAATAAATACTTAATACAGCAATAAGCATGCATACAATAAAACTGGTCTAATAGTTTCAAAGGTAAATACATTCTCCTATAGTGGTGAGCGCCCTGAAGAAATAAAGAGTCATTATTTCCACCAGAAACCTATATAAGTGGAATTGTTATTCTAACCTATGCAAGTACTCTAAAAAGCTGTTGATTCCCAAGTTGTCAAAGTTGTTATTTGCTAGTATTCCACATTATGTATGTTGTATTTATTTATTGTATAGATAGGGTATTCCTGTATATCAAAGCAAGTTACTTAATTAAAAACAATTTGGATTAAGTTTCGCCGTTAACTTTCTCATGCATTCGATAATTATAAGGAAGATAAAATTAATTTAAATAATAAATGAATGACAAATCATTAGATTATAAACGTCATTTTATTAAAACATCCATCAGACGTACATATAATTAAAAAGCCCGAGCGCTTTCTGTATCATCATACCCTTCCTCAGTGGCGTGCCCTTCCTCAGGTATGATGATACCCTAAAGCGCGCTGGCTTTTAAATTATATGTTCGTCTGATGGATGTTTTTATAAAATGACGTTTAAAATCTAATGATTTGTCATTCATTCATTATTTAAATCGATTTGAAGATATAACTTGTCGCCGCCATTAGTAAGATAAAATTAATTGTTATAAATAGCACTTCAACTTCACCTGGCACATAGTACAGTCCAACACTCAAATACAACAATTTTACACATTTAAAAACATCTTGGTGAATAGTCACAAACATTCTTCTCATACAGTTCATAATTATTACATACAGTCCAACAATCCTCCAATAAATTACCCGAATGTGGTTTATCAACCCTAGTAGATCAGTCAGAACATGCAAAAATTAGACTTATACACCATCTACGGCTCAACATTCCTGAGACTGGATATTATACTGGGTGACTCTCCTGCAGTGGTGTGGGCTCTGGAGAAATAAGGAGTCATTATTCCCAGAGACTTATAAAGCGGAATCATTATTCCAACCCCAAAATGTGTTCTAAAATGCCGTTGATTTCAATTTTTACATCCTTAAGCCAAAACCGAGATAGTCCACTGCTTAGAGCAGTGTTCTTCAACCTTTGTCATCCCGCGGAACCCTCTTTTGAGATATTTTTTTATGGAACCCTTCGTTCAGTAGCACACCCAGATTTGAGTTTAGAGGGGATGTGTCATATTACGTATTACATGTTATGAACAAGGTGCGTCCCTGTCTTTGTTATGAAAACTTTATATAAAATATAAATTTGCATCAATTCAAACAAGATAAATATTCCATATAAAGTATTTGTATTATACATACATATGTCATATGATATTGAAAACAAAGAAAAACAAAATAAAAACAACGAATTGTAGTATCGACTCGCGGAACCCCTAAAGCGTTTGAGTGGAACCCTAGGGTTCCGCGGAACACAGGTTGAAGAACACTGGCTTAGAGGATCGCACGCATTGTTTCAAATATGAAATGGGTGGCATTTCACAAAATTCAGACTTCTACCATATAATGCTTGGAGGCTTTGGAGCAACAGAATCTGCAATCTCTCGCCTTTTACCATGAACTTTGGTCATATGGGATTGTTCTAGCAAGACAAGTCCAGATAGTCCTAGACAAACAGGGAATGTCCTAGACAAACAACACATCCTCACTCCACTCCCCCTTGAATCCCTTCATAAATTCATCAACTTCACAGAAGAATTTCAGTACATCTGCCCAGCAACTCTATCGGACACAACAACAGTCAACTTGGCAACGCCTTATACGATGGCCAGCAATGCTCACACAATTTTGTTGTCGCCCTCATTCAATCAACTCACGCAGACTTAACTCGCACACAATCCACAGCCACACATGGAATCTTTGCACAGACTCTTTAGAAAGTGACTTCCATCCCATATGACATAAATTAATTGACAACTTAAATTATTCCCCTACGTCTACTTCTTTCTACTAGCGACGTTTAATTATGATATGTGCGCTAGAGTTTATTATACCGAAATTATCGATTTCACTTCACCACGACCTCGGTTCCTCCCCCTTGTAGACTTTACCCCACGCGACCTGACGATCCATCAAGGCCGTTTCCTGACGTAAGACCTTATCACGCAGAATTCGTTTCATGAGAAGTCACGAAACAATTTCACCATTTTTTTAGAAGTCTTCTGGAAGTGTTACTTAAATACGTCTTTTGTTAAACAAGGCTTTTCCGGTCACATATGTTCACATAAAAGAGGATTAATTGTTTACAAGAGTAAAAAGTTAGTTACTGAAGTTAGTTTGAAACTTTAACTATTGGAATTTTAAGATCAATCACCATTAGAGCAAAACGAGTTCAATATAATAAGATAAGTCACAGATGTAATGAGAATATGAATCAACTGATACTTTAAAATATTTAAAAAGATCTATGCAATCGGGAAATAAAATAGCACGTTTCACGAATTCCTTAGCTGAAATTAATTAGTACAAAGAGTGAGTTTAATTATCTAAAATTTGCACTTAGTTTACTATACGGAATTTTCAAGTAAAATCGTTTTAATCACTCTTCCAAATTCAAACAACAGCATTCATGAACCGATAGATAACTGTACCCATAGTGTTATACCACAATGCATACATCACAATGGATGGTGTTTTTTGCAGCGGGAGAGCGATCCTAATTTTGAAAACGCCGTTTATAGGCGGGTTCTGTGTTGAAGACCCAGACCGTCCGACTCGTCCAGAGGACTAAGAGCAGCTATTTGGACGGCCGGGAAGAGGCGGGTTCTGTGTGTATAAACTTAGCCGTTGTGACCGCGTGCAACCTAAGCACAATCAATATATTTTAAATAAAATTTGAAGGCAGCTGCATGTTCGAATTAAAATCATCAGTCTCCATAGATGCTTGCCATTTTTTCAATGACCTGGCACTTCTTTTTCTTCGATCTACCCGAAGGTGTAAGGTATCTGTTTGGACGGCCGGGATGTGCCACCCAATTTAGACCGGAACCGAGTGGGAAAGGCATCCACAGGGATCGTACCTTCCTTTCCCTACCACCAACCTCTCGGAAAGACTTACGGATCCACATGTTTAACGTGATCATTCGCCCAATTTTAGCGACAAGATCGTGAACCATTTTGCCGTTAGAGGACATTGCTCTGGTGTATCACAGGGGCTGGATCACATAACACCCTAAACGAACACCCCAACATTGGTGGGATTGAAAACACAACCCGGCAGTAGAGATAGCATGAATAAATGCTTGCCACCTCTCAGATCCGAGTCGGCATGCTTGCCAAATTATAGCAGATAAACTTTTATTGCTGCCATTGTTGGTATTTGTTATTCCATGCTGATAAATGCATAATAAGCACAAAACCGGTGCACGGATGTTGCTATATAGCACAGTCTTGGTTATTTCAAATTCTCCATACTGTTCCACAAAATTAGTAGCACCCAATTCCACAAATGAACTCATAATCAATATGATTTATTCGCCCTTCATCTTTCCTTTACAAGGACCTTATTACGCATCTTAATAATACTAATCTACTAATTTGCTAACTACGACCTACATTCCCCTTATACATTTCAATCTTTGTCCCCACTACAACTTCTTTACCCTTCCCTTCATTGTTGCTCCCGTTGGGTTTCATAACCGACCTTATCTATACAAGTATATACATTAGGTTTTTGTATACAATGTCCTGTAAAGTTGAAAGTAAGCCAAATAAGTTTTGAACGATGGCAGCTAGAGCTGTGAAAATGATGTGCCGGTACGATAAAATCCCCATGCAATACCATGTGAGATTGATGACAGCGTCCATAGCGGCAAAATTTGGATGCTAGCACTTCTATTTTGGAAACTATGAAAGATACTGATAATAAATCAATAAGAAAGTTGATCACAGATTAATAACAAACGTTATTTCACTTAATACAAAAGCGCTATTTATATAACGTACAGTTTAACGTAAAGTATGTTCAATATGCCCATTGTTTGTATGAAGAAAATAACTTCCTGTTGCACGTTCATCAGCATTACTGGTGAACGTAGACCAGCAGGAAATCGTAAGGCATATTGCCGTGCAGTTTCCACAGCGTTTCGTATAAATTCGCCGTAGTAGTACCATATCGCAATAATCTTCATTTGAATAGCAAGTCATGATTTTTCTGACACAATGATCATCAAAGTACGCACATCTGATAATCGACAATCATTTTCAAAGTCTCTCTCATATTTTATCTGCAGGAAGCGTCGCAAACAACATTTACATACGATACACACAGAAATACTTAGATTTCAATTTGCACCATTTGCTTCTGCAGAATGGCATTCCGTACTAATTCGATGATGATCTAAAACTTTCTAATTAACATTTCTATCTGTGTCTTTCACAGTGTTCGAGATAGGAGTACTAACTTCCGAATTTTGTTACTTCGGGAGCTACAGTCAGCCTCATCTAGTAGCGCATAGTCACTTTACTACACTGATATATCACTTTCATAGCTCTAGCTACCGTAGTTGGAAATTCTATATGGCCTAATTACAACTTCATAGGGTGCACTCTGACTCTATATAAGGTCAGTGGATTCCCATTGCACTAAACTCTTTTCACCATCGATTTAGAATTTAACCCCCAAAACGCAGCCTTCGAATCTCCTGGTGGCAAGTCTCCCCCCATCCTCCCCTTTACCCATAAACTCCCCTCCAATTCATCAAGACCTGTTCCTGCAGTAAAAACCTGATGACTGAATCCGTAATTTTGGCATTGCAGTCACGAAATAATTGCGTCGTTTTTAAACCTTCAATTAGTTCCCCCTCCTTTATTTCCTTTGCAGAACGAGCCCCTTCCGTTTCGGCTTGTTGTAAAGAGCAAGTAAAATAAAGGGCCTTCTTAATTGCGGCACAGTTTCTTTCAGAAGATATTATAGAATATTTAAAATAAAATGGTTGGTTTTATCTAAAATTATTGTTTACTTCCATATAATCTGAAATTATTGTTTACTTCCATATTATCTGAAATTATTGTTTACTTTCATATTATCTGAAATTATTGTTTACATTCATATTATCTGAAATTATTGTTTATTTTTATATTATCTGAAATTATTGTAACTTTTATATCATCTGAAATTTTTATTTACTTCCATATTATCTTATTGTTCTCTTTCATATTATCTGAAATTATTCTTTACTTCTATATTACCTTATTTTTTACTTTCATATTATCTGAAATTGTTGTTTATTTTCATATTACCTGAAATTATTGTCTACTTCCGTATAATCTGAAATTAATGGTTACTTCCATATTATCTGAAATTATTGGTTACTTTCATATTATGTGAAATTACTGGTTACTTTCATATTATCTGAAATTATTTTTTGCTCCCAAATATTGTATCATTCTAAAAAAAAAAAAAAAATTTCTGGAATGAGGAACTTTGCTCGACTATATCATACATCCATATTTCATTTATTGTTTAACTATAAATAATTACGTTGCCCTGGCCTTACTTAAGCTCACTCAACTTAAATAATACAGATAGACCACTCAATTTACAAATCGCCTGTTTCGAACTAAAATTATTCCCTCCCTTCGTTTCAATCCAAATACTTTAGTTTTAACGTAACGAATGCATATTACTTATCTCCAAATTTACAACTTTAAATACATGCGGTAATAAATATCGTATAATAATTTTCAAGTAAAATGGATTGTAGTACATGTAAAACACAGAGAATGAAAATGCAGATTATCTAACAATATTGGCAATCGTAGATACCACAAATAGAAACAACAAATATTGAATTCCCAAAATCATACAAAAAGATACATGGAAAACCATATTTTAAAATAATGGCCAAATAACCGGTATAATACAAAAGACAAAAAACATACATTTAAATTATTAAAAATAGTAGGAAAACATTCTGCACACTTTCAAAATATTTCTGATAATTCCTAACAAATCACGGTTCTTTAACCTTTTGCTTACGGGTGGGACAGCGTCCATCCCAAACGATGAACCTCTCAAAAAGACAGATATTTGACATACCCTATCCCAAACAGCTCGATCTCCCTTTGCAGACATTGGCGTGCATAGACGCCAATGTCTGCAATGTCTGTTTGGGATAGGGTATGTCAAATACCTGTCTTTTTCAGAGGTTCTTCGTTTGGGGTGGACTCTGTCCCACCAGTAAGAAAAAGGTTAACAGAATTCGGGTTTAGAATCAACAAAAGCCTCTCAGAATATTATATATATATATATATATATATATATATATATATATATATATATGTGTGTGTGTGTGTGTGTGTGTGTGTGGTAGTCTGGGCAACAATGAGCCCTTAATTGAAAATGTCAGTGAATGAATTAAAAACATTTCAAAAAACAAATTTTATATTAATAAAATAAAAAATTTATACGACTTCGTTAAGGAAAATGAAAGTAATTTTTGCTGTACAATTTAGGTTTTAATAGTAAATTCATTTATTGATCATTAAAATTTCATTTAAAATTGTTAATAATTTTAATAAATATTGTTTTAGACTTATTCTGTTACGTAAATTGTTACTCATTTAGTTACTCAATTGTTACCATATATTACCATATGGTAATATTGTTGTGAAGAACATAAAGGACTTTTATGCTTTCTACATAATACGTATATACATATAAAATTTTATAACAGAGTAACTGCATTCGTTCTAGGATTATCGCCTCTCTCTCTATCTTTCTCTTTTTCTATATATATTTCTTACTACATCTCTGTCTGTCGAACACACACACATACACAACATATAAACATATCGTTTAATCCGTATATATAACGTTTACAAGAAAAGGGTGCAGTTGTCATGTTGTCAAACATTTGCGAAATTCTGTTTAGGACCTTGTTAAGTTAAACTTTTCGGCCTGATTCTAAAATGCAACACCGCATGTATTTATATAATTTCAACTTATCAAATTTTTTAATTAACCGAGAACATTAAAACAGAGAAAAAACGCTCGAAAATGTTGGGATTGATAGTTAAGTTTAATTTATCAGATTTGGCAAAGCATAGAGCATAACGGAAACATATCCTGTATTTGAGAGGCATGCTGTATAAATCCAGTAAAAACTAAAAATGTACAGTTGTTGGTATAATGGCTATATTCCACATTATATCAGAAGCAAAATTACAGACAGCTGCACTTTATTCTTGTAAACCGTCACATATTGTCAACAAATTACGAAATTCCAAATAACGTAATACTTAAAGGTATAATTACTAAAATATGTAAACATAAGTATAATGTTCAAAACAAATTTATAAACAAAATTAACAGTTTGGAATCGTTAGTATTACGCATTCATCTATCTGTATTTATAACTGAAGAGTTATAAATCTGCATGAATGAATTTAATTAAAATCATCGAAGAGTCGACAAAACTATTTTTGTTAAAAATATCTTATACAGAACCACACATAAATTACCTACAATTATATGCTACTCCAAAATTAATATATGATAATAATTGATGTAATTTTTAAATTCGACTATTTTAAGTCTACTAATTTTTATTAAAAATTTTGGCATATTTATTTTAACAAAATAGTACCTTATACAGTACGAGAAATAAATTAGCCACAATTATATGTTACTCCGAAAGTAATATATGTTACTAATTGACGTAATTTTCAACTATTTTAAACCTACAAATTTTTATTAAAATTGTTCGACCCATTTGATTTTATTAAAAAGTATCTTATACAATGCCAGAAATAAATTAGTGACAATCATGTGTTACTCCGAAAGTAATATATGATAATAATTGACGTAATTCTTAAATTCAACTATTTTAAACTCACAAATCCCCTATACTGTTCTTCACAAATGAGATTTCTGTACCATATTTTACAAACTGGTTGCTAATGAATATAATTTCCCTTTATAAAAACCTTGACTTCTTAATAATACTAATCTATCATTTTGTTAAATGCGACTTTACTTGCGACTTTACTTGTTAGCGACCCACTTTCCCCCATATATTTCTCAATCCTGCTCCCTCCCCCCCCCCCTTCCACCTCTTTGTCGTTGTAATTAATTGCAGTAGGTTCTTGATGGTATTGATTTTACCACCAGAATGCAGTTCTTATATTCATTGTTACAAGATTTTCCCTTTTACCACAGTGTACCCAGAAATTCATCAAAACAAATTCCTGACGAGAAACCTATTGCAAATTTATTTTCATTAAAAAGAATCTTATACAGTGCCAGAAATATATTAACTACAATTATTTGTGGCTACAACGACTTCGTAACGTTAGCATGACAGTCACGAATAATCGGGCTGCTTTATAAACTTTTAATTAGTCCTTACTACCTTGTATTTCCCTTTCAGAACAATCCCTTTCCGATTTGGCTCCTAAAGAACATGAGAACTAAAGCGATGTTCTTCACTGCAGTATGAATTATTTTATATAAAAAAATCTAGTGTGGGCAGTACATAACTTTTCCTAATGCAATAAATGTACTTCTTTTACAGCGGAATAATAATGTACAAATATTAATCTACAGAAGATTTTAATAAATGATTCATAGATTTGGTATCATTTTTATTAATTTAACGTCATTTTTGCAGTAGTTAATATACCAATACACTAATATTTAATTTTATTATTACAAATTTATTTTCATTAAAAAGAATCTTATACAGTGCCAGAAATATATTAACTACAATTATTTGTTGCTCCAAAAGTAATATATAATAATAATTGACTTAATTTTTAAAAGCAACTGTTTTAATCATGCAAATTTTCCGTACTGTTCTTCATAAATATCAAGTTAGTGCACTATCTTTTACAAACTGATTGCTAATGAATATAATTCAATTTCCCTCCATAACTCCTTTTCAAGAATCCCGCCCTCCTCTCCATAGTACTAATCTACCATTTTGTTTAATGCGACTTCAGTTTGCGACCTACTTACGCCTTATAACCCTCAATGTTTTCCGCCTACCACCCCTTTGTCGTTTTCATTAATTGTACCACGTTCTTTCCAGCATCGATTTTACCCACAGAATGTATAGTCCTCATTCTTCCTCGTCGCAAGTTCTTCCTCCCATTACCACAGAGAACTCAGCAATTCATCAAGAACTATTCTTGATGAGAAACCTCGATGACTGAATCCGTAATTTTGGCATGGCAGTCACGAAATAATTGAACCGTTTTTTTTAAACCTTCAATAAGCTCTCCCTTGCATTTCCTTTGCAGAATGAGCACTTTCCGGTTCGGCTTGTAAAGAGCATGAAAAATTAAGCAATGGTCTTAATTGCGATACAAATTCTTTTAGCAAATATTATAAAATTCTTAAAACAAATGGTGTTATCTTGAATAGCTCTCTAGCACAATTTTTATGAAGTATCATTATTGAAACAAGTATGAATTTATTGGTTTACAGTATAATTTAAACTTTAGCATAGTAATTTAAATCTTTACCTACTTTTTTTCTGGTGGAGGAATCATTTTCGTCCTTTTAGTAATGTTTGCTTAAACAAGAAAGAGAATGCGACGTCGTTTGCATACTGCTTTTAGCAATTTTCGCCAAGTTTAAATTAAATACCATGTTTTCAAAATAATGCTGTAAAGAATATTAAGGACATCCTTAATAAATCAAAAACAAAAGGCTTAATAATTGTTTACTCGTGCGGAAAATGATTAGAGCTTAAATATATTCATCCCACAATTCAATGTGAAAATGCACTTGCGATAGATTATAAAACTTGAGTGAAACTGTTATTTGACAGCATTGTTTTAAGAATTATGTGGACAATAAATATTCTAAGTTTACGCAAATGAATAGGAGAATAGTTTAACGTAACTTTAGTTATTTGTCATTTGTTAACTATGTTAATAATGCAATAAGGAGTTTTAAATATTTAAATCGCGATGCTCTTATATAATATATATGTATACATATATATATATATATATATATATATATATATATATATATATATATATATATATATATATATATATATATATATATATATATATATATATATATATTAGAAAAATGTAATAATAAAAAATTCAAGTAATATTAACATCACCATAGAAGCAAAACCACGGCAATAATGCCGATAAAAGAAAAGAACAGCACCGGCCCAAATTCGATGATTAATCAGAATTAAATTCATCTGATTAAATTCAGGTCTAAGTATTTAATTCTAATTAAATATATATGTATATTATATATTATATATATATATGTATGTATATTATACATATATATATATATAGAGAGAGAGATAGATATATGTATGTATATTATATATATATATATATATATATATATATATATATATATATATATATATATAGAGAGAGAGAGAGAGAGAGAGAGATAGATATATGTATGTATATTATATATATATATATATATATATATTTCTATCCACCTAATCTACAACTCATTGAAAATGTATATACATCCAACTGGATCAATTTTCTAGACGTTAGTTTAACAATTAAAAATGCAAATACAATAAAATTTAAAATCTATGACAAAACAGAAACTTATAACTTCAAAGTAAATAAACTTCAACATTTCTCTTCCAATCTTTCCAAATCTGTATATAGAAATATAATTATTAACCAGTTATTAAGAATCAAAATGTTAAGCACACCTTGTTACTACAAAGAACATCTTCATAAATTCATAAACACCGTTATCAAAAATAACTATCCGCCCAATCTTATTTTTTATTTTATTAAAACACATTTTAAATTTAAATTCAAAAACTTGCAACAATTACAGCAACATATTGACAAATCATACTCTAGCATTTCTAAATAATTCATAATCTCCATGTCTTCTTCTAACAGTTAAACTATTCGTATAATTCACTTTAACCTGCTTTGAGAAAACTGCTTAGTCAGTAACAAAAAATTCACTGTAACCTGTTCTGAGATGATTGGTAATACACATGCTTTTCCAGAAGTACCACAGTACTAGGGGTAGATATATTTTCATTATATTCTTTTGATATTACTTTTTAATACTTTGCATCCTTATTACAATAATTAGCCACAAGCTGGTGTAACAGAATATTTTATATTCATGTTTGATTTTTTTGTGTTTTTGATCCACTTTGTCTTTTCTTCTACGTCGGGCCATTTACATTATTTCTGTAATACATTTTACATTTGTGTAAACAGAAACGTAGAATCAGCATTAATGAAACATGTATGGCCCTTGATTACGTACATGGTTTCAGAAATGTTTTTCATATTCATTTTATTCCTTTTTTATATTCACTAGATTCCATTTATTCAATTTCCAAACTTCTTGCATAGCTCATCGTGCTACACTAGGCTTCTGATTTGCAATTTTTTTACCTTTACCTACAGTTTACAAGCAATTTTCTTTGGTACGATGCTGCTAAACTTCGGTGATCTAACGAGAACCGGTGTTTTCAGCACGGTACGACCGTTGGCTTTTTAAGCCTAGTGCTCTTCCACATGTTTTGCTTTAATGCTTAGTTATTTACTATTTTTCAATATGTATCTTAGCATTCTCACAAAAGAAAAGTTTGATTTTATAAGTAATTTGAATTTCTGTAATATTTTAAATGATCGCATTGAGCGCGACGCAAAGGATGTTCCGTGAAGTTTTCGCACGTTTCACAGATTCGACCCCTTCTACCAGTGGATATTACTACGCTTGTCCGCCTAGAAGTTTAAGGCAAGCCTTCAATCCATGTATTTTATTTATTCATTTAATTATTTAATTATTTGCTTTAGCTGAAAACACACGATTTGGAGAGTGCAATTTTTAAATAAAATCCTTTTTAAATTGTGTTAAATTGCAAAGTAGCGGACGCTTATTTAATTATGGGTAATTTGTTCTAGTATATAATAAAATGCTGATACAGTTTTTTGTTTGGCCCCATGTTCTTTTTTTGTTGTTGTTCGCACAATGGCTAAGTAGGATTGGTAACACAAAAAAAACCAATATTTTAACAATGATATACATTACGGCAAGTGGCTCACTATCTTCTGAGACAAATAAGGATCTAGTCATTACAAAGAATAATACCGTATAATCAGATAAACCAGAATGACTACCGATGTATGTTATAAATGTTCGGGCGCCCTTTAGCTCCAGATAAATTCTCGACACAACTCGCGAAGATTCCCCAAAGAGCTCCGAATTCATCTTGTACAGAAAAGACTATTCATTCTTGGAATATTCCTCTATCTCCCTGGAGTATCTATTCCATCGATATCCATAGCGTCCATAAATAATCCGAACCGTCACCCACGGCTATTTAGTAGCCGGAAAAGCAGAAACAGGGCCTTCTCACAAAGGCCCTTTCTGTCCGGGCCCCAATCGGGCCTAAAGACCGACAATTGATCAATTACCCGTTATATCGGGTAATCAATCAAGGCCCGCCTTAAGACGCGCCGGATTTCTTTTCTTCTTGCTCGTCGCCGAAGTCAAGGGTTACAAGGATGGCAATACGTGACGCTGAGGTCCGATAGATGGAGCTGTGCGTGGAGAGATTGGAGGAAGTTGTAGTGCTTTTTCATTCTTTTGGTTGATTTTGCTTTATACTCGACTTCGATTTAGCCATCGGTAAAATTGGGCGCCATGTTTGGGAGGAGAGGAAAGGGGTTAGGCTTAATGAATAATGTACGGCGGTACGTGATCTAGAGCTGACGTTTTGACCTACTAAAGACGCTATTCTTAGTGGAAGAAGTATTATTGAACAAATTCGTTTATCTAACACATACTGGGAGTTTTAATATTGATTTATATGCTGTTTTAAAAGTGGGCGTTCAAATTCAAATATGTAATGCTACAATGTCTTTAATAATAACTAGGTCTTGCAAAGAAGCGATTTTATCAATAAGTACAATACTCTTTGTACGAAGGATAAGACAAACTTGAGCAACGTATAAAAACATAAATAATACAATAATGCAGCATACAGCTGTTTTGAGGATAATATGGATCCTTTTCGTCAGTGCAAGAGAGATAATAAATCCGAAGTCCAAAAGAGGTTTGTTGGTTCTCTTGCACTGAAGAAGGGGATCCAGTATATTCTCGAAACAGCTGCATTATTGTATTATTTGTGCGTTTATACGTTGCTCAAGTTTTTCATAAACGATTTTATATTTATTATAATTATAGAGTGCTTGGCTTCAATCGTCTTTCTCATGTATTCATTTTCTTTGCTTTACAGGTCCACATATCTTTATATATAAGAATAAAAATATCTTTATACAAGCTTTCGTTCATAAATAATTCATTGTTAAAGTTTAGGTTTTTGAGTCAGCCAAGATAATTAATTAAAAGCATTTATGCGTATGAGAGTAACGTTAATAATGCTATCGACATACTTTGTCCAAATATAGAAATTTATTTTTAAGCGTTTTCATCTAAGTTGTTCTTTTCCGGACCTCACATACATACAATACAACCCTACACAGGCAAACACCACTCCAAATATATTCAAGATACGATTGATATACATTACTCATTAAAAATATAGAATTCATGTCATTAAAAATATTGAATTCAAAAACTTTCGAGAAAATAATATTTTCTCCAACGCATACTATAGAGAAAATAATTACCTAAGCTGCAAAACTATGCGATCAATTTCTATAACTTAGTATTTGATAGAATAATTTAAATGCATTTTCATCAGAATTGTGTGAAAGTTAAAATAAAATCTGTCAAGCATGTTACAGTTTCATTTAAAACAATGATTTTACAAACACATCTCGCAAATTTGCGTATCGCAAAAGTAACTTCACAATCAGAAAAACATTGGCAGTTTGATAGAGTTTTCGAAACATTTCACAATATTTAAAAATCGAAATTATAGCCATTATATTTCAAAACTAGAAACCTGATTTTCAATGCAATTATATATCCTATATAGGACTTTCAAAAAGGTACAAATTACTTTTTTCAGATCATAGCTAGCACTTTTAATTTTCAAGATATAAGCATTACACACTTGAAAACGGAAAATTTTCAATCTTCTTGACGAGATGGTTCCTCGAAAACTATAATAGCTTTGCAATTATAAATAAAGAAATTAAATTTCCTACTGAACATTTTTGTCTTACTGTTTATATCTATCGTTTATAGTTTAGAAGATATTTCAAATATTTTAGTCAAAGTGAAGCAAAAACTCGCTCAGATGAAAACTTTTTAGTTTTTCCGAAAAAAAAAAGTTCAAACTATTAAAATATCGATATTATTTTTATATATTTATACATAGAACTATATTTATGATAAAATAAGTAAAAATTGTTTATAGTTTTATCAATTAAGTTTGGAGATATAAGCGTCCAAAGTGTTCACATTTTCTGCAGTCAGAGATAACTCAACCGTAAATTTTATTCACACACACACACATATATGTGTGTGTATGTGTGTTTTAATTTTAAAGCTATAAGTATTATACACTTGAAAACGGCGGCCGTCCAAATAGCTGCTCTAAGTCCTCGGACGAGTCGGACGGTCTGGGTCTTCAACACTTGAAAACGGATAATTTTCAATCTTCTTGACGAGATAATGCCTGCATAGTAATAAGTGTACACTTTTACACATTAATCGCCTCAAAAGTCTATGCTATATGTACAATTTTCCCACCTTATTTGTAGATCGCTGTATAAGTACGATCCTCGGTAGTTGTGGAAACACCATAAAATAAACACCGCCCCGGCGGGCAAAAATAAAAATGTGCAAATATTACAAAAACAGTAATTTCGGTTACACAAAAAACGTGCAAAATTTTAAAAAAAAAACTCCTCGGCGGGTAAAGAAAACATTTTAAAACACTAATAAAACCGTTAAGACGGATATCTAAAAAGCAAATAAAACAAAATCAATTAAAGGCTCCAAAAAAAGTGTTATCCATACTTTAAATGTTTTCGATCGTAGAACTTCTCGGTTAGTTTCTGAACTATTGAGTTTGTCTCACCGAAAATATATACAACTACTTCCACTCGTTCTGGTCTGGTCCATTCCATCGCGGTTTTTCACGTGGTAAGCATTCAAGCTGAATTACGTGGTGGACGCCCATGAAGATTATTCACGCTGGCGGCCTTCAGACTTGTGAATTGCCCTTTTTTGCAAGTTTGTGATTTGTGCGCTATATTTTTCATGATTATGTGGAATTTTATATTCACGTGTTTTTATGCAATCATAAAAACAACGGATTTTAATATATCTGTCTAGAATGTGCCCCTGAAGGCGTTTCTGGCAGATATACTTTGATCTATTTTCCTTGTCCTGGCCTTTCCGTGTCTACATTTCCAGCCCTTCCTCGTTACTTGCACTCCTGCACTTTCGTTTTTATTATTTCAATTTATTATTTTAATATATATTTATTTATTTATTTTATTTATTTATAATATATATATAAATTTCAAAAGTAAAAACTGTGCGGGACCAGGTATTGAACAAGGAAATTTGGAAATACAAACCCAATGTTCTACCATCTAAGCTACCAGGAATCGATAAAAGTCATCAGTTTTTCTGTCTTGGAATAAATAAACAGTGATAGTTTTAAGAACGTGGACACAATATGGCTACTGAACACTTAAACATTGATATATTAATAATTCATATATTTATATATTAATACATCTTGTTATTTGAATACCAATGCCATTTTTCTGAGTATGCATGAACAATTACATATTAATGAGCACAAATAAAATAATTTGTTTTAACTGACAAAAGAATATTTTTTACCCTATTGTATCGTTCTGCTTTGAAAAAGCTGCAAGAAACCGTGGCAGTAGTTTTCGTTGTATTCCGCTTGCCTGTAAAAGTTGTTTCTCGGCATGTTGAGTTAGCTTGCAGTGAAAGAAAGATTCGCTGTAGTTGTGCCCTTTCCGTCTCTTAGAATAAGAGTTGATCAAATTTCATGTATACTCTCATGTTTAATCTAAATAGAATTGAAAGTTTGTGTGTATATTTGTTTATCTGTTCCGTATACAAATATGCTTTTTTATTAACACTTTACAACAAAGTTGAAAAGTGCTTATGACTTTGTTCATTCTGTCTGTCTGTCTGTCTGTCCGTTAGCACGATAACTGCCGTAAAAATGACTTAATCAAAATGAAATTTCAGTATGTTGTTCAGACGGTCTGTAGAACCTATTGGAATATAAATGAATAATACTACCCAATTAGTTTTGGCTTGAACCCGGATTGAAAAAATGAAATACATTGAACCCTATGGGACCTAATTTTTCAAACATTTTTTAAGCGGATTTAAAATTCACAAATTGCTTCGAAAATTTTAGGTAATATTCAAATTGTTCATAAAATATATAAAAAATAATTCAGCAAAATATGTTTAGTAGTTTTCTAAATAAAAATTAAAATAATAATTACACCCCTTATAGGAAGCGATCACGTGACCATGATATGAAAAAATCACGGGACACACTTCAAAATGAAATATGGCATCCATCTTGTCTCAAAATCGTGATTTTTAAAGTTCTTTTTAATTCATATTGAGCGTTGTATCCGTCTTAAAACCGCTTTATTTCTGCTTAAATTCTGTGCATCTAAATACTGAAACAACGCAATTACAATATATTTGAGTTTAAATGATCATCCAAATTTGATTATTTCTACAACGAAGCCTATTTTTTACTTATGTAAAATTTAAACAGCAAAATATGTAGAATGAGCTATATAAGAATTGCTGTATTTCTTTAACGAAAAATTATTTAGCTCATGGAGTCTGCATAACTGATATGAATGAAATATTCACTGATTTTACAGAGAGAAGGACAATTTTTTTCGATGAAGTTTTAAGCAAAGAGTTTAATTACTTGTAGCTCCATGGTCTTAATTTTTAAATAAAATGAATTATTATAGTATTGTGATGAATGAAATAAATGGGAATATATTTATGAATGAAATGCTGCTTTTGTAGAGAGAGCCAGGCGTGTTATTTTTTCTATGACGTCATTTGAATGAATTTCAGTTGTTTTCGATGAAGTTTTCAAATATAATAAATTATCGTAGTATTATAATATTTTTAAAATATTACCGAGGAATGTATCGCATTTTAGAGATGTTTAAACCAGGCAATTTATATTTCAATGCCGTCATTTGAATGAAGTTCATTTTTTTCGATGAAGGTTTAAGTTTTCAAATATAATAAATTAATACAGTATTGTGATAAGTTTTAAACTATTACCGAGGAATGGATTGCATTTTAGAGATGTTTAAATAAAATTGCATTGAAGTGGGAAAGTGTTTCATAATCAATGCTTTAAGCATGATTGATATTTCTTGTTTCTTATTTGGTTTGATTATTCTCTAATTCACTGCGGGTAACTTCGTCTGTGCTTCGGATTTCGGAAACCAGGAATTGTCGGCATATTCGTAACAAGAAAGATCAATGATGCATAAAGCATTGATTGTGAAACACTTTCCGACTGAAATGCAATTTTATTTAAACATCTCTAAATTGCGATGCATTCAGCGGTGATATTATTTTAATTATTACAGTACTACAATAATTTATTTTACTTGAAAACTTAAAACTTCATCGAAAACAGTGAACTTTATTCAAATGACGTGATCGCAATATAAAAAGTCTGACTCTCCATGTAAAATCAGTGAATATTTCATTCATACGCTTTTATTCCAAACTCCAGAGTTAAATAATTTTGCGCGAAAAAAATCCAGCAATTCTTATAAAACTCATCTTACAATCACTTGTTTACATTCTGAATCCATTAAAATTAGGTTTCGGTGTAGAAATAATAAAATTTTGATGATCATTTTAACCCAAAAATATTGTAATTGCATTGGCGCAGAATATAGATGCACAGAAAATACGAAAAAATAAAGCTGTTTTAAAACGGATGAAACAATAAATATACATTTAAAAGAACTTTAAAAATCACGATATTTACTCTGAAAAAAAATATGAATGCCATATTTCATTTTGAAGTGGATCACGTGATCTCTTCATATTATATGGGTGTCATTATTATTTTAATTTTTATTTAAAATATTCCCAAACATATTTTGCTGAAAATTGTTTTATACATATTTTATGAGATAATTTAAACATTTCCTTCAATTTTCGAAGCAATTTGTGATTTTTAACATTTTTTTAAAAAAATAAAGTGGTTTTAGGACGGACACAACACTCAATATGAATTAAAAAGAACTATAAAATCACGATTTTGAGACAAGATGGAGCCATATATCAATTTGAAGTCGGTCACGTGATCTTTTCATGTCATGGTCACGTGATCGCTTCATATAAGAGGTGTTATTATTATTTTAATTTTTATTTAAAAAAACTACTGAATATATTTCGCTGAATTTTTTTTTATACATTTTATGGAACAATTTGAATATTACCTAAAATGTTCGAAGCAATTTGTGAATTTTAAATTCGCTTAAAAAATGTTTGAAAAATTAGGTTCCATAGGTTTCAGTGTATTTCATTTTTTCAACCCGTGTTCAATCCAAAACTAATTGGGTGATACTTGTTCATTTAAGTAAATTCTCATATGTGCCACAGATTGTCTCAACAACATACTAAAATTTCATTTTGATAAAGTCATTTTTACGGCAGTTATTGTGCGAACAGATAAACAGCCAGACAGAATGAACAAATTTATAAGCATTTTTCAACTATATTGCAAAGTGTTAAAAAATATAAAATTATAAACTTCCATAGAAAAGCACTAAAAATGAGATATTTTTGCCTAAAATTTATTTGAAGAAAATGATATCACATTTATTAGCAACGGAATTAAAACAAATGTGCTTATACGTTAAACGATTGTTATCCAATTCATATAACTGAAATAATAATCAAAGGGATCTAAAATTAAATTTTGTAAACGAGAGGCATTTTTTGTACTACCAGTATACCCGTTCTTCGCACAGAGTATGTAATATAAAGAAACTTAAAATACACAATTAGCGGTGAACTTTTAATATTTTCAGTTTTCTTTTTTTAAATTTTATAATAATTCCAAGAAAAAGTAAAGAGGTGAGTTCCCCCATGTCGAGACAATAAGCGGACAGATAGGAGCGCAATTCAAAATGTTACTTATATATAGTAGCTGATATACCCGACGTTGCTCGTGATTTAAAATATGCACCTGTAGTATTCTAGATAACATTATTATTCAAAACATTCTCTTAGACTATTTAATTTAATTATCCTAAAAAGAGGTATAAGAATTTCTGTTCTCTCTACAGAAAATTACTTTCAGAGGAAGATCTAAAGAATAAAACATCTTGATCCCATTTGTAAACATGTGTGATATTTCAGAATGCAAATAAAAAATGTTGAAGAAAAAGAGTGTGTGTATGTGTATGTTGTTGAGACCCAGACCATCCGACCTACCAGAAAGGTGTAAGGTGACTGTTTGGACGGCTAGGTGTATGTGTATGTGTATATATTCATTCTTACTCATAAACTATCCAACGAAATTTCATTCATTTCAGTAAATAAATCAATTATGGATTTCCTTGATGCTGATTAAAATTTAGTATTATTTAAAAAAAAACAATATAATTTCTTTTTAAGAAAATGACTAACAAAAATATACAACATCTAAAACAAAATAAAAGGAATAATAACCAAAGACTAAATATACTTAAATGTATTCATTAAGTGCTTGCTTTAGGCGTAAATTTTGATGACCAAATAAATAAATTTGATTCTATCATTCTAACATATACCAACCTCGAAATATTTCAATTTTTTGGAATTTTTTTTGCGACTTTACCATTTAACAATTCTCCAAGTCGCCACATGAAAAAGGGAATTGTTTTATAAGACATCGTTATATATTCACATTGTTATATAATTAACATTGTAATATAATTAAAAATAACTATGCATTTTCCCCCTTTTCTTTTTGCACTATAAAACTTGTTAATTAATACATACTAAATAACAATAATTAATACATTACATTATTAATACGTTATGTAATATATTAATAAATATATACTAATATGACAAGCAATTAATACACTATGTAATATATAAAAAAAAATGAATAAGATTTTATTGTGAAAGTCATGTCCTGTCCATATCAAATACTTTAACTCCGAAACTATTTGATTCCTCTCTTTATTAGTTTTATGTACTTTTATATCAAATTGCTTTAGTTACAATAAATTTAAAGAACTCTTAGACCCAAAAAGAATTTGATTAATC
Source organism: Amaurobius ferox (assembly GCA_951213105.1). Taxonomy (NCBI): domain Eukaryota; kingdom Metazoa; phylum Arthropoda; class Arachnida; order Araneae; family Amaurobiidae; genus Amaurobius; species Amaurobius ferox. The sequence continues at coordinate 21,577,075 of OX578140.1, forward strand.
CATATTTACGAAAAATAAAGAGACGCGCAGCTTGGAACTCATGTCCTTCACTGCAAGCTGATACAATTTGCCAAGAAACAACTTTTACAGGCATACGTATGGTAAAATGAAAACTGCCGCCACAGTATCCTAAAACATTTTAACGGGAGTAACAACTTCGGTCGGGGTATCTGGATGAAATTGAGAAGTTATGAAAAATGCAAACATTTTAGACGCTTGTATCTCCGAATCTGATAGATGAAAATATAAATAATTTGTAATTATTTGGCCAAAAATGGGGTACCATTTATGAATACACAAAAGTAGATTTGACGCTTAATTTTATTAACTATTTTTTTATTCAAAACATGCAAACGTTTTGGAGCGAGTGAGTTTTTGCTCCACTTTGCTTACTTTCATTCGATTGTAAACTATGAAAGTAGCTAATGAACAGTAAACGACGAAATTGTTTAGTTAAACAATCCAGTATCTAGATCAATATTTTTTTTTAAACAAAGATCTTATATGTAGAGAGAGATATATATTTTATACATAGATGGATATATATTTTTTATATATGGATAGATATCTTACATATAGATAGACATATATATATTATGTAATAGATCCATCTGATTAATATTTTTGTGAAGTTGGTGGAGATTGAAAATTAAAGATAAATTTAAAAATAATAATGCTTATAATCTCAACTAAGAATGTTTGTTATAAACAGTACGTGTGTAATTTATAAACATAATATTCGGAACGTATGGGAGGTAAAATATCGATAAAATAAGTTTTTTGGGGCTTACGATGAAAAATCTATGAAATAAGAGTTTTATTTTGATGTTTTGCTATAATTACATCGATTAAACTCATTCATAGCGAATTAGTCAACGAAGCAATTTCAGGCCCAATTTTCAGAAACTTTTTTATAACTAATAATCGATTATTTTTTTAATTTTTATGTGAATGACATCTATGGTTGGATATCTCTGGCTAAAATCGGAGTGTGGCGAAAATTGTAAACACTTTGGACGCTTTATATTTTAGAACTTAATAGATAAAAATGTAAACAATTTTAATTACTGGAAATATAGTACAGATCTTGACTATATAAAAATAATTTCAAAATTTTAATATTTTGAACTTTTTTCTGAGAAAACTAAAAAACTTTTGCTTGACTTTTCTTACTTTTATTTGAAGTATCCTTGAAACTTCAAGATATAAATATAAATAGTAACCAACAGAAATATTCAATAAAAAAATCAGTTTCTAGGTCTATCATTTATTTTTATAAATATCTAATAGTTTTCGAGGAATTGGCTTGTCACGTTGAAGAATATTGAAAATCCCCCCCCCCTTTTTTTATCAGGATTCTATTGTTTATATCTTAAATTGAAAATGCTAGCTAGGAACTATCCTAAGTTAATTGTAGTTCTTTGAAAGTCCTATAAAGAAGTATAATTTGATTTTGGATAGCATTCTTAGTTTTTGAACTATAGTGGTTATAATTTCAATATTTTAATATTTTGACCTGGTAAAGTTTTCTGATGGGAAGGGAAGGTTAACTATTATGAGTGTTACAGCTCATATGTTTCCTTCTAGGTGAAATATTGATGTACGAGTACGAGATATTTTGTTTTATTTTAAAGAAATGATGAATAAGGTTTGAAGAGAAGAATTGAGGTCAAGTATGAAATTCTAGTATGCATTAATGTTCGGTCAGATATGTTTATATATTTACCTAAATCTGAAATCTCTAGTCAGGGATATTATATAATTTATATGCCGCCAGCAAGTTAGTTAAATAAATTGATATTTTAACATGAAATCCGGCTGAAATTTTAGCAAAAAGTAAAAGTGTTAGCTATAAACAGAACTCGGGTAATTTGAAGCTCTTTGAAAGTCCTACAAGGATATAGAATCGGATTTATTTTGGTATTGGTTCTTATTTTTTTTAATTGAGTGGTTAAAATTTTGATATTTTGATACTTTAAACAATTTTAAAAAAAGGTTATTTTAATTTCAATATTTTAATATGTTGTCATATTTTGTAATAATTGGGTTTAAAATGTTGCTGTTCAATAGAAAACAAACTATCCATAAAAACAGATATCCACGTAATAATTTTCATTTGATTGGGAATGGTCATTTTCTATATATAGATAAATATGGAAATTTTATTAAACAAGTTATTGAAGTGCTCAAGGACTTTCCTAGAAACACTGTATATACCATGAATGTAGATATAAATATGAATATTTTTGCTCTTTTTCTAAATATATATCTTTTATATACCACACTTCAATAATGACGTCACTACACGTCCTCTAATATTAAAATTCCGATAACCTCAAACAATACCTTCTAAAACCTCTCTTCTATCTTGACTTTACGGCTGCAACCTTGGTAAACTATTCCTCCCCCCCCACCACCACACTCTAGGATTTCTGCAGCAAATTCAATGGAAACAGGAACACCACATTCGCTACACACACACACCTCTCTTCTCTCTCGCTCACACACACACACACACACCTATATGCGAATGTATCTTTTGAATAAAAATGTCCATGGTGTGGTTGCTTTCATATTTATTCAGAAGTTTTACGCTCCACCTCGCAGGGGGAACATCAAAATTATCTGGAATTCAATGGAAAGAGGGGGGTGCCGAAAATTTATGCGCATTTTATTTGGGCACCCCCCTCCTATCCTCCACCCCGACTCTTTTTGGGTAGGCTTAACGGGAAAGGATTTTGCAGTGAAGAGTAAACTGTTTATTCTCAATCGAATGCGATATCTTTTTACTGCCTTGGTTTCTGCCGGTCTGTCCCATTCTTTGGCGTTTATCGAGCGTGGAGAGTGGTAAAGGTAGGGATGAGGGTAACACTATTTTGTACATCTGTCCGCTGTTTTAGAGGTTTCTTATTGGATGGGAGGGGCTGCTCAATAAATTTTTTGATATCACATAAAACGCAGCAGCTTGCGTAATCAGGTATAGTGTAAAAAAGGACTGTTATGCAATAAAAAATATGATGTGGGCAGCACATGAATCTTACCTACAGACTCAAATTTATTCTTTGTTTCATAATCCATTAAATTGAGTTTAATTTCTCAAAATAAACGGAACTTATTTTGTGTATAATTTACAATTTTAATACGTCTTTTATTTTTGTTACACATATTTTTAACATATTTTGTAACGTTGCCAGTTCTTCAAAATTCTGAAAAACTTGAATATCTCAAAGACGATTCATCCCACAGTAATAGGGGTGGCTTTATTCGTTTTAATTTTAAAAATTACGCATAAAAAGCATTTAAGCAATACATTTAATTATATTTAGTTTATATATTTAATTTATTATTTTTAATTTTGGTGAATTTTTCAAACCATTTCGTAATAAAAAGCCTGTTTTATTTTTCCGAATCATACCAAAAGCTAATCAATACCAAAGTAGCTTTACACGTGATTTTACTGCATTATTTTCTTAAATAAAATTCATAAAATAGTTTTTAACTACAGTGAAAAACATTGTCAGCTCTTTAAAATTATTTATATATATATATATATATATATATATATATATATATATATATATATATATATATATATACATACATATATATATATATATATATATATATCTGATAAATGATCTATTTTACAATAATAAAGTATGTCATATTTGTTTTGTCGTTTAACATTACGTGTAAAACAAGCATTTAAATAATTCATTTCAACAAATTTAGTCTTATTTCAGATTTTAACGATTTTTGTGGGTCAATTCGTAAAAGAAAGCAGGTTCTATTTTTCCGAATTGTAAATTTAATCAGTACCCATGAACATGATTCCAGAACAGAAACCAGCAACATTAAACTGGTTTTACTGTGTTTAGGACTTATACCAAATAGCAGTTAACTGCACAGGCAGCAAAAAAAAAAACATTTCCATATGCTGCAATTTTACGAATATTTGTGACAAACGACTAATTTTCGAACATAACAGGTTTTCAACAAGAGTCCATTTTTTCTTTTCTAAAAAAGTATTCAAAATATTAAATATTTTTTCCCACCCGAGCCCACTTATTTTTAATTTTCTAAAAAAATATTCCAAAATATTAAAAAAAATTTCCAACCCGAGTCTATTTTCTTTCTTATTTTCGTAAAAAAAAACATTAAAGGTTTTCTTCCAACCCGAGCTCCAATGCAATCTATAAATCTCCTACATTTCACACATTAGAATTATCGCACAAATTTTAATTCGACTTGCTCAATTTGTTGGAGAGGAGAGAAGCTCCATTTGGGAAAAATAAATTTTCAAATATTTCAAGAACATCTCATGATATGTTTTAAATAAGAATGCACATCATTTCTAACTACAAGTACTAACAAAGATTTTATAGTTAGTATATATTTTGTATTTATTTATTTTCTCCATTCTAGATCCAAAAGCTGACACTATCTACAAAACGCACACTATCTTCAGAATAGAGCTCTGCAAACAATATCATTCCCTTTTAAATAATAAAATACACATAAACACCACTATTTTCTTAATAATGTTTAATATATTTAAAATTTTTGTAACTCATTTCCAATGTTAGACAAACATGTTCGAAAAATTATGGACCTTCTCTAGATTGAGTTTCCTAACATTAAATAAACCTTTGGAGTATATTTATAAAATATTATATTGTTTTAGGTTTTCTCACTTTGTTTTAGAGTTATCGCAACCACAGACACAGGTACGTCACTGAAAAATGATTGATAAGTCATTTAGCTATGCTCAAAGATCTATCAAAATTGAGAGTCAGATTTTTGATCCCGCTATATTTTCTGTCTACATGCTATTATAATGCCAATGTGTGTTTGTAAAATCAAGTAAAAATGCCCGTTTATGAATAACTGTGTAAATTACCAAAATCTCTGAACTCACTTAAATGTGAAGTGTATTAAATTAATGATTTCCATATGCGATAGGGATTATCATGGAAATGCGACTTAATTTTGCAAAATATTAAATTTTCATCAATTAAGTGTCATTTTCATTGATTAGAGTGATTTTATCAATTGGGTGACATTTTTGTTAATTCGGTTATATTTTTATCAATTTGGAGACATTTTAAAAGGACGCCAAGTTTGTCGCCAAGTATTGACAGACTGACACATTTTTTAAAACGTCGGCAAATTTTTCGCCAAGAGGGACAGCCGGACTGACAGACAGACCCTGACGAAACATTATTACAATACATTCCCTAACAAAACATAATTTCATCGATTTAGCCTCATGTTTGTCGATTTGATTAAAGTTCAATTATTCGTTAAAATTCTTCAGCGATATACTCTCTCTCAATATCTATAACATCCATACATCTCCCTCCCTCACTCCCTCCCTCCCTCCCTCGCTCCCTCTCTCCCTCCCTCGCTCCCTCTCTCCCTCCCTCGCTCCCTCCCTCCCTCTCTCCCTCCCTTTTTCCCAATATCTATAACATCCATACAGGCGTATTTCCTCTAAAATATTATGGTATTGCTATTCCAAAATAAAATAGAATCCAAATATTCCATCTACATAGAAATTGCAATTTACTTTAAATATAATATTTTCTCACTCTATTTCCTATTTTCTCCCTCTCCTCCTTTCTTTCTCTCTCCCTTCTTCCCTTCTTCTCTCTCTATCTTCCCTTCCCTCTCACCTACCGTCTTCTTTTCCTCTTTCTCTCTCTTTCCTTCCTTCAATCTCCTCTTGTCTTTCTTCCTTTTCTGCTCTCTCTTAAAACTCATCCATAAAGACATTTTTTTAAATTATTATTACTATTATTATTACTTGTGTATAGTTAACTAATATCCCTTTCTCCAGATACATGAAAGTTGTAATTTACTCAAATTGTAATATTATGCAATTAAAACTTCTTCTTTCATTAATCAGTTTATTCTCATTACTGAATTTATTGAACTAACCAAGATGATAATTTTGTTGCAAAATAACTTAAATTTTATCCTAGTGTTTCAACAACATATATTGTTACACTTATCTAAACTTAGACTAACATTCTCGAAAAGTATTTCGTGAGATATTCGTAATATCAGATATGCTTTTTATATAATTTACCACATTAACAAGCATCATTATATGAAAAAAAGCTGATGTGGGCAACACATGACTTTCCTTATATAATGCAATGAATTTACTACTTTTACAGTTAAAAAAAATGTTATTCTTATAGTAGTAGATACTTATATTCTTTCCAAGATGGTGAATTTTCTTCAATGAGTCGTCATTTTCATTGATTTAGCGTCATTACTATCAATTTGGCGAGATTTTTGTTAATTTGGCAACAATTTAAAATGTCGCCAAGTTGGCGACATTCCACCAAATTCGTCGCCAAAATCTCGCCAAGCGTTATGGACGGAGAAATAAGTTATTCTTACAGCAGGTAAATGACCATCGGCGTTCAAATACAAATGTATTACTCAAAGTATCTATTTTCATGAATGGAACGAGCTAGATCCACGATATTGATGTCACCAAATTTATTGCATGGTATTACATATGAAAAGTGAATATGTTTCTCAATAGGAATTTTTTTTTATTTTATATAACTTTTTGACAATTTTTTTTAAAAATGTGCAATATCTTGAAAACGGTTCATGTTAGCGTTTCAAAATTTATGTCAATCGTTTTCTAATGAAAAATTATATAAGAAACGTCTATTTGCGTAACTTTATTAGCGGTTTTGATTTTATGACGATTTTTTCAAAATTTCACTCGAAAATTTAGGAGGGTTCTGAACATTCGATTGCGTATAAAAAAAAAGTCTTCCAGTGTTTATAAATTGTGATTTTTGTACCAAATTTCGTTCGAATCGGTCCATTCGTTCGTCAATTATCGTCTCCACAGATTCACTGACACACACACCCACACACATACTTTCACACACACATACACACACACACACACACACACACACACACACACACACATACTTTCACACACACACACACACACACAGACATCACTTCAAAAATATTTTATTCGCGATCAGGGATGCTTGAAACGTACTCTCCCGTCGAAAACTCGAATTCGAATTTTCGACCCCGTCGCAATACTTTCCTTATACATTATGTATATAAGGAAAGTAAAAATCTGGTATTTTCATTTTTTAAAAATAGGGCATAGTTACTCAATGAATTGTTCTAACGTCCGCTAGAGACATAATCGCGTCCAACAGGTATCACTTAAATAAAAACGTCATTCTATGAATGATTAGAACAAAAGTTTTGATTATTTTCTCTGCTTTTGGGTAATGAAAAAAACTGAAAGAATTAGAGAATTAAAAAAAAATCTGATGTGGGCAGCACATGACTTCCCTTATATAATGCAACGGATTTACTACTTTTACAGTAAAAAAATAGGTTTTTCTTATAGTAGATACTTATATCCTTTCCAAGATATTTAATTTTCGACAATTAGTCTTCATTTTCATTGATTTAGCGTCATTTTAATCCATTTGGCGATATTTTGGTTAATTTGACAACATTTCAAAAAGTCGTCAAGTTGGCGTCATTCCGCCAAATTCGTCGCCAAAATCTCGCCAAGCTTTATGGACAGAGAAATAAGTTATTTTTCCAGCAGATAAATGACTATTGGCGATCAAATATAAAAGTATTACTCAAAGTATCTTTTTCCATGAAAGGAACGAGCTAGATCCGCGAGAATGATGTCATCAAATTTATCGCATGATATTACATATGAAAAGTGAACATGTTTCTCAATAGGAAATATATTTTTTTAAATTTTATATGACTTTTTGATAATTTGAAAAATGTGCAATGTCTCGAGAACGGTTCATGTTAGCGTTCTAAAATTTATGTTAATCGTTTTCTAATGAAAAATTACATAAGAAATGTCTATTTACGTAACTTTGTTAGCGGTTTTGATTTTTTGACATCTTCAAAATTTCATTCGAAAATTTAGGGGAATTCTGAACATTCGATTGCGTATAAAAATAATAGGCTTCCAGTGTTTATGGATTGTGATTTTTGTACCAAATTTCTTTCGAATCGGTCCATTCGTTCGTCAGTTATCGTCTCCACAGGCTCATTGACACACACATATACTTTCACACACACACACACACATACTTTCACACACGCACACACAGACTTCACTTCAAAAATGTTTGACTCGTGATCAGGGATGCTTGAAGCGTGCTCTCCCGTCGCAATACTTTCCTTATACATTATGTATATAGGGAAAGTAAAAAATTCAATACTGTAAGCTGAATATGATTGAGTGTATGTATGATATGTTATTTTTTTTTATAGATATTAGGCCAAAATCCATATTATTAAATTGAAACCAGATTGTTATTTACAAAATTCATGCAATATTTTTTATTTGATTTCCAACAAAAATGTTCCACACGAAAACATACTTCCTTAGCAATATGGATATTCCCGTCTCTAGTAAATTATATTTTTTTGAAAATAAAAATAAAATAATAATTACTCACGAAAGGAAACCTGATGAAAGAAGTAATTTTCATAGTTACAAATTTCAAATCATTTAATACGTAAATTGTAGTGAATTTCGTAGAAGTTAATAAAAATAAAATATTGATATTTAAAGAATATGGCATCCAAGTTTATTGCATCAAAATATAGTGAAAATTTCGTAATAATGGAGACACAAGTACAAATTATTTCAACACTAATTAATATGATTAATAGAAAATATTAATGTATAAGGAAGTCAAGTGCATATATTTTTAATCCAAATACTTTTTATTCATTATTTTAGATGATGATAATAAAAAATAGCATTGGAATTGATATCTTCTTGTGATATCTTAATTGATACCTTGATATATTAATATAAATATTGATATCCTCTACGTATTTAAAATGTTTTCTTTCGGAATAGTAGTATTATTGATCAAAAGTTTGTGACATTATTAGAAATGTAAACTAAGATTTTTTTTTTTTTAGATTCGTAGATTTGCAGAGATATACAATTTTCTGAGAGGGAAGACACTGTGATACATTTTGTTGAATCTTTAATAGGACAAAATAATATATAAAATAAAAATATGATATTGAATGTTATACGATATTGTATATTACTTTAAAAACGTAAACAAATATGGAAGGTTCTTATATTTCAGCATTGTTTTTATACAAAAATTGCGAAATTTCATTCTTTGAAGTCCTTTTGACCTCTATTTTCAAAAACTAACATAACAATCATAAAGTAATTAAGGTGATCATTTTTAGATCATCGCATTAGACAAAGTTCTAGAAATATATTCTAAAGGAAGTTCACTGCCTTGCACACACTGGTTACTGGACTCAGGTAGGTGAAACTAATTATGCTGAATTATAGTGAATTAATGTGAGCCTATAATTCCCATTAACATATGACTGAAATTCTCACAGAAGCAGCGCGTTTTCAATTATACCTCTCGAGTGAACTGATTTTTAATAATCATTCCACTAATCAATAGCTGAAATCACTGATGCGTGAGTTTTCTTAAATTAACCAGTAAATATTATTTTCAAAACGTAAATTCCTCAACCTATGTAAAATAAAAAATCATAATGACTCTATTTATTATTTAAACATTTTCTTCTAGAATACAATTAAATTTTAAAATATTTTTTCTAATCATTAACATTCCTTTCTCCACTTAAGCACTTTCCTTTTCGCCTCTCGTCTTTCTCTCCTTCTTCTGTACTAATCACAATTCCCCTCTCCTTATCTCGACACATACCCACATATATTTTGATATACTTTACACCCCAATCTCTCTGAATGAAACCTGTCAAACTATATTAAGCAATCAAAGACCATGAAGTTTTTGTATATCTGCTAAAATAGAAACGTCTGCAGAGGAACATTCTAACAGATATACTTTTCATTGATCATATTAAAAAAAATTTTAAAATGTGCCTATTTCTAACTCTGCTCACTCTTTGGTGATACTTGACCATTAACACCTATATTAATCACGTCCATTAACACGAGTTAATTTCATATATTTTGCACACACACATATATATATTTGTTGTTTGGTTATACACACACACATGCACACATACATATATATATATACTGCATTTGTTGTTTGGTTACACACATATATATTTATTGTTTAGTTTACACACACACACACATATATATATATATTTGTTTGGTTTGCACACATATATATTTATTGTTTAGTTTACACACACACACACATATATATATATATTTGTTTGGTTTGCACACACACACATATATATATATATATATATTTGTTGTTTGGTTTACACACACACACACATATATATAAATTTGTTGTTTGGTTTACATACAGACACACATATATATATATATTTGTTGTTTGGTTTACGCACACACGCACATATATATATATATTTGTTGTTTGGTTACACACATATTATATTATACATATATATATATATATATATATATATATATATATATATATATATATATATATATATATATATATATATATTGTTTGGTTACACACATATATTATATATATATATATATATATATAAATTTTCATAGATACTGTAGCTTACTAAAATAAGAAGGATACTATGCAAATATGATTAAATAAAGAATTTAAAGTTAAAGTAAATGGAATGAAAATGCAAAATACATTTAATTTATTGCGCAAATACTTTTCGTTCATTGGATTTTCAAACTACTATTATATATATATATATATATATATATATATATATATATATGCATATAAACATATACATACGGAAACAAAATATCTGCCGCCATAGTTCAATTTTTAAAAGGCAGAGGTAAAGCCAAGTGGGAAAAACAACTTACCATCTACGATGAAGATCTCTCCCAAACATAGCCAAAGAAGAATAAAAATCATTTTGTTATATGCAGCACAGACCTTTCTCCCCATAAATTTTGAACCGTTTCTGTAACGAGATGTCACATGGTGAATCTTTCAACACAAACATCATATTTCTTGAAAAATACTTGTCTTTTTTAAATGTCTGCTTTATCTTTACATCGACAGACCATAGTAAATCTCATGGATGTTTAATATTTCAATGTAAAAATTAAAACTTTCATCTATATATATATATATATATTTCAAATATCGCTTTTTGTAACAGCGTGTAGATGCAAGTTTGTTTTCAATAATCTAAACCACGTTTATGTCATTTTTGAATTTTTTTATAAATTACTCGGAGTTTATCAACACTTTTAATATTTGGTAATAATTAATAGGATATTCCATATTGCTTGTAGAATATTTTACATTACTCCACCTCGCACTTTTCATTCCCTTCATTTTCCTTGGCTTGGCGTTCTTCCGATGCTCTTAAGAAAAGTCTGCATCCTTGAAGACAAAACTCAATATTAAGTCATTTTAAGTTCTACTAAAATCCTCAGAGTAAAAACACACCAAACGTTTCTCCCATTGCCACCCATTCTGGATAAATATATGTATATTTAACTCTATATTACAACACACAACTCAACGATAGGTCAATAATGTGTCCTCAAGAAACTGTCCTAGCCAGCCATTGCCGTCTGTGACTCGCAAAGCGGATTCCTTCTTTACCAAGGCTCATTGTAACCTCAATTAGGGTTGCCATGTAAGATATTGCCGATTTCGTCGCCAACGCTTTGGCGCGATTCTGACTTGGCGAATTTAATAAGCTCCTTCTTTTCCCCGCAAATTCCTAACCTCCTTCCCCATTGGACCAAATGGTTGTTCACCTTACAATGTGTATTGGGGTGGATAAAAATTAATGATTCGCAAAAAAAAAAATAAAGGAATTTTTAAAAGGAGTTTTGAATTTTAAAACCGAACAAAAGCTCTGTGGTTTCAGTTTAATGTTTTCTCTCTCATTATCTCGTAGAGATCATGTAGGAAGATTAAATTTAGCTTTGTTGTTGTTTCGAAGAAAGGACTACGACACAAAATATATCGACTGTGAAATAATTACATTTTGCGGCGGTTATTATATTTTTTTTGTACGTACGTCGGAAATACTTTTGCCAATTAAGCCAATTTTGAATGGGGAAAGTGCCCGTAACATATGTTTTTTTGATACGTTGTTGCAAAAAAGAAATTTATTCATTACATTGTGATTGAATTTAACTGTTAAATGTTTTCATACAATCATATTATCAATAAAATAGCTGGAATGAGAGATTCTATTTGACTTTCTCATACATTCATACACCATATTTTTTAAGTGCTTCAATAAGTATCACAGTGAAAAAAGGGATCTATATATAAACATCTCTTGGACGTTCGTCCATGAAATAAAATTCTTAATACATCAAAAGTTATACGTGTTGCCGGAAGCTCAGCAAGCCGATGAATTGAATACATTCACATTATTTTTATGAATAAACAAACATTCAATAACTTTTGATTGCATAACAAGTTACAAACTATCGATTTCTTGTATTGATTATACTACTAATTTTAACCCGGAATTTATCATTGTTGATAATAGAAAATATCAGTACTAAAAATATATACTTTCTCTTTTGTTTTCTTCTCTTCTTTCTCTTCGCTTCTTTTTCATCACCTTTTCTCGTCTTCTTTTTCTCACTCTTTTCCCTTCTGCTCTTCCTTCTTGCTCTTTCTCATTTTCTTTTTTCTTATTTTCTTTCCTTCCTCCTTTCTGTTATTTTTGTGTTTCCTTCTCTTCTTTCACCTCTCCATTTCTTTCCCCTTGCTTCTTCCCTTCTTTCTCATCTTCTCTTTTTTCTCCTTTGGATATTTCCTCTTCTCTCTTCTTTTGTTTTTCCCTCTTATCGTGTTTCTTCTCCTCTCTCTTCACTTCTTCTCTCTTCTCTTTTATTCTCTCTATTCTCTCACCTTATCTTTCCGTTTCCCCTTTCTCTCTCCATCTTTTTCTATTTCATTTCGTATCTTCCCTTTTCTCGCTCTTCTCTTCTTTCTTCCTTTTTGCTACTTTAATTCTCTCTTTGTTTCTCCTTCTCATCTCATTTCTTCGCTTTTCTCTATACTATCTCTCTATTTCTAACTATTTTCTCTCTATCAGCTTCTTACTCTTTTTCTCATTGTCTTTTCTTTTCTTTCATCTTCATTTCTCTCATTTCCTCCTCTCACACACGTATATATTTCCGAAAGTGTCCGAATTATGTTTAAGCACTAACATTTACTTCAACATCAAAATCTTCAGTCTGAATTTTTCTAGATAATACTTCCTCTCTATCTATAAAATAGTATGAAAATAAATATTTCATTTATATAAGCGTTATATAAAATTTCTTTACGTGTGAATGCTTCATTTCGGTCTCTTTTGAATTCATTGAGTTAAATATATTATAACTGTGTCAAAAGTTACGAGTTAACTTCCTATTTACACGTTTAGAGAACCCCTGAACATGAATTTAAACTATTATGTCCATGAACGCACGAGAGTATGTAGATTCGGTATCGTGTTGATGGAGACATCCTCTTTTGTATAGGTCGACACGATTTTTTCTACTATTTCTACAGTATTATATTAAGAGCAAGGGAAAGTATAATGATCGGTAAAAAATAATGTCCATCGCAATTTGAACTATTTGCACGTTTAAAGTATCTCTGAATACAGTTTCTCAGTAATACCAACGTCTGTGTGGGCATGATATTTCTCAAATAAATTGAATGAAATTGAGTACGATTATCTCAACTATTATCTCAACTAGTAGCATACTGATTTTAGAGGTAAACTTATTAGAAAAGAGCATTAAATGTCTCTGAACAATTTATTTTCGAAAATCAATATAATGTTATCTATGTATAATTAATAATGGAAGATGGCTTTGTCTTTGTTTGTCTATTCGTATCTTGGTAGTTTATCGGAAAATATAAGCACCCACAGCTATGAAATTCTGTACTATGATAGTTTATCAGGTTCCATGATACCTCGGAGCGGTTTTAAAAACTCAAATTAAATTTTTAGTTATTTTATATCGAAATACAATTTTGAGCATTTTTTAAAAACTTCGGTTGTTTCTTAGCGATCTTAGCTCTAATTTTATCACAAAGTTTCCAAATGAACACCCATCGGAAAAAACGATTTCTAACGAATATATTATAATTGCGTTGTTTCAAAATGTAGATACATTCTGATAAAGCAATTACAATATATTTGAGTTTAAATGATCTTCAAACGTTGATTATTTCTACAACGAAGCCTAATTTTCACTTATGGAGAATGTAAACACATAAAAATGTAGGTTGAGTTGTATAAAAATTGCTGAATTTCTTTAAAACAAAATTATTTAGCTCTTTAAGTCTGCAATATAGCTGATATTAATGAAACATTCATTGATTTTACATTGAGAACAGACGATTTTATAGCAGACTTTTTCGATAACGTTTTAAGCATAGAGTTAAAGTACTTTTACCTCCATGATTTTACGATTTTCAATAAAATAAATTATTGTAGTATTGAGATGAATGAAAGGAATAGAATAAAAATGTATGAATGAAATATTTGCAGCTTTTACATAGAGAGCCAGGCGATTTATATTTCAATGACGTCCTATGAATAAAGTTCATTTTTTTTCGATGAAGTTTTAAGTTTTCAAATGTAATAAATTATTGTATTATTGTGATAAATTTAAAAATATTACAGGTGGATGTATCGCATTTTAGAGACGTTTAAATAATATTGCATTTCAGTTAGAAAGTGTTTCATAATCAAGGCTTTATGCATGATTGGCCTTTCTTGTTTTTAAATCGAGTTAGTTTAAAAGTTCTGAACTTTTAAAACCGAAAATTTTCGCCATTTCGTCGAATCAGTTTATCCATCGCAACTACAGACAATATTACGTGCACACATTTCGAAAACAGGTGATCTGCAAATGATATCTCAGACTTTCAGTCAGATTTTCGAGATCTGTGAATTTGTTAAAGGATCATTTTCATATTTTGGATTATAAAACTATTTCAATATTATAAGTGAGCACTGAAAATTTAACGTAAATCAGAAGAAAACTCGTAGATATAGCAATTATATTTGTAAATTTTATTTCTAGGGCAAAGCAACTTTTTCTTTTTTTCATTTTTTGCTACTTTTCATTTTTTTGTGTCTACTTTAAGGAATCCAAAAATCTAGATTCTTAAATATCGGTTTTCTATCTTCTAGAATTCAAAAAAGATATAACATATACCTTTTGAATAACGACTTGCAAGATATTTTGTTGTTGTTGTTGAGACCCAGACCGTCCGACCTACTAGAAAGGTGTAAGATAACTGACAAGATATTTTGTATCGTTCTGCCGACAATCGGCGAATCAGATGCTTATGCGTATGCGTGGCAAATTGCAGCGTGCTTATTTGGGGCGTATCAAAAGAGCTTATTTAGGTGTATCAAAGGTGTACCTGTATCCTATTATTATTAATGAGTTATAAAACTTTGTGCAAAGGATAAGGAAAACTTAAGCTATACATGAGTACAAATAGGTAAAAAATACTGCATATGGCTGTTTTGAGGATACGATATCCCCTCTTCATCAATATTATACAATCTAAAATCTCAAAGTCAAAAGGATAACACGAACACAAATAGAAAGAGACAAAGGGAGGAGAGAGAGAAACGAACATTTTCCCCAAAAGTGTTTGAAATGATTTCAGGAGGTCTTACGACATGCTTCTACGACGTACGAATCGTCAAAATCTCTCAAAAATGTTGGCAGAAACAACATATTTTCTATACAATAGTATGTTAAAATAAAAATAGAAATCCAACCTTGTCTGTATTGTTCTGGGTCTTAAATTAGGCAATAAAAGCGTTCCATAAAAATATTTTACTTCTCATTGTGCTTAACTTTTTTCCTTCCGCAAAAACGGCTAAGTAATGCGAAATACTTCTGCTTTGGTTCCTTCCATGAGAGAACTATTTATTTGTATCATTTCTACCACAAATCGCGGAATCACACTCAAATGCCAACTGTGAAGCGGCTATAAAGTTTTCTAAAGAATTACGGCACCCATTGTTTTGGTTTATATCGGCCCCATGGGAATGAAGAACTTTTTCTTCTTCTTCCCACTGTTTCTGTTTACCATTATTACGAAACATCAATAAAAACCGCGTTTAAAGAAGCGTATCCAATGGACCATTCAGACTAAATTTACAATCAGAGGTCTTGAAGGCGGAAAAAACGCTCTTTAAAAAAGATCCAATTTTTAAATCAAAGATTACAAGTTTATGCAGTTTATTATAGACAGGATTGTATAAGTTATGGCAATATACATATATACTAAAAAAATGTGTAGAAACGCAGAAAACTGATTTAACGTCAAACAGGTAAATTTCCAGTTACACTCTTAAAGAGGTAACTATATCTATATGAATGTGTTATTTTATTCTTTTATATAATATTTGCACGAAATAATGGATATATTTCATTTTACGCTACAAAAACCGTTTTAAACAGATAATGAGGTAACATCATATGTTCATTTCATGCACTTGTTTACCTACTTAAATGGGTTCATTTTAAAGGACCCTTTTATATATATATATAAGTAAGCAAGGAGGTAGCAGGTGGGTAAAATGACCTTTCTGAAACGGCCTTTATACCGTAAAATAAAATATACCCATTATTTCGTGCAATTCTCATATAGAAAAGTAAAATAACACATTCATATAGATATAGTTAACTTTTTAGGTGTGTAACTGGAACTGTGCCGTTCAAAGGTATCATTCTAGTGACAGTAAATTCAGTTTTTTGTGTGTTTTTGTCCATACATTTTAGTGTATAGATACAGCTTCAATGATTGTTATATATATGATTATCATGATACATAAGCTTGGCATGCCTGTTTCTTATCGGTGGATTTACATACAGTGTTGTGTATCCACAAAATAGCTTATGATTCAAAATTTGATTCAAAATCAGAGAAACTTTCCGTATCTCTAATTTTAAAGGCTGATTATTGCAGATGTTATTAGTGTGTGTGCAGTATTTGATGAATTTACTTAAGGATTTGCAATTCATTAAAAAATTTCTTTATAATTTATAAAAGAACTATTAAAATATTCCTTTATAATTTATTAACGAACTATTAAAATATTTATATTTCAAATATTTTTGTCTTCAATGGTGCAATTTTAGAGTCCAAATTCATAACTATTAATTTTAGTTTAATTCCCTACAATATATATTGATTTCCACAATTAAAATAGCAAGTAATCATAAAATGCTACACTTACACACTTAATAAAAGATTGGGGTTATAATTCCCTACAATATATATTCATTTCCACAATTAAAATAGCAAGTAATCATAAAATGCGACACTTACACACTTAATAAAAGATCAGGGTATCGTAAACTGTTTTAAATGAATGCATAAAGTGCATTAAGTTAAAGATTTAATTAATGCACTCTTATAGCACATTTATAGATCTATTAACATAGAAATTGCGGTGTATAAAGCAGTATTTCATGCACTATAACAGTACGTAGTCTTATTCTTAACGTTTTCAAATATTTTAATCCAAAAATTAATCCTTAATAAAAAATAATTTCAATAATTTAATCAGAAACGATTTTGATGTTTAAATAGCAACTCCGTTCCTAAATATTGCCTTTTTTTATGACTCACTCTCACTCTCTTTCTCTCTTTCTATCTCTCTTCATATGCAAAGACACAAAATGCGTACATAGACATCATTCAAAGAACTGTTGATACATGTACGAAGCGTCCCAAACTTACAGAAATATCCAAATTACAGAATCGTAATCAGAGTGTCCCAAAAACATTGAAACGCGCTTTAATTCTTTACCTGTTGGAGATATGTGGACAATGTAAATTGCAAAAATGTTGAAAGTAAGGCAGGAAATAAGACTACGTTAATGAATTAGTCCTCCCATTAATCTTCAAAAAATTACACATTTTAAATTTTTATACGAACCCCTTAGACAAATTGGGTCAATCAGAATTTTTTTTATTTTTAATGCAACGAGATCATTAAAAAAAACCGCATATCTGTATCTTTAAAATTGAGCGAGTTATATTTCATTGAAAATTGAACATTGTGAATGGGGATCCTATATCACATTAGAAATGTAAATTTGTGACATATTACAAAAGAGATAAAACTGGATTATAATACATGGGAAACATTTTTGCAAATTCCGCTTAGGCTCACGATGCAATCACGGATTGATCTCTGTCTGTGTAATGCTTTATTTAGATGCATTTGTGATAAAAATTTTGATACACATTAACGTATTTTTGATCTAAACAATTTTCTTTGTCAATTTGTTTATGATCCCTATTTTCACTGATGAAACGGCCTTTCATATGGTACGGAAAAGTAGCATAAGTCAATTGTTTTCCTTTATCATAATTCAGTTGATTTTAAAGATACAGATATGCGATTTTGTTAATGATCTTGTTACATTAAAAATAAAAATTTTCTGAATGACCCAATTTGTCCAAGGGGGGTCATATAAAAATTTAAAAAGTGTAACTTTTTTAAAATGAATGGAAATACTATTTCATTAACGTAGTCTTATTTCCTACCTTACTTTCAACATTTTTGCACTTTGCATTGCCCACTTATCTCCGACAGGTAAAGAATTACAGCGCGTTTCAATCTTTTTGGGACACCCTGTATATTTACCCTATTAAAATTTTTCTCGTTACACGCATCATAGAAAGCAAAAACTAATAATACTATTTTTTGTCTCGAATCAACAAAAATTCCAAGTTATAAATACAAAACATATTTCCAAACCCAATTACATGCACCGAGAAAGGTTTTCTCAAATTTTCCCGAGAGCTTTACGAAAATGTCTATTTAACTAAACGAACCAAAAAAAAAAATCGAAGAGCCTTGCAAAAAAAAAAAAACCTATGATAAAAACTTGTCTTTAATGACTTCTTATTTGCTTTGTTGTTTTTCTTCTCTTTACAAAGGTGATAAAAAATACATAAGATGAATGATCATTTCTTTTTGCACAATTGCGAGTGTTTCTGGGCAAAAACTGTGATTAATTATGAAAGATCGGAGCTAATTAATAAAAATGGAGCACTTATCAGTTTTATGAGCTTCCTCATGTAATTTTTACTACGATCATGCACATTACCATTACATTTTGTCAAATAATTCATGCTTTGTTACTAATATTTATCACGTAGAAAGTTTAGAATAAATATGTATCTTAATTAGGAAAGATTACTTTATGATTGTAAAGTTTATTACAGTATACTTATCTATAATTTTTATAATCGTGCAACGCGTTTTAGTGTTTCTAAAAAACCCTAACTCTTTCCTTGGCCTGTAATGATGAATTTTTGCATACATATAGTATCGACTACGGTACAAAACCTAACGGAGCCGGATTCTCGATTTAACTCTCACCCGGGGGGCAGAGAAAATGTGTTTGTTTGAAAAGCCTTTTCAGATCTCCTCCCTCTCCCCCCCCCCCCCTAAAAACAGAAGACTTACTGGTGACATAGAAGGCTGAAATTTTGCGCATGTATAGTATAGGCCATCGGACAGAACTTAGTCAGATTTTCGATTCAAAGCGGAAGGGGGAATGGTAAATTCTTTCAGAACTCTCCCAAAACCCTCACCAGGGACATAAATAGCTGAAACTTGACCATGGGATACAGCCTAACTGAAGCAATTTTCAGTTACGAGAATTATTTTCAACGCTAAGCATCATGCATCGTTAAGCAAAACAAAACTTATTAACTAAAGAGTGGCTTAACTTCACTTTCTTATGCCAGAATTCATTTCAAGTAGCTTATGATACATTTTTTCTGCAAATTTTGAAGGAAAGTTTTTGAAAAATCGTCGGTCCAAATGATCACAGTTATAGCATATTACCATTCATTTTAAAGGCCTTGAAAACATCTTTCTCTTGATACTAAGTTCGACAATGTGCTCCCTCGGGGGATAACTTGCCCCCACCCCTAGGGAGGCTAATGACATCATGAACACAAACATTTTTCGCAGCTATTTTCCATTACAGTGATTGAAATTGTGAAGTTTCATGATTATTGAGCCTTAAATAACTCCTTTTATGCATAATTATTTTAAAAATTTCCATACGCTGTCAAATTAAGAAAATATAAAATTACGAATATCTTTCGAAGTTTTCGTTCGAATTTAAAAGAATTCTATCTGGTTCCAGATTTTCCGATAACAAAGCCGGATATAAAGTTTCGTGAAAATCCCTTAATATTTGTGTCTGCTATCGTATACGCAATAATCGACCACAGACAGACGGACGAATATTACACTAAAAATAATCAAAACGTGCTCAGGATATCCTAAAACATATGCTGGCATCAAAAGCTCGAAACGAAAATTTTCTTAAAAATCAATACTTTCTCTATACAGATATTGGTAATCTTCTATAATTTTGTACTTTGCATTTCCTTTCTATCTCGGTTTAATGCACGTTAGCATCCTAACTTCCCAAATCCTCAGCTAGGGGCAAAATAATCACTTTTATTGGATCGGACATAATGCTTTACTATAGATAGACCTAACATGTACGCTTAACCACTTAACGTGCCCTTTCCTTACAAAGTTATTGGGGTACTTAAAGAATTCTAATAAAGAACCTGTATATTATAATACACAAAACAATTTATTTTCGCATTGGCCATACTTCCATTTTCTATCATTCTAAATTGTTTCTCTAACTGAAATAAATGTTCCTAATCAAAACGCATTTTGCGTATACCCCATCTTCTGCTTCCTCAAATATTTGGGAGCATCATGCAGCGCCCATGCATAGATTGGGTTCTGCCAACAATACATTAGTCAAAACTCCATATTGATCGAACACGTTTACGTAAAATGTGATTTATGGTAGGAAAGCATCATATTTGTCTTTGATTGGCGGGCTTTCTGTTCTCACAAATACTACGCGATATGACGTATGATATAGTTTTACACGTAAACGTAGTGCGTTTATCAGATATTTTTCGCAACTAATACTGCGGAGGAAAATTATATGTGGAAGATGTCTTACTTTTACTTTCCTATACATGCATAGTGTGAGACAAAATAAAGCAATATTTTTTTAAGTAATACGCCATGGTGTGGAAACAAACTGAAGGAAGGTTTAGACGAATAGGTATCAGGTTTGGCATTATACTGGAACAATGTTTATGAAACATAAATTCACCAATTTGCCATGAAATCGACAAGTGGAAGAGTCACAAAGTCTGGATGGGCGTGTCGTGTCGGAATTTTATAAATTCTCGATTTTTCTGAATTTAAATGTATTTTTATATTGCATGTACTATATTCTGATTTAAGTGTTTTTCTGTATGCGAGAAACCGCACATTTCCTGAATTTTCATTTCTCGGACTTACTTCCGCTTTGAGAGTGTCCGTTAATTCAAGTAGACGTATTGGTTTTTATTTTGTTTATTTGCTTGACTGGGAAAAAGCGAAGATTTCCGAGTTTTGGGGCTCGGGATGTGAACACTCTCTCTGACGTTTAGAATGTGGTAGGTGATGCCGCCTTTCCTATTGGTAATTTTGAAAGGCGTGATGTTTTGCTGACGTCACGGTAGTAGTGGTTTTGGCGTGGGGATGCTATCTTTCTGAGAGATGGCATAAGGAATTCACTAATAATGGGCCTATTGGCGGTCCAAGCAAAATTTTATAAAATTTGTAAATTCTAAATGAAGTAAATTTTGGGTCCAAATAAAGGCCACTGCCAGTATTGCCGTTAGGGCCAATTCTACTCATCAAAATTAGAATGAAACTCCTTCTTCGTAAGTAGATATTTTTCATTGGAATCTCCGTGAATGGAATGGTTGGCTTTTACGCCTGACTCGTCCGCTGTGACATTTTAAGGCTAATTAAATTCGAACCCTTGGCTCTGGAACCTTATGGAGGTCTGCTATGACTAGCCACATTAACATTTAAAAATGTGTTTTATTCGTAGAGCCATAGAAGTGTTCTGATTAACTAAGTTAACTTGGTGACAAAAATGTTATTATTATAGATAATTTATTTTTATGAATGAAGTAATTTTTTCTGAATTAATTTTTATGAATGAAGTAAATTTTTCTGAATTAAAGTGTATTAAAAGCTCCTTATAATATATTGATATCTATATAAATAAATGTGAAATCCTGATATGTGCTATTGCCATAAAATATTTTTAAATTGTTACTGCAAAAAGGATGACATAATTTTAATATCTTGATTAAAAGAATTTAATTATATTTTTGAGTAATATTTAAACACATTGTGTATATATCTCCTTTCCTTGCGATGTTTTTGCTTCCAGCCATTGAAGGGTCCATGCGTCCATCAGCAGGGAAGAAGGGCCACTGGGTTTGTACTGAAAATGATCTATTCTATATTTAGATAATTTATGCATTGTATGATGTTGCCACTAGATCACGAGCCGACCGCCCGTTCGGAGTGTTACTATTTGGCACTCCTAAGTTTATTACTATTCCATTATTACAATTGATTTACATATCCCAGCTTTTGCAGGCGTAACACATGATCCGAGCATGGCCCGAAGAATCTACATCAAAATGGGGCTTTCCAATCAGAATCGGCTTTAAATCAGCATAGGGACAAAGCAAAGCCAATCCAGTTAAGAATCAACAAGAAAAGCGTGTTTTCTCAAAACAAAGTAAACAAGAAAGACCAATCATGCATAAAGCATTGATTATGAAACACTTTCCAACTGCAATGAAATTTTATTTAAACATCTCTAAAATGCGATACATTTAGCGGTGATACTTATAAAATTATCACAATACTACAATTTATTATATTTGAAAACTTCATCGAAAATAAATGAGCTTTATTCAAATAATCGAAATATATATAGCCTGGCTCTTTATATAAAAACAGTGAAAATTTCATTCATAAACCCTTTTCCCATTCCTTTTATTCATCGGCGCTATTTTTGAAATTATCACAATACTACAATAATTTATTTTATTTAAAAACTTAAAATCATGGAGGTAAAAGTACTGTATAACTCCATGCTTAAATCTTCATCGAAAAAACAAATAGAATCGTCTGCTTCTTTATGTAAAATCAATGAATGTTTCATTCATATCAGCTATATTGCAGACTCCAGAGCTAGATAATTATGCGTTAAAGAAATTCAGTAGTTCTTATACAACTTATCTTACATCTTGATCTGTTTACATTCTCCGTACCGTGAAAATCAACTTCGTTGTAGAAATAATCAAAGTTTTATGATCATTTAAACTCACAAATATTGTACTTGCTTTGTGGCAGTATATAGATGCACAGAAAAAAATAAAGCGATTTTAGGAAGGATGTAACACTAAATATAAATTAAAAAAGAACATTAAAAATCACTATTTCGACACAAGATGGATGGCATTAATCATTTAAACTCAAATATATTGTAATTGCGCTGTTTCAGAATATACATGCACAGAAATTAAGCAAAAATAAAGCGGTTTTAGGACGGATACAACACTAAATATAAAGTAAAAAGAACTTTAAAAACATGATTTTGATACAAAATGGATGCCATATTATATTTTGAAGTGGATCAAGTGATCTCTTCATATGGTATGGGTGTAATTATTATTTTAATTTTTATTTTAAAATCTACCGAATATATTTTGCTAAAATTTTTTTAAATTTTTTATGGAATTATTTGTATATTTTCTAAAATTTTAGAAGCAATTTGTGAATTTTGAATTCGCTTAAAAATGTTTGAAAAAATAGGTCCCATAGGGTTCAATGTATTTCATTTTTTCAACCCCGTTCAATCCAAAACTAATTATATATTATTCATTTATATATCCATATGTTATTATTCATTTATATTTCCATAGGTCCCACAGACAGTCTGAACAACATACTAAAATTTTATTTTGATAAAATCAGTTTTACGGCAGTTATCGTGCTAACAGGCGGACAGACAGAATGAACAAAGTCATAAACACTTTTCAACTATGTTTTAAAGTGTTAAACGATTATTTAACAAAATAGAGGACTAGCATTGTATAAGCATTCGAAATGTGCGGAGTTTGAAAGGTAGACAAAATGTGCAGACTTGTAAAAGAAGCAGAAGTGTCGCAAGTTAACAGCCAAACTATATGCTCTGTAATGCATTTAACATGCCCACAAGGTACGTACCAGATCTATATATTAACAAATGGGTCGAGCCAAGAACTATATAACGGTTCTGTAAATAACTCCTAGCATATTATGATCCGCAAATAAGTTTTCTTACTGCTATTGCAGATACCGACTATTTTATGTAGAAAAGACTTATGCAAAGCTGTCTTGGACCCTGAAGCTAAGACATCTCCGGGCTCCCCCTGTTTCTGGCTTGTGCTTAATCTTCACTCTCGTTGCCTCGATGGGCCCCATGAGCAAGCAGGGGCTTCAGCCCCGTCTTCCTCTCCCTCCTGTTGGCCCTGTCATTAGCACGAAACCAGTCCATGTACGCTGTTATCTGAAATGGTAAAACGATCTTATATTATAAGAAATTGTCTCTCTAGATTCAGATAGTATAATTTATAGAGCTTCGTCTCAAAGCCAGAAATCGGAAATTAAATCCCTTTTAGTCAAGTCCTCAGACCAATGACCAAGCCCTATATATTTTACCCTGGTGTGCAAAACAATATGCGGTGTAAATAAAAAAAATAAAGCAAATAAATGAAAGAAAGAAATATTGGATTTGTTATGGCCCAGAAAGTTTTGTTTTTACAACCGAGGAGAAGAATGTGTTATTAACAAACCAAACTAGACAGTTTTAGTAACTAAATCGAGTTAGCCATAACGAGTGTGGGCCTTCCTACAAACAATTATCACGCCCTTTCCTTTCACACACATCACCATATTTGGATTTTCCCTTCTTTATGAATTTTTCATATCTTCCACTCCCTCAAAAGTAAAAAATTACGGGTCCGGAGTTCATAACTTCATCAGGTTAACTTCATAAATACATTAACACGTATATTTTAATGTACACGTATATTTTAATTTCTTATTAGCCTCGATGTAATGAAAATAAATTTAGGTCCAAACAGTCAATCAGTGTTAAGTGAATTAAAATAATCCATTACTTATTTCTTAACCATTATAGTTTTCAACAACTGACATTTCAAAATGCTGCCCTTTTCATAAAACCTTTTGATTAAAATTAGTTCTCTCGATCTTCGAAAATTATTTTCAATTTCAGTTAAAGCTCTCAACCCAAAACAACTTCTGAATTTAATATGTTGACTTGACTTAAACTTCGTAGCTTAACCAAGTTTAGCAATCTGCACTTGCATACCTGGTTAATTAAAACAAACTTTTTCCGTTTAACGAAAAAAAATTCTAATTTTGTTTAAAATAAATTCAGTTTTCAAATTTCTCTATTTTTAAACACACTTTTGAGCTATCAGGACAGTTTTTGTAATCATATGCGAGTATGGAGGTTTGGACAATGTAGTTGGGGGAGCACGATTTAGAAGTTAGAGTTTGATCCTTTCTCTGAGCATAAACTTGGGCTCGAGCAATGATATTGACTTTAATGTCTATGCAGTTAATATCTATCAGCGTATTTATGCAGTTCTATCTATTCAGTGCTTTTTTTCTAAGAAAATATGTGGCTAAACTCCATTGCAATAACTGTCGAGGTTTAGCGTCAATATAAATGAATCTTTAATATGTTTTTGGTTCTTAAAACTATAATTAACTTTTACTTATTTATTTATAATATATGTAGCAGTTTTCTCTATACAAGTCAATTCAAAACAGAAATGGAGGTTATGATCCCTGACAACGTGCAACAGAGAAGAGTAAGATTTAGTAATACATGATTTGGCGCTTACATTTCCTTTAGTGACTTTCAAATTTCCTTAAATAAAATAAATATTATATTATATTGGAGTTTACTTTTTGTTTTGATAAAGTGCATGTGTTATAGATAAGAAATATTTTATACAGAAGGTATATAATTTTTAAACTCCCAATATATTAATTAAAAATATTTAATAAAAGTTTGAGATACGTAGCGTAACAAGAAATTTTGAAACACCAAAGAAATTTTGATCCCATCATTATCAGGCATTTGCTATTATACTACATGCTGGATTTTAAGCTAGCTCATTACTGTTATTTTTTAATTTATTTATTTATATAAACAGTAAAATGTTAGCCAATGCATATCCTGGCACGTACTTGTTATCATCAATACTTTCAGAATTTCAGCGGAATCATTTCAATTTTATTTGGTTGAGTAGTTTTGTCGCTTCTATAGTGAAAAATCGATCCTTGGTGCATTGAATCCTTCTTGAACCATTTGTCCAGAAATCACCTTTATTATGTAATTGATAAAACATAAGGTCAGACAAAGAAATCTGACAAAAAATGTATGAAGGAGCCATCATGTGGTGGCAAATGGTGAGCATACTTTATTTTTGATGAAACTATGGAGAATTGCTGTATTCTTTTGCTTATTTATTTCGTACAGTCACACGGATTTTTGGCAAAACCAGAAAATGGAATTATAAGTAAATCCTCTAATCTCCTTTAAAAATCGATGCTGAATCTTAATCAGTCAATATATAGGCTCTATCTATAGCCAATCCTGAGAATTAGATGTTTAAAATAATTTGAACCGCAAGTAAAGAAAACAAAATTAGATATCTTTGCTGAACCATTTACTATTACTTACTTACTAATTGTTTATTGATGTCACATGCATATAAGTACCATCTAGCAGAGTTCGTTTCAAAAAAGTATTTTTCTCCATTATTTTGTGATATCGAATTTTCCAAGTATGGTGGCCTGCATTTTTGGAAAGGAAAACTTAAATTCTTTTTAAAAGTTATTTAATCTAATATAAAAGTTGTTTTTGTACGCGAGTTATAAGGCGCCGAAAAATAACTGTTTATAAAGTCAATGGGACAAAAAATATCAAAATGGTCTCAAAATGTCTAAATTGGGTATCACTGTCGCGGCGGTCCAAACAGATATCTTACACCTTCGAATAAGTCAGACGGTCTAAGTTGAAAAAATTATATCGGCTATTCCATGCTGACAAACGCATAATAAGCACGAAACCGGTCCATGTATTTTGGTATTTGCAATGGGAGTGTCTTCCATAATATTCCTATCTTTGCAGGAATGTTTATTAACACAGTACTCATACATTATTACATATACTCATACATATTAAAGTACTCATACATTATTACATATACATCAGTACATGTTTATTAGCACAGTGGTAACTCCAAGCCTGTCGTTACATTAAAATCATGGATTACATTTAGAACTTTTAAACACTAAGTGGAGTAAAAATTCAAATAACTAAAATTAAACATAACTTTCAATACTCGATCTTATAGAATTTTTAATCATTAAACAACTGCAACCTTTCAAATCTCAAAATCAAATAGTTCCGTTATTTAGCGGGATTTAAAATCCCTGACACATTTTTACAGAGGGAATTTCTCCGAATAAATTTTTAATATGATTCGGGAATTAAATTTCACAATAATCTCTTGATGCGAACATTTTAAAATCCCTTGAACTTTTCGCAGTAAATGAAGCCTGACATTAATGGGGAGATTAATAATTTTTCATTTCAAACTATAATAGAGTATTGGGAAATGCGAGCAAACGCTTTATGCTTAAGAGATTCCTATTTCCTGAAAATCGCCAATAAACTATAAACTTGACTTTTAATATACTCGCTTTGTATAATTATTAACGAAGGTATAAAATCTGATGTGTCCATTTGATGACTTTCACTATGATTCAGCAATTTTGATTTTGACAGAAAATAATAAATTACAGACTTTTCGCCTTGCCTGCATTACTTTAAAATATATAAGGAAAAGATTAGAATACGGGCTATTATAGTAATTTGAGCTATCGAAGGATTTATGCGCTTTGGGCACTCTAGAGAACGAATCCGCTATTTTTATCGTGATGTCTGCGTGTGTGTGGAAGACCCAGATCGTCCGACTCGTCCTAAGACATGAGTAGCTGTTTGGACGGCAGGTCTGAATGTGTGTTGTTGTTGAGACCCAGACTGTCCGATCTACCAGAAAGGTGTAAGGTAACCGTTTGGACGGCCGGGAAGTGCCACCAAATTTAGACCGGAACCCAGTGGGGAAGGCATCCACAGGGACAGTACCCTCCTTCCCCTATCACCAACCTCTCAGAAGGACTTACGGACCCACATGTTTAACGTGATCGAACTCCGCATGAACATGGCGGCAGTTGTGGCAGTGTGCAAATCCAGCGCGCAAACCACCGGGCTACCGCGCCCGAAATGTGCCAACAGCACGCGGTGTTCCCAGGTGGCCACCCACCCTAGTACTAACCGCGACCGATGCTGCTTGACTTCGGTGTTCTAACGAGAACCAGTGTTTTCAGCACGGTAGGGCAGTTGGCTAGGTCTGCATGTGTGTGTAAAATCTATCAAGTAATTTTTTATAAAATTGGGTAGTTAAGTCCCTTAGATATTCCTAGAGCTAATTAGAATTTAATCCAAATGTGTTGTAACGAACGCTGATAAAGGAATATTAAACACCTTGAGCTGGAGATGTTTTTATCTCAACGCTATGGCACTCGTCTACCACGCTTCGGCCCCGGGATCAAACTCCGGCACTGATAAATTGGTTATTTCGTGTTCTCGCTACAGGGTACAATAAAACGGTCCTTTGTTTTACAAAAGTGCCCTCAATAGTTGACAGAAACTGTAATACAAAAATAAATATGCTTAAATGTATTCATATTTATGATGAAACAAATAAATAACTTATAACACAAAAATATACTGTTGTCGATATATTTCAATTTTATTTATTTTAGTGACGACGCTATCTTAAAATCCAAGTTGCCAAACGAAATCAAAATGAAATTAAAACTTGAAATTCAATGTAATTTCAAATGCATATCTATTTATGTGTTGTTTTATGCAATAAAACTCAATGCATTTTGGAATAATAAAACATAAAAAATAACTCGATTTTGAACTGAAAGTCCCGTGAATTATATGATAGGATTTCACTGCAAACCAATAAGTTTCTGGTAATTTTCAATTTAAATGATCGCAACCCGTTTCTGCGTAATCAGCCAATTAATTTACTTTTTAAAATTAATTTACGTTTTATAGATAAAAGCGTCTTAATAAAGTATTTTCGCGCAACATCATAAGACCGCATCACAAATAACAACATCCTCAGGGGCTTCCTGATGTGTCGTTCTTATGGAGAAGCAGCATCTGAAACGCCCATATAACACGCAACGATTTCCCCATCTGATCTTTCTTTCGTGTATTATCCTTATTACAGGCTCTTCTTCCTCGTGGTAAAACCCCACATCAGAAAACACATGGGAAAGTTGTTACGTGTAATGCGACCTTTAAGCCTTATTATTAACCCTGAACTAGAGGGCGTTACTAATCATGTACTAGGATGCATGTAACCAGGGTGGATAGATAGCGAAATAAATACATACCCAGGCAAATAGCTCAAGGTATATAACTCTAATTTTCGTTTTGTCGGTACGATTTCAGAAATCATTGTGCTTAATGTGAGCCGTGGCTTGCCCAACGGACATGTGTCGAAACGCAGCTGCTTACTCATCCGATGAGTGAGAGAATCAGCTCTGCTCTGCTGAATTAACTATGCTATGCAGAGGATGATATTGAAAACACAAATTTCAACAATACTATCACGAGTTTCTAAGCTATTGGAAGAGATTTTTTTTTTGATAAAGTGACAGGTCTGAGTGGTAAAAGGCAAAGTTGATCAAAGACATTGACACTTTACAACAAAGTTGAAAAGTGTTTATGTTCATTCTGTCTGTCTGTCTGTCTGTTAGCACGATAACTGCCGTAAAAATGACTTTATCAAAATGAAATTTTAGTATGTTGTTCAGACGGTCTATGGAACCTATGGGAATATAAATGAATAATGTCACCCAATTAGTTTCGGATTGAACCCGGCTTGAAAAAATGGAATACATTGACCCCTTTTGGGACCTAATTTTTCAAACATTTTTTAGGGGGATTTAAAATTCACAAATTGCTTCGAAAGTTTTAGGAAATATTCAAATTATCCCATAAAATATATAAAAAAAATTTCAGCAAAATATATTCAGTAGTTTCTTAAATAAAAATTAAAATAATAATTACACCTTTTATATGAAGCGATCACGTGACCATTATTTGAAGAGGTCACGTGACCCACTTCAAAATGAAATATGGCATCCATCTTGTCTCAAAATCGTGATTTTTTATTCTTTTTAATTCATATTTAGTGTTGTATCCGTCCTAAAACCGCTTTATTTTTGCTTAAATTCTGTGCATCTACATATTGAAACAACGCAATTACAATATAGTTGACTTTAAATGATTATCCAATTTTGATTATTTCTACAACAATTTCAATATAATAAATTTTCAAATATAATAAATTAATGTAGTATTGTGATAATTTTAAAAATATTACCGAGGAATGTATCGCATTTCACAGATGTTTATATAAAATGGCATTGAAGTTGGAAAGTGTTTCATAATCAATGCTTTATGCATGATTGATCTTTCTTGTTACAAATTGTTTTATCGTATTAACAACGTGGAGACAGATTTTCGGATTCCAGGAATTAGTGGTGAATGTTTGACCTCAATAATATTTTATATTTATACGCGAAACACCTCTTTGACTGAAACATTAATCACTGATCTAATTTGTGCAGCAGATTACTTTGAGCTAGATGACATTTCTCAGCAAGTCAAAGTAAATATGAATAACTTTATAAATTTACAAAATAGCATACATCTTTGTTGTCAGTTTTTTTTTCAGCAAATTAACCCAAACATATTGCGGTAAATCGCGGGACATAGAAACAAATAAACATAGTCAAGCGGAAAGTAATATTACCGATATTTAAAAATCTAACTATTTTTAAATTTTTAAATAGATAATTATCTTCTATAGACATAAAGCTTTCATTTGACGCTAGCCAGAGTTTTGGAGGAACACGAATTAATTGAGAAAAATGGCGGTCAGACAAAGATGCATAGACGCTAACGTTTCAATTGAGTAGGTTGTTAAAAATTATTGAAATACTTTAGATCCAGTAATTATTTCTATGAATCACAGTATCCTTAATGCTTTGAAAACCACAATGAGATAGCATCCTTCAAAATCAACAACATACCGAAAATATACCGTGCATCCGCAATATTGCATGAGATACCCAATGGAGTCATTCAGGAATGCGTGCAGATGTCAATACCAGACGTCAAGTCGATAGCATGTTTTGTTGCTCCTCTCTCTCATTCACCATGAAACGATGCTGGTTATGACATTTACTATTCAAATAATATATCTTCTCGGATCATAATAGTGATTGCTTCTTTAGAATTATGCGACTGTATTTAGAAGAATCTCGAAGAACATTATTTTTCGTTTCAATAAAACGTGACGTGCTTCACAATGAAGGAAATTTATGCGTAATTGCTTAAAAAGAAAGGAATGGAAATAAATAAGATTCGAATAATTCATGCATTGTTAAATTTAAAGATTTTTTTCTCAAATAAATCATGGATTTATTGTATTGAAATAAATTACAGATTTGTCAATATAAGGTTTGAGCTGTATAATCAGATCAATTTTAAGACACATCAGATCAATTTTACAGTCATATTTTAATTATACTTGAAGATATTTGTATATATATGGAAATTATTGAGTTGGAAACAAGAATTTGAAAAAAATTTGGACGGATTTACACGATATGAGCATTTTTGAATAAGACTCAATATTTTACAATGGCGTCTATGATTCCGTGGACACGATATTTCTCAAACAAATTGGGCTTTATTAAAGTCGAGATTGGTTACAATTTATTTAATCAGGAAATGCAAAAGAATTATTGATTTTCAGAAAAATCGGACCAGGAAATCGCTTCATTTTTATTTATGTATTTATTTCATTTATTTATTTTTTATATTATGTTTTGCATATCGAGGAAATAACAAAATAATTATGTTAAAAATATTTTTAAAAATAGCTAATTTATGTAATATTTTATCTTAAAAATAATACCATCATTTATAATGTACTTAAATGTACGATTTGGGAGGGGTCATCGACTACGATTTGGGAGAGCTCGAGTTAGCTGAAAAAAAGTTGAACACACATAGTCACGTGAGTTTTAAATGTCTTAAATATTAGCAGATTCTTCATCAGGGCTTAAGTTCATTATCTGTTTTTGTTCTTTCAGCGGTGTATGTTACAAAAGCACTCAAAAATGTCTTGAATTTGTTAAATATTTCACTGAAATTGGGGGGGGGGGGGCGGGATAATTGCAGTGATGAGGAATTGACAATTTTAAGTAATTTCTGCAATGTGAAAACGAGTGTGACTATGTATGTATCTATCTATATCCGACTCTTTATTACTTCCCTTATATACATAGTATTATGTATAAGGAAAGTATTGTGACGGGGTCAAAAATTCGACTTTGAGTTTTCGACGGGAGAGCACGTTCCAAGCATCCCTGTTCACGAATGACTTTTTAGGTGGTGTGTGTGTGTGTGCACGCGTGGAAACGATGTCTAGAGAACGAATGAGGCGATTCGAATGAAATTTGGTACAAAGATCACAATCCGTGAATACTGGAAGTCGATTGTTTTTAAGCACAATCGAATGTGTTCTGAACACCCTAAATTTTCGAGTGAAATTTTGAAAAAATCATCCAAAAATCAAACCCTTTAATGAGGTTGCGCAAATAGGCATTTTTTATGTAATTTTTCCTTACAAAACGATTGAAAAACTTTAGAACGCCAGCATGAACCGTTCTCGAGATATTGCACATTTTTCAAATAAATTTATCAAAAAATCCCATAAATTAAAAAAGATATATTAACTGTTGAGAAACATGTTCACTTTTCAAATGTAATATCATGCGATAAATTTGGTGACATCATCCTCGTAGATCTAGCTCGTTCTATTTATGAGAAATGATACTTTGAATAATACATTAGTAGGGAATAGTAGGTGGTACTGGCTCACGCGGTGCTATACTTTAACATGGGGAAATTGCGGTGCTAGTTCTCCCATGTTAAAGCATAGGCGCACCTCATGAGCAGGGGTGGAGCTTCCACCAACACGTGACTTTCCATGAAGTCAGTCAAAGGTTAGGATGGATCAGATGATTTTTTTTTCTTTTTCTTTTTTTTTAAGTGTTAATGTTTGATAAATTTTAAGAATGTGTCACTTTTAGCGTTTTTTCACAAAAAGTTTCAAAAACGTTAAAAAACAACAAAAATGTACGTTTTTAAAATAAATTGTGGTTTTTAGATTGTTTGAATTCTCTATGGGAAATAACATGGGTTTTCGCACTTTTGTGTATTTTTTGTAAAAAAAATGTGCGTTTTTGCAAAAGTGTTACCAAAAAGGCGTTTTTTGAAAAATGTGACATTTTGCGATTTTTTTTCAAAATGCCGTTTTCTCTATGGGAATTAACATAGGTTTTCGCACTTTTACATTTTTTTTTTTAAATGTGCGTTTTTGCAAAAGTGTTACCAAAAATGCGTTTTTTGAAAAATGTGACATTTTGCGATTTTTTTCAAAAACACACTTTTTACTTGTAAAAACTAACAAAAACATGTTTTTAAAGTAGCAGAATCACGTGAATTGATGTTTTAAAGTAGCAGAATCGCGTGAATCGGGTGTATGGGAATCTCGAGAATCTCAAGGGTTTAAGGGGTGTGTTTCCCCAACCAGTCTTGGAGTTTAAATATTTGTAAACATAAATATTTTTAAATAATATCAGATACCTGTTTTCAACAATCTAAATGGGGTAATGTCTCTTTCATACATTAGATGTTGTTAGAAATATATATATTTTTTAAATTGTGGTCCCACCACCACCCGGTGTATAGGATACACCGCCACAATTCAATCTAGCATGGACTGCTCATTTAAATTTGATAATGACCGTATGCTAGGCTCTTGATACCATCCTTTAAGATATGTCGCTTATCATCATAGGGGGATAGCCCCATTTTAATTTGCTTCACAGTAAACATCTGGTGGTCTTTACTTGCAATTTTAAATTGTTCCACTCTATTATATCTTCGCTTTGTTAGGCAATTATAATAATCTTCATGATGGATGTGTTTTTCTTATTAACACCTTTAGCAGTCTTTTTATCTGTGAAGGGTGTTTTTAGGCTATACATTTTCGATCTTAGGCCTACAAATTCCACGGCAGGAGTTCCATTCAACTCGTCTTTCATTTTTCCAATCCTTTTTTTATTCTTATTGGAATGGAGTGGATGTGTTGGAGGATAATCCGAAAAGTCAAAATAGTCTTCATAACTTTCAAAATCTTTGTAAATATCCTCTGTTTCAATTTCATAGCACAGGGAATCGGTGTCTGTGAAAAGCAATTCGGCTCGGCTTCCATACATCTTCTTAATAAAATCATAATGAAACTCATACATAAGTGTTTTACTCAAGTCCAGTACTGAAAAACCTGCATAGATGGGTCTATTCAGTTTCAAATGAGTCTTATGCATATGAACTGCTACCAGACAGATCTTCATTAAATATTTTGAAGGAGTGTAAGGCTGGTGATGCAAGTAATTTTTTCAATCTCTTCTCAGTCTGTACTAGCTTAACATCCATTCTTTTTCTCAAATTTTCCATAGTTTTTCCAAACACTGCGTTATTCATAAGTTTGAACAGATCTTTTTCAAAGGAATTTTTTGCTTTCATTCTCTTCTCAGTGTTAAATTGTACATAGGGCTTCAACCAGGGCTCTTGCTTAAAAGTTAATACTCGATGGATTTTCACAAGTTTCATCCCTAACTTCATATACTGCTTTAAATTTCTATAATGCAGAACATATTTAACCTTATGATTCAAATTAGGTGTTAATTTGATCTGGTCCTTGCATATTTTCAAATTCATTTCTTCAGATAAATTCCGGCTATACTCCGA
The DNA here is from genome assembly GCA_951213105.1 of Amaurobius ferox. Lineage (NCBI taxonomy): Eukaryota > Metazoa > Arthropoda > Arachnida > Araneae > Amaurobiidae > Amaurobius > Amaurobius ferox. The sequence continues at coordinate 21,612,047 of OX578140.1, forward strand.
AATCAGAGATGGGGTGATATGAACTCTTTCGGGTGCTAGAGGATAATCATTATGCTTATCATGCAAATCATGGGGATAGTCTATATCTGCTTCGATAATATATCCTACAGGTGAGTCATCTTCAACAGCAAGTGGATTAAAGTTCTGAATGTCTTGAGAATCAAGCCATCTAAAATCCGATACGGGGAGTGCTTGGCTTAGAGCCCACCCATATAGATTATTAGCATCCAGGTACATTATATATTTGCTAGGTTTCGTAGAATCAAAATGTTCCAAATACTTGTTATTGGCCTGACTAAGACGTTTACTAATAACACTAATACCACCTCTTATACCTTCTTCTAAAAATAAGTACATATCAGGGTCTGTAATCAGTTCTAATGGTACTCCACTAGTCTTCAAGGCTGCATTCCAGGCAAGAGATGGCAATGTTAAACAGTGGGCAGCATCTATTCCATAATAATTCAATGTCAAATCACGGAAATTCTCAAAAATGTCCGCTAATAGAAGAATATCAGTTTTTATGTACAAGTCAAGATACTCCCCCATATTCTTTATCTTTAAAGATGTCCAAACATGTTGAGCATAGGCATAGGCATCATCAGAGACCTCCTCTCGATTTAAATCATCAAAGAAGGCCTCTTTAGAGGGTAAACTCTTTTCTTCAAACTTGGTAGCACAATCCATATAAGAATAGGGGTAAACACCCTTTCTAGTCACTAAATCCACTTGATCACTTGTAAAATGTTCTTGGGTGATACGAAACTGATTGGATTCCAAACTAGAACTTAGTTTCTCAATAGAGGCAGGTAAGAATTGAAGAGAATCTATAAACTGTAAACTTCCTAGGCTGAATGTAATATATTGCTGCATATTGCTACTGATGCATTCAATCCTCTTTCCTTTAAATTCACCGATCCCCTGCATAATTAAATGTCCATCATACCCCTTTAAATTATGAAACACAACGGGTATGCGTCGTCTTATCTTGTAATTCAGATTACAATTAGGATGGGCTGCACCTCTGTACTTGGAAGTTAAGTGGCAATGGTCTCTCACACGCTTTTCTCCTAAAGCCTTGTTACACATATGGCAGAGAGTAGCATTTTCAAAGTTTTCACGATCTTCAACAGTAAAATTCATTTTCATATTTTCTCTCAGTATTCTCTGAATCTCTTCTTCTTCTTGAATAAGGGCATTCAAAAAATGATGAATCACATCTTCACCCCTATAGATAACAGATCCTTTAAAGGTTTTTCCATCAGGCCCAATAATAATATAGGCAAAACCACAAGGAACATGATGAGATAAGATACTAAATTACAAAATATTGTCATTGTCACTGGGAAACTCCACTCTCTGTAGGCCATACTGGCTACATAATTCAATATGCTTCTTTAAACGAGCTTCAGATAAAAAACATTGTAAACAGTAGTCACAAAAATATTGCTTCTCTTTATGTTTTCTTATACTGTATAAAAGTCTGCTCATACTTCTAATACAACAGTAATGAGACTGCTCATCATTACTAATAAGCAGTAAATTACAGTGTTGTTCTCGTCTATTAGATGATATATAGAGCGGAAACACCTTCTTATCTTCATATCCAAAGACATTCAGGCTCACATTATTATTATTTCGCTCAAATAATTTAACTTGGTGTAAAGGAGTGGGAAACTCGATTCCATTCAGATTCAACTTGCATTCACGCTCGGTATATTTGCCGACACGAGATGCATTCTTATAAACTGGATAAAGTTCTGCTAAGATGGACCACATGAAACATTTCTAATCACTATTTTCCACATTAATAATAGCTTTCTTGGCTAATAGTTCTTTAGGTAGCGGGATATAGCTTGAAGCAGCCAGAGGATCATATGTCCCAACATCAATCATAAGTTCCTCGACATATGCTATATAACCATTCCAAAAACTATTTATAGGCGGCATTGCTATAACCGCATTCTGGTGAACCCACCTTTCTTTACTACTAGCATACTCACCTTTTTAAGGTTATAAATGGTTATATAGCATATGTAGATGATAATTATAAGTAATTTGAGGGTTTTAGCTAGTTTCTGGGTGAATTTGTTGATTTTTTATGATTTTTTGTTCCATGCCCATTCTATGAATCCCTGTAAAGTACGTTTTGCCGTAAAAATTACGGGTTTAACGTCGAATGACTGTGTATTTGGATGTACGTTGGAGGTGAAGGTGAATGTTTTATTATGGATTCCGGTTGCTATGGGTTACGTTTAACGTGTGGAGAAGTAAGTGTTGGTGGTGTCTCGGGGAGGGAGGGTGAGAGAGGAGTATATGTTATTCCACGTTTTTTATGCTTGCAAGGGATAGCGCGTTGTTGTTTTGCATAAGGATTGGGGGTTCTAAGGGGTCTCGCAAAGGGATTTTCTTTCATTATTTTATTAAAATCTATTATTTTATAAGATGTGAATGTATTTAATGTATCGATTACGATTATTAAAAGGATATAATCGGTTGCGATTTTGAACGAATTGTTTATTTTTTTATCGGACTTGTGCATAATTACATTCGTGCGTTGCAAGTTTAACGGTAACTGTGATATAACTATTACGTGACCTTGGCGGATGGATACACGAAAAACTCTTTAGGAATAACCTTTGGGTCATCTTGGCCTACGGAAACACCAAGAATTATTTTTTATGAATGTATGTAGGTGGTCTTTAAGCAGCGATTTTATCATTTGTGTTGTGAGTTTCGTGCTGTTAAGACGTGTTTGAAGTTGTTCTGCGAATATGTTTGCCTTAGAAAGTAATATCGGAGGTGCTATTCCTACCGTTACTAACGTTCCTATGCTTAATACACCCTCTTTGAACAGGATTGGACATGTAAGTACTTGTTTTAATGTGATTTTATTCTCTCATTTTATTAAACTTTGTATTTTTATGATGCGTAACAACTTTTTAATGAGTGTTTTTATGAATATAATGAAATGTCTTGGGGTCTTACATGAAATGTGTTGTATCTGGATATATTCTTTAAATCAGGAATTTTATTATTTCTAATGGGGATAGTATAATGGATTAGAGATTACTTTATATACATCTTGAGACATGTATTACATTGTTATCGGGAATAGCGTGTTTATACCAAAGTCTTGTATTTTTTTTTACAGGTGTGTCCTAGTTGTGCGAAGAGCTTCATGGAAAAACGAAGCTTAGTGCGCCATATGAGGATTCATGATGGAAAGAAGGATTACATATGTGAATTGTGTAAGGCGGCTTTTGTAAGAAAAGATGATCTGATACGTCATGAGAAGATTCATGAGCGGCCAATTCATGGTGATAAGCCTATGCGAGGCACTAAAAGAAAAAGATTAGATGCTCCGTGTATGAATAAAAAGAAGAAGAAAGCGACTAAGAAACCCTGCAAACAGGCTTTAAACGGTACTGTGACTGTTTATAAAATTGCTGGTCATGCTGAAAAAGATTTACTTACCTTTTTGGATTCTCATAGAATTGAGATAAAGCAAGTAGTGCTAAAGGAAATTGCTTTGAAACGTAGTATTATATGGTACATAAATGTATGTTGCCGTTTTACTCGTTTCCGATCTGGAGGAGAACAGGAATACTGTATAAACTATTTCAGAAGTTCTTGTATGAAAAACATTACAGAAGAAGATTTGGATTCTAATATGGATACTGCTTTTGCAAAAGTGTTAACATCGTTCGAAACCTATGAAGGCCGTGGTAGCGGTTGGGTCTTAGAATCGAGGAACTTATGATTGATGTTGGGACATATGATCCTCTGGCTGCTTCAAGCTATATCCCGCTACCTAAAGAACTATTAGCCAAGAAAGCTATTATTAATGTGGAAAATAGTGATTAGAAATGTTTCATGTGGTCCATCTTAGCAGAACTTTATCCAGTTTATAAGAATGCATCTCGTGTCGGCAAATATACCGAGCGTGAATGCAAGATGAATCTGAATGGAATCGAGTTTCCCACTCCTTTACACCAAGTTAAATTATTTGAGCGAAATAATAATAATGTGAGCCTGAATGTCTTTGGATATGAAGATAAGAAGGTGTTTCCGCTCTATATATCATCTAATAGACGAGAACAACACTGTAATTTACTGCTTATTAGTAATGATGAGCAGTCTCATTACTGTTGTATTAGAAGTATGAGCAGACTTTTATACAGTATAAGAAAACATAAAGAGAAGCAATATTTTTGTGACTACTGTTTACAACGGTTTTCATCTGAAGCTCGTTTAAAGAAGCATATTGAATTATGTAGCCAGTATGGCCTACAGAGAGTGGAGTTTCCCAGTGACAATGACAATATTTTGTAATTTCAAAGTATTTACATGCAAATGCGTGTACCATTTGTGGTATACGCAGACTTTGAGTCTTTCCTAATGAAAGTGGATATATGTGAGAATACCCCTTCTATTTCACATGAGAGTATCTTATCTCATCATGTTCCTTGTGGTTTTGCCTATATTATTATTGGGCCTGATGGAAAAACCTTTAAAGGACCTGTTATCTATAGGGGTGAAGATGTGATTCATCATTTTTTGAAAGCCCTTATTCAAGAAGAAGAAGAGATTCAGAGAATACTGAGAGAAAATATGAAAATGAATTTTACTGTTGAAGATCGTGAAAACTTTGAAAATGCTACTCTCTGCCATATTTGTAACAAGGCTTTAGGAGAAAAGCGTGTGAGAGACCATTGCCACTTAACTTCCAAGTACAGAGGTGCAGCCCATCCTAATTGTAATCTGAATTACAAGATAAGACGACGCATACCCGTTGTGCTTCATAATTTAAAGGGGTATGATGGACATTTAATTATGCAGGGGATCGGTGAATTTAAAGGAAAGAGGATTGAATGCATCAGTAGCAATATGCAGCAATATATTACATTCAGCCTAGGAAGTTTACAGTTTATAGATTCTCTTCAATTCTTACCTGCCTCTATTGAGAAACTAAGTTCTAGTTTGGAATCCAATCAGTTTCGTATCACCCAAGAACATTTTACAAGTGATCAAGTGGATTTAGTGACTAGAAAGGGTGTTTACCCCTATTCTTATATGGATTGTGCTACCAAGTTTGAAGAAAAGAGTTTACCCTCTAAAGAGGCCTTCTTTGATGATTTAAATTGAGAGGAGGTCTCTGATGATGCCTATGCCTATGCTCAACATGTTTGGACATCTTTAAAGATAAAGAATATGGGGGAGTATCATGACTTGTACATAAAAACTGATATTCTTCTATTAGCGGACATTTTTGAGAATTTCCGTGATTTGACATTGAATTATTATGGAATAGATGCTGCCCACTGTTTAACATTGCCATCTCTTGCCTGGAATGCAGCCTTGAAGACTAGTGGAGTATCATTAGAACTGATTACAGACCCTGATATGTACTTATTTTTAGAAGAAGGTATAAGAGGTGGTATTAGTGTTATTAGTAAACGTCTTAGTCAGGCCAATAACAAGTATTTGGAACATTTTGATTCTACAAAACCTAGCAAATATATAATGTACCTGGATGCTAATAATCTATATGGGTGGGCTCTAAGCCAAGCACTCCCCGTATCGGATTTTAGATGGCTTGATTCTCAAGACATTCAGAACTTTAATCCACTTGCTGTTGAAGATGACTCACCTGTAGGATATATTATCGAAGCAGATATAGACTATCCCCATGATTTGCATGATAAGCATAATGATTATCCTCTAGCACCCGAAAGAGTTCATATCACCCCATCTCTGATTTCGGAGTATAGCCGGAATTTATCTGAAGAAATGAATTTGAAAATATGCAAGGACCAGATCAAATTAACACCTAATTTGAATCATAAGGTTAAATATGTTCTGCATTATAGAAATTTAAAGCAGTATATGAAGTTAGGGATGAAACTTGTGAAAATCCATCGAGTATTAACTTTTAAGCAAGAGCCCTGGTTGAAGCCCTATGTACAATTTAACACTGAGAAGAGAATGAAAGCAAAAAAATCCTTTGAAAAAGATCTGTTCAAACTTATGAATAACGCAGTGTTTGGAAAAACTATGGAAAATTTGAGAAAAAGAATGGATGTTAAGCTAGTACAGACTGAGAAGAGATTGAAAAAATTACTTGCATCACCAGCCTTACACTCCTTCAAAATATTTAATGAAGATCTGGTAGCAGTTCATATGCATAAGACTCATTTGAAACTGAATAGACCCATCTATGCAGGTTTTTCAGTACTGGACTTGAGTAAAACACTTATGTATGAGTTTCATTATGATTTTATTAAGAAGATGTATGGAAGCCGAGCCGAATTGCTTTTCACAGACACCGATTCCCTGTGCTATGAAATTGAAACAGAGGATATTTACAAAGATTTTGAAAGTTATGAAGACTATTTTGACTTTTCGGATTATCCTCCAACACATCCACTCCATTCCAATAAGAATAAAAAAAGGATTGGAAAAATGAAAGACGAGTTGAATGGAACTCCTGCCGTGGAATTTGTAGGCCTAAGATCGAAAATGTATAGCCTAAAAACACCCTTCACAGATAAAAAGACTGCTAAAGGTGTTAATAAGAAAAACACATCCATCATGAAGATTATTATAATTGCCTAACAAAGCGAAGATATAATAGAGTGGAACAATTTAAAATTGCAAGTAAAGACCACCAGATGTTTACTGTGAAGCAAATTAAAATGGGGCTATCCCCCTATGATGATAAGCGACATATCTTAAAGGATGGTATCAAGAGCCTAGCATACGGTCATTATCAAATTTAAATGAGCAGACCATGCTAGATTGAATTGTGGCGGTGTATCCTATACACCGGGTGGTGGTGGGACCACAATTTAAAAAATATATATATTTCTAACAACATCTAATGTATGAAAGAGACATTACCCCATTTAGATTGTTGAAAACAGGTATCTGATATTATTTAAAAATATTTATGTTTACAAATATTTAAACTCCAAGACTGGTTGGGGAAACACACCCCTTAAACCCTTGAGATTCTCGAGATTCCCATACACCCGATTCACGCGATTCTGCTACTTTAAAACATCAATTCACGCGATTCTGGTACTTTAAAAACATGTTTTTGTTAGTTTTTACAAGTAAAAAGTGTGTTTTTGAAAAAAATCGCAAAATGTCACATTTTTCAAGAAACGCATTTTTGGTAACACTTTGGTAACCCATGTTATTTCCCATAGAGAATTCAAACAATCTAAAAACCACAATTTATTTTAAAAACGTACATTTTTGTTGTTTTTTAACGTTTTTGAAACTTTTTGTGAAAAAACGCTAAAAGTGACACATTCTTAAAATTTATAAAACATTAACACTTAAAAAAAAAGAAAAAGAAAAAAAAATCATCTGATCCATCCTAACCTTTGACTGACTTCATGGAAAGTCACGTGTTGGTGGAAGCTCCACCCCTGCTCATGAGGTGCGCCTATGCTTTAACATGGGAGAACTAGCACCGCAATTTCCCCATGTTAAAGTATAGCACCGCGTGAGCCAGTACCCCCTACTATTCCCTACTTACATTTGTATTTGAACACCAATAGTATTTTATCTGCTATACGAATAACTTATTTTTCCATCCATAACGCTTGGCGAGATTTTAGAGACGAATTTGGCGGAATGTTGCCAACTTGGTGACTTTTTAAAATGTTGCCAAATGAATGAACATCTCGCCAAATGGATAAAAATGTCGCTAAATCAATGAAAATGACGACTAATGAACGAAAATTTAATATCTTGGAAAGAATATAAACATCTATTATAAGAATAACCTATTTTTTTTACTGTAAAAGTAGTAAATTCATTGCATTATACACTGGCTTCCAAAAGTTAAGCACGGACGATAAAATCAACAAAAATGGAAAAGTAAAGTTTTGATTAACTCAAAATTGTACATGAAGGTAGAAAATGTGCTTATGCATTAAAGAAAACAAGAATTATGTACAAAGATGAAAAAAATATTTACTTTTCGTAAGCTATATGATGACGTCACATTTGGGTCATTAAGAAACTGAAGTTTAAAAGCAAACAAATCAAACAAAATTTACATTAATATGGTATGTGACCACCCCGGACCTTTATATAAACTTTACAAGAAGAATTTTCCATGCTTTCAGTGAGGTGATCAACCATCACAGATGCGAACAATGGACATTCCTCCAACAGGGCAGTTTGCAACTTTCTAAGACTGACTGGGGGAGGTAAACGTGCAGAGACAACACCGTTGGTTATTCAAAATTTTAAAAAATGCAAAATAAAATTTAAGTTGTCATCTATACAAAGGGTCTTCAATGCGAACCTGATCTTCAGTCACATGGTTATTTAGCCGTAAACTAGCATTGTCTCACTCGAGAAATAATAATAACGTCTACTACAAAAATAACTTTAAATTCATTGTTAGCAAAATTACAACAAAGAATTTAGACATATTTTTTAAAAAAAAATCATTCTTATATAAGTGAAATCAACATTAAAACAATGCTCATAAACTCCTAATAAATTTTATATTGTGAAATTTATCAAATTTTCACCAAATTCAAAACCAAATTTTGTTTAGATATTCTATGAAAAATATAAATTGAATTAAAATAGAGGTTTCATAAAGGTAATAATACATACAAAATATCATGGAAAATGTTCAAGACAAAATGACCAAAGTGGAAATGGATAGAAGAAAAAACGTTCCGTTGATAGGCTTCTCAAATCTTGACGAACTATCCGATGCTAAGTTGCAGACAGACGACGGCAGCACGTTCCACGTCCACCGAGTTATATTGGCAAAGACAAGTAGCTATTTTTGCAAATTGTTTTGTCGTGTTGACAACGAAGAGACAGACTTTCGGATTCCAGGAATAAGTAGTGAATGTTTGACCCAAATATTGCTTTATATTTACACAAGCAACATCTCTTTGACTGAAATATCCTTCACTGATATGTTTTGTGCAGCAGATTTATTTAAGCTAGATGACCTTTCTCGGCAAATCGAAGAAAATGTGAGTAACTTTATATGTTTACAAAATTGCATACCTCTTTATCGTTGTATTCAGCTAATAAACCCAAGTATGTCCCATGAAATATTTAGATTCGTTGTATGCCATTTCCAAGAAATAGTTCATCATTGTATGTCGAACTTGGCCGAACTGTCCCTGGAAGTTCTGAGCATGTTTATTCGCAAGAAAAACCTTAGAATATGCACTGAAAGAACTGTATGGATGGCTATTTTGGCATGGGTACAGAAAGATGTTTTCAACAGACAAGTCCATGTGCCATATCTTTTAAAGCACTTAGCATGGGGTGACATAGATTCATATCTAGCAGCACACATAATGGAACACACAGTTGTGACAAAGAATTCTTCTTTCCAGACATTAAATGACTGTAAATCAAAGGACATTTTTCCACGTGATCTTTATGTTCTTCAAACTTTCTTAAAGAATCACTCTATCCCTTTCATAAGTCTTCAACACCGAACACCTTCAAGACTAAATGTAATTTTGAAATACGATGAGGTCGACTTTAATAATGAGTTCGAAGAGGAAGATGAAGAGTACTGTGAAATGTATGTCACTTATGATGAAAATTTAGATTTATGGCGCAAATTAAGTCTGCTCGATTTCTATCCCAGAAATCTAATATTCATTAATCAGTATCTTTATGCAATAAATAGTTTATATAGTGAATGTCGCCAATTTCATTTAAGGGAACAAGAATGGCTTCCCATGATAATGAATACTAGTGACAAGTATATCCATTGTGCTGTGAAAGTTGATCAATCTATTTACTTTTTCGTTGAAGACAGCCATAATAACAATGTTAATTGGATTCGCAATTGGTTCGGATTTGAATTGGATACAATCCGCATGGAAGTTTACCATCCTCACACTAACACATGGTCAAATGGAATGTCATTGTTCAATGTCCGTTATCCCCATGCCGTGACCATTTGCAAGAGAATCTATATTGTTGGAAGAAGACCGGATCATAAACGAATGATTGCTCAAGTGTATGATGCAGAAACTCACACTTTATCCATCTTAACTCCACCTACCATCTTTCATTATTATTTCGACGTCGTTTCTCACCATGGACGGATATACTTGATTACAGGAACGTTTGCCAAAGATAAGCGAAACAAGGCAGAAGTGTTTGATCCAGGAAATCACACTTGGAACCAACTACCAGATCTTCCGCGGCGTTTCTGTTTGGTTAAAGCCATCGTTTTCAATGGCGAAATAACAGTTTATGACGCAAGCTTTCCAAAAAGTGAAACGGATGTTCGTTGGAACTGTGCTGAGAAACGTTGGGACGAGCCTGAAGAAACGTTATGTCCCAAAAGTTTTAAGCCATATTCTTATCCGTACAGACTTTTTGTTGCAGATGACCAAGAATCCATAAGAATTATCACAGAACAAAATAGGCATCCAAACACTGAATTTCAAAAAATGGCCTTTTAACTGATACGATTGTAAATTCAAACAATTTTTTGTACCTCAGTAGATTTGTAACTTTTAACTTGGTATCAATATAGTATACATATTTTGAATGAGTGTCGCATTATATTATTAACATAAGCTTAAACTACAAATTTAATTAAAAATATCCGTCTTTGTCAACCAGCCCAGTTACTTTTTGAAAAATCCCATAACTTGCAATTACTCATAGTTTTTTTTATGCAGTTGAAAGAACCACGAATGGTTGTAACATAAAGTGATGTCTGAACCCTGCTATATGGCCAGGTCATTGTTAATGATTGGCACCCAGATTACTTAAACAGAACCGACGAAACCAATAATAGAAACAATTATACATGCCGCTATTCGATTGCTTTTTCCGATGCACCTTAGTACATGCCTGATGTCCGTCTGTTACCAGGCAAGGTCACGACTGAGAATAAACACCAGAACTGCTCCGGTTGATTATCCATCCGAATCACCTTAGTTTGTGCCTAGTCATGTTCGTATTCTTAGTAAAAGTTCAAGTTTTATCTGTCCTTATTTTGTTAAACACAGATATAAACATATTAATAAGTAATTAATAAATCTTACAAAAATGAAATTTAAAGAATTTTTTCGACATTTTGCGAAATCAAAACAATGTTCCAACAATACATGTTTTTGCAGCAATTTTCAGGGAGAGTAGGTCTAACTGTCTTTATCAACTACCTGATAATGCTGGCATGTAAAGCCATTTATAGCAATCAGTTTTTAAAATGAAATTAATAAAAGAATACAGTCGCTGTGCGGACATAGCTTTCTTGCAGTAGCTGTCTACCGCAGAAAAGCCGCTGCGCTGCCGTAGGGCCATTTCGTCACTCATCTTCGGCAACGACTCCGGTCGCTTATTTAAAAAAAGAACTTTTAACTTTCAATAACTTTCTAGAAACCCTACCGAATTCATAACCACCCGTTTTATGCACTAAATAAGTACCTAAAAATACCTTCACCTGCTACGTGTGCATAAATAAGCCTAAATCTAAACTATCTGCTCGGGAGCATTTGAAGTCAAAAATCACGAATAGCTAGCAAGGTCTGTTAAAAAGATGAAGAGGATTATGTCAGTTAACATTGTATATTAATATCGAAGTAACAGGCACTGAGTCAGGTGAAAATGCTAATAAAAGAACGATAGGGAGGATATAATCGGAAGTATGATTATTTTATTCGATTCAAGCTATTTTTGGAGAAAACACTTATATAATTGAAATAATTGTACGCTTAAATATCTAAACTTTACCTTGGATTAAAAATAGTCCTCCTTTGTTCTTCAGCAGACGATAAAAAATGGCGATAACAAAATAGTCTGGTCATGTTTAAAAACCTGCATATTGAATTTTCGACTGTAATTTGTAGATTTCCACATATTTATCTTCCATTTATTAAAAGGACCAAAATTTCAGTGTAATAACTGTGAGACCAGAAATAGATCTCACTCCAGTTTGTTGTGAGATAGCTTTATATGTACGTTACGTGTCTGAAACGTCAGACAATACCTTCAGTCTCAATGACGCCAAAGTTTACAACACACTGACCCAAGGGTCAGCTAGAACCATAAATTTAGGGGCGTCAAGACCGAGGGGGTCGAAGGACTCTAAGGATAAGGTGAAGCAACGACATTGGGCAAAAAATTGACCAATTGAGAAGATGCTTATGGCTTTGCCATGAAGGCTGTCAATAAGAGCACAAGAGGAGTTGTTGTTGTTGAGACCCAGACCGTCCGACCTACCAGAAAGATCAGAGTACAAGAGGACTGTCAGTCCTCTGGCAAAAAAGTCACAACTAAATGAGTAAAAAACAGACATACAGAACGGATAGAGAAAGACTTGGACAGAGAGATTTGCAGCGTGACTTCTACGTAAGAGGTGATATCGAAATTCACGATGACTTCTGCACGACAATTGTAGAATGTAAACGACAAAGTCCCGAGTACAGTTATTCCAGAAGTGTTCGATATTAATACCTAGTCAACAGAACAATATGATCGGCGAATTACGTATGGGTGAATTATAGTTCGAGTTCATTCCAGTAAAATGAACGACATTAAGTACGTTCTGGTGATAATTTCCAAGACAGACTTGAAGGTATGTGTTCCTCAAATAATATGGAAGGGCTTAAACACATTTTAGGTATGTTTAAATAACGGTCTCACTGTGTCTCTCTCAACCCCAATCATATGAATAATGGTGTAATGAATTCAATAAGTATTTTATGTTGTTAATAAATGAGTTATTATTAAAGTTAAAATGGTGCAATCAATTTAGTAGTATGTTAATTAATATTCTTTTACAGAACATGCACTGAAGAAAATAATGGCGGGTTTTAATAGCGGCAAACAACGCAATGTTTAATTTGATAGTTCCACTATGTACGAATTTACGGCCATGTCAATTATGTAGAATTTAATTATCTCAAAAAGCCAACTTTAAGTGCTTTTCTTATTTTATTACACCACAATAACTAATCGAGGAGATAAGACTTTGAAAAACTATCACCTTGAGGGCTTTTTGGCGTTTCTTGCAAATAATTTAAAACTATTAATTTTTTTGAATTTTCGAAAGTTTCCTATAAAAACTCATATTATCATCTGATTAAAAATAAAACACGAGGTCCTCGGCCATGCATTAGCTTAGTAATAAACGGGAAAGAGATTTTGGGGGGTTTTGAGATATTTTTAGCGGGTTTTTTGTAAATAATAATATCTATTTAATGTATCGATATTTTTAAAGTTTGGGGCCAAATATTAACTTTGCAAATCTCGAGAAGTACAAACAAATATGGTCGGACGGAAATTAATAGTACGTATAATTAAATATACATTATTATTTTTTAATTTTTAAACAGTGAAATACCTATTGCATAGATAACGCTTTCATTAGACGCTAACTAGAGTTTTTGTGAGCGTGAAATAATTGAGAAAAATGTTGGTCATGCAAAGATACATAGAAGCAGACGTTTTAATTGAGTAGTTTGTTACAAATTCTTGAAACATCTTAGTATATATATTTATTTCAATGAATTACAATATCCGAAACGCCTGAAGACCAATAATAAGATGGTATCTTTCAAAAATAAAAATACTCTAAAAAGATTATGTGATATCACTGTGATAGCTAACAAATGCCTGCAGATATCAATATCAGACGTCAAATTCCTAAACATGCTTTGCTGCTTCTTTCATTCACCAAGAAACGATGCTATTGATTGGTCATGACATTTACTATTCAAATTGGATATTTTCCCCGATCACGAAAGGAATGCTCCTTTAGAATTATGAAACTATATTTAGAATACTCTCTGAGAATGTTACTTTTTCGTTCCAATAAAACGTGACGTGCTTCACAATGACGAGAATTTATGAGCAATTGCTTAAAAAGTTGCAAGAAAAGCAATAGAAGCAGATTCGATTCGTATATTTCATGCATTGTTGAGTTTAAAGAAATTTTATCATATAAATCATAGATTTATTGTATTGCAGCTTGTATTGAAATATATCACAGATATGTCAATACAGGCTTTAAGCTGTGCAATCAGATGCATTTTAAGAATAAAGTCAAATATCTCCTTTTTATATGGAAAGTGCTGTGATGGCGTCAAAATTCATCAAATCAAGTTTTTAATAGTAATATTAAAAAAATTTAAATAAATTTTTTTATAGTTTTTAATATTTTATTAAAAAAATTTAATAAAATATTAAAAAAATAATATTAAAAAATATTATTATTGATATTGAAAATAAAAGTTTTAATAAAGCTATCAAAAATCTTTTAGTAATAATATTAAAAACTTTTATAAAAATGTATCATTGTATATATCACGTCAACAATCCAACAAAAGGATGGCGTATCGTTATTGTTCAGGCACTTATATGCCCTCTGTGGAAAGTTCTGGAAAAAGAACGTAACTCATGACATTACTAGCCAATAAATAAAATTCGATAAGTTTCCAGGACATATAAGACCAGGACATATAAAACCAGGACCATAAGAGACTAAAATAAGTTGGAGATTAGGGTTGATCGCAAAGGTCACTAGCCGGTCTTAAAATGCATGACTTTTTGATTATTAACTAGTATTGACTAGTTTCTTTATCTATAATAATGAAATATATATACCTGTCTGTGTGTATGTGTAAGCACACATCGCGGAAAATTCGAAACTACGGAATATCACGAAATTACGGAATATCACGGTACAATGGTATATGATCTCATACAGCGATGTAACTCAAGATATTTTTTAAATCCATATAAGTTTTTAATTTATTTAATGTTTAAGTGAGTATCTGTGCAATTTTCACAGAAACAGGTTCCTTAGGGATTCAAAATATCATGCTCGAATTTTCATTTTATCGCCATCGGAAAGACAGATCAAAGAACGCAGCTATCCAGATCGAAATCTGTAAAATAATCATTTTAATTTTAAAATAAATTTTTAAATGTCTCATAAACACATTTTTTCTCAAAATTTATTATTAAATTCGCCTTTCTCCAAATTGAATATTTTTACGATTATATTAATTTGCGTGAATATGGAGCCATTCCAGAAAATCTTGCCATTCTAGAAAAAAACATTAATAACTCTATTTCACAAATTTTTGGAATTTTGGGGTCTATAATTTGCTTTTGCAATATCGACCGTAAATAGCACTTATTTACCCGCAAAACAGCGAATGCGTAGCGGTTGCTATGCTAATAGAATGACAATTTCGATAGGCTTTTCTTTTGTTCTACTTTAATATATTTTGCTAATTTGGGCGTTAATTATGTTCGAGATTAACATTACTCTTACTTTCCAGCTTTTATGAATTCTCTTTATGTTTTAGTGTAATATTACTCTAAGGTTTCCATCAAATCCCAAGCAACGAGGTGGGGGGGGGGATTCGTGCTAGTGGTAAATAAGAAACAAACTACTACTCCTACACACATCTTTCATTCCATTGTTACAACAAAGCATATTTACAACAAAACATTTTACAACAAAACATATTTATAAATCACATTTATTTTTACATCGAAACATTCTTATAATTGTGATTCAGGTTAAAACAATGCTGTAGATGTCATTCTTCAAGGAATAATTTACCTATGTTATGAAATACTTAAAGTCGAAGGCAAAATTTGAGATTCTCTAAGAAAAACATAGATGAATATAAAACAGTTCTTAAACGTAGTAAAATAGCATATAAAATACTTACAGCGAAATGAAAATACTGGAAATGGATTTAAGAAGAAATTTTAGGATGAAAGGGTCTTCAAATATTTGGGAGCTATCAGATGCAAAGTTGCAGACAGACGATGGCAGCACGTTCCACGTCCACAGAGTTATACTGGCAAAGACAAGTCCCTATTTTAGTAGACTTTTCTGTCCTATCGACAACAAAGAGACAATTTTTAGGATCCCAGGACTTAGTGGTGATTGTTTGAACCAAATATTACTTTATATTTATACGGGCAACATTTTTTTGACTGAAATATCCTTCATTGATATGTTTTATGCAGCAGATTTCTTTAAGCTAGATGATCTTTCTTGGCAAATCAAAGAAAATGTGAGTAACTTCATAAGCTTGCAAAATTGTATACCTCTTTACCGGTTTGTTCAGAAAATTAACACAAGCATGTCCCGTGAAATATTTAGATTCATTGTCTGTCACTTCGAAGAAATAGTACTTCATCATATACCAGAGTTTGCCGAACTGTCCCTGGAAGTTCTGAGTATGCTTATTCGCAATAGGAACCTTAGAATATGCACTGAAAGAACAGTATGGGCGACCATTCTGGTATGGGTGCAGAGAGACCTTCCCAATAGACAAGTCCATGTATCATATCTTTTGAATCATTTAGCATGGGGTAACATAGATTCATACCTTGCAGCACAAATAATGGAACACACAGTTGTGACAAAGAATTCTTCTTGTGACACATTAAATAGAATTAGATCAAGGGATATTTTTTCAAGCGATTTTGATATCTTGCAAACTTTCTTAAAGAATCATTTCATCCATTTGATCAGTCTTCAATATCGAGCACCTTCGAAGCTAAATGTGATTTCAAAATACAGATCCGACTACGCTGCACATTACTGCGAGATATATATCACGTATGACGAAAATTTGGATTTGTGGCGAAAAATCAGTACGATCGATTTCTATCCCCAAAAATTAATATCCATTGACCAATATCTTTATGCAATTGAAACTTTCGAGAGCGATTGCCGCAAATTTAATTTACGGGAAAAAGAATGGCTTCCCATGATGATGAATACCAGTGATAATCTGATTGAAAGCGCTGTAAAAGTGGATCAATCAATTTTCTTCTTTATTTCTGTCAACCCTCGGTCGACTTGGAATTGGATTCGAAACTGGTTCGGATTTGATGTGGATACGATTCACGTGAACGTTTATCACTCTCACACTAACACGTGGTCAAGTGGTATGCCATTGCTCAATATCAGATTTCCCCGTGCTGTGGCCATTGACAAAAGAATCTATGTTGTTGGATATAGGCTGGGACATAAAAGAATGATTGCTCAAGTGTACGATACAGAAACTCATACTACGTCAATCCTTCCACCACCTACACTATTTTCTTATTCATTTGACATTGTGTTTCACCATGGACGACTATACTTGATTATAGGAGCATTATCTCCAGTAGAAAAGCGGAACAAAGCAGAAATGTTTGATCCAGAGAATCACGCTTGGAGCCAACTGCCAGACCTCCCGCGAAGTTTCAGTTATGTTAAGGCCATCATTTTAAATGGGAAAATAACAGTTTATGATAGTTTATACAGTCAAAGACACGGGAAGGGTATTAGTTGGAATTGTACAGAGGAACGCTGGGTTGAGCTCGATGAAGCACTATCACTCAAAAGCATTAAATTGAATTATTTTCCTTATAAACATTTTACTGCAGATGACCAAGAATTCATAAGAATTATCACAGCCGAAAACAGACATCCAAACACCAAATTTCAAGCATCCCCTTTCAATTAAAAAATTGGAAAGTTCGAATAGCTTGAAAACATTGTGTGCAGTAGAAGTAGTTTCTAACTTTTCACTTGATTTCAATAAATATCTTGAATGACTTTTGCAGTGTATTATTTACACAAGTTAATCTGTAAGCTGAAACTATAAATTTAGTTAAAATTAACCACGTCCGACAATCCATTCGGACGGGGCCAACGGCCGTACCGTGCTGAAAACACCGGTTCCCGTTAGATCACCGAAGTCAGGCAGCATCGGGCGCGGTTAGTACTTGGGTGGGTGACCACCTGGGAACACCGCGTGCTGTTGGCACATTTCGGGCGCGGTAGCTCGGTGCTAAATAACCAAGCATTAAAGCAAAACATGTGGAAGAGCACTAGGCTTAAAAAGCCAACAGCCGTACCGTGCTGAAAACACCGGTTCTCGTTAGATCACCGAAGTTAAGCAGCATCGTACTCGGGTGGGTGACAACCTGGGAACATCGCGTGCTGTTGGCACCTTTCCGGTGCGGTAGTCCGGTAGTTTGCGCGCGCTGGATTTGCACGCTGCCACAACTGCCGTCGTGTTCATGCGGAGTACGATCGCGTTAAACATGTGAGTCCATAAGTCCTTCCGAGAGGTTGGTGGTAGGGGAAGGAGGGTACGGTCCCTGTGGAAGCCTCCCCCACTGGGTTCCGGTCTAAATTGAGTGGCACTTCCCGGCCGTCCAAATAGTTACCTTACACCTTTCTGGTAGGTCGGACGGTCTGGGTCTCAACAACAACAACCCATTCGGACGATTTTTGAAAATTAATCCTTTAATTGCAAATGCTGTGAGATGGGCTCTCAAAGCTGCCTTTGCATCCGCTATCCTCCATTTACAGGGTGTTACAAAAATCTTTCACGACTATATACGTGTTGAACGTTTGATCGTAAAGTTCTAATTTGAGATTTGTTTCAATAAAGATAAACAAACCAAACATATTACTAAACTGACTTTCAATCTTAACCTATGATGGTCAAACTACGACACAATATATTTACTCACAAGATTGTAAACTATATTCTCGATGCTATCTTCCATAGACGATCAGAACACACACACGCACGAACTGTGCAGAATGACAAATCCGTAATTCTGAAGACTGTCCTTCTTACAGATCTGTTCAATCATCTGGACAATCATCGAATATGCGATTCTTCGGAATGAAAGTTCAGAAGTTTAGGACATAAATTAAAGTTAGGAAAAGTACAATTAGAATCAAATGATAATAAATAATAGGATCCTCTCAGCGCACACGTCGTAATTATATAGATTGTTGAAAACAACTCCTTATACAGCACTCACATGCATGAACATCCTTCCAGAAGAGTTTAAAATAAGTTTACGTTGTCTTAATACGTGCTTATCCGGCAAATTCGAAAATTCTCAAGAAAAAAAATAGTTTTCTATACAAGATTAATAGAAAGTAAAAATAATGGGGAATAGTAGTAGACCTTTCACAATAATTAATTAAAGGCATTTGGGAAAATATGAGATTTAAAAATATCCCATGACACAACTCTAAGTGATTCCTCAGAAATTATTTCAAATTAAAGCAAACATATACATAGACTAATGAGGATATAAAGATGACAGAAAACGCTCTTTTTCAGAAAGGATCTAACTTGATATGTAAAAAGGTAGAACTTACACGCAGGTAAAATTTTAGGGGCGCGGTTGCCCAGTGGTTAGCTCGCGGGAATTGCACTCGGTAGGCCCGGGTTCGATTCCCGCCTCTGCCCAAACTGCCGCCGTGTTCCCGCGGAGTACGATCTCGTTAACCATATGGGTCCGCAAGTCCTTCCGAGAGGTCGGTGGTAGGGGAAGGTGGGTACGTTCCCTGTGGATGCCTCCCCCACTGGGTTCCGGTCTAAATTGGGTGGCTCTTCCCGGCCGTCCAAACGGTTACCTTACACCTTTCTGGTAGGTCGGACGGTCTGGGTCTCAACAAGTAAATATTTATATTCAATTATTAGTTAGTTGGTACTACTACACATAGCCAACCGAAATAAACAGTTAAAATGACATCGGCATGCGTTAGTCTCCGTCAAATATACAGTCCTATGTTTTGCGCCACCTATGCCCATCTAAAAAACTCAGCTTCTTATGTAGCCCTGAAAAGAGTTGATGGTGACAGGCCAGTTTCAGAAGATGATTTTCTGAAAGGTTGGTCCGATTGACGAGTTAAATGTTAATTCACAATATTTAGAACTTCCGCGTTTGACTGTAAGGGTAGAATTAAGATAAAAAAATTTCACACTCCCAGTCTTACAAAATTTAGCAAACGAATGCGAAATTGGAGTCTATATTTTTTTCTTTTATTTGGGTGGGTGGGGGTGGGGAGGAGAGGGAGTGCAGATTTAAAAAATATCAGCTGAAATTTGTATTGCACACACTTTAAAATATTAATGTTCAAAATTAAGGTTCAGCAATGATCGCATGTTCTTTCTGAGAAAGCGGAACAGATGACGTAAAACACTGGAGCAGATACTGAACGGGTACTGATGCATGCCAAGGGCATTGAAAAATAAACGATTGCTTTTATTAATATTGAGTTAAGTATTACCAAATGACTAATAATTAATATAAAATTTAACTGAGCGTAAGTTCTACCTTCTTAATTGTCGGGTTGGACCCTTTTTTAATCACACCTTGTAAACATTTTTGATGCTTAGTTTTTTTTTTAAATGCTAGTATACATGAATGTACAATTATACGTAATACGAGTTCCAAATTTTAAGTTTTGATGCATTAACAAATAGGTTACCCAATTACGCACAGCTTAAGATATAAAGCAACATACAGTTGTTTCCAGGATAACATTGGAATACCTTTATCATTTACTTCATTTGGTTGTTTTCTTCTTAAAAAGAAAGAACAAACCCGATATTAAAAATGTTATTTTATAACCTATTCAATTTTTGCTTTTTCTGCAATGCATGGTAATGGATAGGGAAAGTATCGGAATAGTGATGAAAATCAAAATTCGAGTTTTCTGCGGATCTACAAGCTTTAGGACCTCTAGAATACGAAAAATCATTTTTAGCGTGACGTATGTGTGTGTGCATGTGTGTGTATGTCTGTTCAATATATGTATCCGCTCAAATTAAAACACTAATTGCCTGAATTTCATAAAATTTGGTAGGTGAGAGACGCTGTTGCTGATTAGATTTTGGTATGATTCGGAATAAAAGAACTTAAATTTTTTTGCGAAATAGCCCGCAAAATTCGCCAAAATCTAAGACAAGAGACTACGTATGCTCAAATGCTACGTATGCTTAAATGCTTGTTTCATACGTGAATTTTTACTATGAAAAGAATAAGACCAACCCTATTGCTCTAGGACTAGCCGTTCTCGAGATAGTTTAATTTTTGCTATGTTCGCTACGCCACCTTAAAAAATAAGTCCAGTTATCCAATGAAAATAAAAATTGAATTAAAAGTGCAAATTCAGTGTCATTTAAAATAATTATGGATGTTATTTTGTGGAATTAAATTCAATTTAATTAATCATCGAAAAAGTAAAGAGAACGTGAATATGAGTCTGCAGGAAAAGTCGTATGCTGTCCGCATCAGATTTTTACTTTCCTTGCAATACATGATAATGTGTAGAAAAAGTAAAAATAAAATGCGTCGAAAATCGCAACTCGAGTTGTGACGAATCTGCTTGTTCTACGAGCACTCTAGAACCCGAAAAAACTATTTTACCGTGACATCTGTGTATGTGTCTGCTTGTCTGTCTGTCTGTGCAATTTATGTATCCACTCCAACTCAAAAACGAATTTACCAAATTTCATAAAATTTGATAGGGAAGTCACTTGTAGATTACCCTGGTGCTGATAAGATTTTGGTACAATTAGGAAAAATAAACCATCCTTTTTTACGAAATGATCCACAAAAACCGTATGTATCCAGTCTAACTGAAAACTATTGAATCAAATTTCACAAAATTTGGTATATATGTCACTCGTGGGTTACTGTGACGCTTGATTAGATATTGGTACGATTCGGAAAAATAAACCTTCCTTATTTTATGAAATGGTCCGCAAAAATCGAATTTATCCATTCTAGGTGATCAATTAATTAACCATATGTCACAAAATTTGGTATATAAGTCACTTGTGATACCTTGTTGCTGGTTAGATGTTGTTAGGATAAAAATAATCTGCCATTTTTTGCGAACTGCAAATCTAAAACATCCGATCAAAAATAAAAGAGCATGCATAATCAAATGTATCAATTAAATATATGTTTTATACGTGATTTTTGACGACGAAAATAATAAGACCAATAGCTTTACTGTAAGATGGACACTTTCAGATATTTAAGTTTTAAATTTTAAAAAATTGAAGACGTCGTTTACGGGCAGTTGAAAAACTGTTTGATGAAATTTCTTAAAACTTGGTAGTTAAGTCCCTTGATAATTAACTTGATACTGAATAGATTTTTACATGATTCGGAAAAATATAACCGACTTTTTACTTTCCTTATATACATAATGTATAAGGAAAGTATTGTGACGGGGTCGAAAATTCGAATTCGAGTTTTTGAAGGAAGAGCACATTTCAAGCATCTCTGATCACGAATCAAACATTTTTGAAGCGATGTCTGTGAGTGTGTGTTTGTGTGTGTGTGTGTGTGTGAAAGTATGTATGTGTGTGTGAAAGTATGTGTGTGTGTGTCTGTGTCAGTGAGCCTGTGGAGACGATAACTGATGAACGAATGGACCGATTGGAACGAAATTTGGTACAAGAATCACAATCCGTAAACACTGGAAGCCTACTGTTTTTATATTCAATCGAATGCTCAGAACCCCCCTAAGTTGAGTGAAATTTTGAAAAACTCGTCAAAAAATCAAAACCGCTAATAAAGTTACGCAAATAAACATTTCTTATGTAATTTTTCATTAGAAAACGATTAACATAAATTTTAGAACGCTAACAAGAACCGTTCTCGAGATATTGCACATTTTTCAAAAAAATTATCAAAAAGTCATATCAAACAAAAAGAAAATATTTCCATTGAGAAACATGTTCACTTTTCATATGTAATAGGATGCGATAAATTGGGGGACATCATTCTCGTGGATCTAGCTCGTTCCATTCATGAAGAAAAATAGTTTGAGTAATACTTATGTATTTGAACGCCTATAGTCATTTATCTGCTGTAAGAATAACTTATTTCTTCGTCCATAACGCTTAGCGAGATTTTGGCGACGAATTTGGGGAATGTCGCCAACTTGGCGCCTTTTTCAAATGTTGCCAAATTACCGAAAATCTCGCCAAATTTATAAAAACGACGCTAAATCAATAAAAATGACGACTAATTGAAGAAAATTCAATATCTTTGAAAGAATATAAGTATTTACTATAAGAATAACCTTTTTTTTAACTGCAAAAGTAGTAAATTCATTGCATTATATAAGGAAAGTCATGTGTTGCCCAAATCAGATTTTTTTTTTGCGAAAAGGCCCACAAAGAATGTTTTTTTACCACTTTACAACAAAGTTGAAAAGTGTTTATGACTTTGTTCAATCTGTCTGTCTGTCTGTCCGTTAGCACGATAACTGCCGTAAAAATGACTTAATCAAAATGAAATTTTAGTATGTTGTTCAGACGGTTTGTAGGACCTATGGGAATATAAATGAATAATATCACCCAATTAGTTTTGGATTGAACCCGGGTTGAAAAAATGAAATACATTGAGCCCTATGGGACTTAATTTTTCAAACATTTTTTAAGCGGATTTAAAATTCACAAATTGCTTCGAAAATTTTAGGTAATAGTCAAATTGTTCCATAAAATATATAAAAAAAAATTCAGCGAAATATATTCAGTAGTTTTTTAAATAAAAATTAAAATATTAATTACACATCTTATACGAAACGATCACATGACCCACTTCAAAATGATATATGGCATCCATCTTGTTTCAAAATCGTGATTTTTTAAAGTTCTTTTTAATTCATATTGAGTGTTGTATCCGTCCTAAAACTACTTTATTTTTGCTTAAATTCTGTGCATCTACATACTAAAACAACACAATGACAATATATTTGAGTTTAAATTCTCATTCAAATTTGATTATTTCTACAACTAAGCCTATTTTTCACCTATGTAAAATGTAAACAGCAAAATATGTAGAATGAGTTGTATTAGAATTACTGTATTTCTTTAACACAAAATAATTCAGTCCATGGAGTCTGCATGGCTGATATGAATGAAATATTAATTAATTTTATAAACAGAAGGACGATTGTTTTCGATCAAGTTTTAAGCATAGAGTTTATGAATTGTAGCTCCATGGTCTTAATTTTTAAATAAAATAAATTATTATAGTATTGTGATGAATGAAATGAATGGGAGAAAGTTATGAATGAAAACCTGCTTTTATAGAGAGATCCAGGCGTGTTATTTTTTCTATGATGTCATTTGAAATTATTTCAGTTGTTTTCGATGAAGTTTTCAAATATAATAAATTATCGTAGTATTATGATAGTTTTAAAAATATTACCGTGGAATGTATTGCATTTTAGAGATATTTAACCCAGGCAATTTATATTTCAATGCCATCATTTGAATGAAGTTCATTTTTCTCAATGAAGGTTTAAGTTTTCAAATATAATAAATCAATGTAGTATTGTGATAAGTTTTAAAATATTACCGAGGAATGTATTGCATTTTCGACTTTTTTAAATAAAATTGCATTGAAGTTGTAAAGTGTTTCATAATCAATGCTTTAAGCATGATTGATCTTTCTTGTTTTTAATTATGAAGAATTGAAAGTGAATTAAGTTGCTGAATGAAACGAAGATGCATTAGAAAGTCAATTTGGATATAATATGAGAAAAGTATCCATGGTATTTTCTGCAATTATACTCAATTTAATGAATTATGAAACAAAAAATAACAAAATGAATTTGAATCTGTGCTGTCATGAGCTGCCCACATCATATTTTTTAATCCCATTGATAAAATGGATCCACCTTATCCTCAAAACGGCTGTATGCTGTGTTGCGTCTTAATTGATGTCTAATTAAATTTCCCTTAAATTTCCCTTCCGGCTTAAATTTCCTTTAAATTTCCCTTTTCTTGTCCACAAAATGTTTTTAAACTTTGAGAATACCATATGTTAATCACATCTTTCTGATATTCCTGTATAGTCTAATGAACCACCTTATCCTAAAAGGCATTAGGAAATATTCTATCTAACTAAAATACAAATTATCTTCCAAAATTCTTCTAAAAATAAACTAGGCATTTGCTGTGTGCATGAAGGCACTCAGTGAATTCAAATCGAGAACTTGAGACGTTCACAAATATACGTGGATATGTCAATATCAGACGTCATATTGCTGATACGCTTTGTTGCTTCCACAATTCGCCATGAAATGATGTTATTGATTGAGGGAAGACATTTTACTATTCAAGTTGGCTGTTTTCTGATCTTAGGGAGTGAATATTTCTTTAGAATACAGCAATATACAGGGTGTCCCGAAAAGATTGAAACGCGCTTTAATTCTCTACCTGTTAGAGATAAGTGGGCCATGAAAATAGCAAAAATTTTGAAAGTAAGTTAGGAAATAAGACTACGTTAATAAAATAGTCCTCCCATTCATTTTCAAAGAGTTACACTTTTTAAATTTTTATATGACCCCCTTAGACAAATTGGGTCAATCAGAATTTTTTTATTTTTAATGCAACAAGATCATTAAAAAAACGCATACCTGCATCTTTAAAATCAACCGAATTATGATAAAGGAAAAAATCTGACTTATGCCAATTTTCCGCACCATATGAAAGGCTGTTTCATCAATGAAAATGGGGATCATAAACGAATTGACAATTAAAATTGTTTAGATCAAAAATACGTTAATATGTGTCAAAAAATTTTATCATAAATGCATCTGTGGTGCGCCAAACAAAATTAACTTAAAGTTGGGATTTTAAATCACAAAATTCTACATAATTGACATAGCCGTAAGTATCGTACATAGATGTACTCATTATTAAATTGTACATTGCATTGTTTGCCACTAATAACCCTCCAATTATTTATCTTTCGCGCGAGTTCTGTAAAAGAATATTAATTAATACAATACAAATTGTTTGCACCGTTTTAACTTTAACAATAAAACATTTATTAATAGCATAACATACTTATTAAATTCATTACACAATTATTAATGTTATTCATTATTCCGGCGGAAAGAGACCATGTGAGACCAGTATTAAAATGCCTAAAATGTCTTGACGACTTGTAAATATTTGAGGAACACATACCTTCAATTTAGGCTTTGGCCATAGACCACAAATCTTGCATCAGCAAATCGTACTGGCCATAACTCTGCGTATTTGGCTCCATCTCGTACTGCTGATTTCCTTGCAAATAGATCTAGCCATTATTTTGGAAAATCTACGGAACACTCTACATCTCTAGTCACACTCGTAGTCGGCACATCTTTCTCAGTTTCGTGCTCCTTAATCTCGAGCTGAAAATCTCTTAGTTTAGTCGTAATGCTGTCATAATGTCGAACTGTTAATCTGTTTAGTCGTCGTGCTATATCGACCAAGTATTGTCATAGGTTGTGGCTCTTTTGCCTCAGGACTGTCACTCCCCCTTTGCTCTAGGGGCGCGGTAGCCCATTGGTTAGCGCGCTGGAGTTGCACTCGGTAGGCCCGGGTTCGATTCCAGCCGCTGCCAAAACTGCCGCCGTGTTCATGCGGAGTACGATCACGTTAAACATGTGGGTCCGAAAGTCCTTCCGAGAGGTTGGTGGTAGGGGAAGGAGGGTACGGTCCCTGTGGATGCCTCCCCCACTGGGTTCCGGTCTAAATTGGGTGGCACTTCCCGACCGTCCAAACAGTTACCTTACACCTTTCTGGTAGGTCGGACGGTCTGGGTTTCAACAACAACAACTCCCCCTTTGCTCTCATTTGCGGCATTCAGGGTGATGCAACAAGCACCTTCTCCATTGGTCAGCCTTTTATCCAATGTAGTTATTTCATATTTTCTCAAAAGACCTCAAACCCCCTAGTGTCTTGACACCCCTAAATTTATGATTTCGGTTGACCTTTGGGTCAGCAAACTGTACACCTTGGCGGCATTCAGACTGGAGGTATTGTCCGATGTTTCAGACACAATGAATAATGTACAAAAAACTGTTTCACCATAACATTGTGAGATCTATTTCTGGTCTCACAGCATCTAAATAAAGTATTACACAGACAGAGATCATATAAAAGCATTGGTACTCACTACGCAGTTGGATACCCATTGTATTATCATCCAGTTTTATCTTTTTTGTGATATGTCACAAATTTACATTTCTAATTTGATATAAGGTCCCCATTCACAATGTTCAATTTTCAATTAAATATAACTCGCTCAATTTTAAAGATACAGATATGCGGGGTTTTTTAAGGATCTTGTTGCATTAAAAAAATCTGATGTGGGCAACACATGACTTTCCTTATATAATGCAATGAATTTATAACTTTTACAGTAAAAAAAATAGGTTTTTCTTATAGTAGATACTTATATTCTTTCCAAGATATTCAATTTTCGACAATTAGTCGTCATTTTCATTTATTTAGCGTCATTTTAATCCATTTGGCGAGATTTTCGTTAATTTGTCAACATTTCAAAAAGTCGCCAAGTTGGCGACATTCCGCCAAATTCGTCGCCAAAATCTCGCCAAGCTTTACTGACGGAGAAATAAGTTATTCTTCTAGCAGATAAATGACTATTGGCGTTCAATACAAAAGTATTACTCTCGAAGTACCTTTTCTCATAAATGGAACGAGCTAGATCCACGAGAATGATGTCACCAAATTTATCGCATGGTATTACATATGAAAAGTGAACATGTTTCTCAATAGGAAATATATTTCTTTATTTTATATGACATTTTGATAATTTTTTGAAAAATGTGCAATATCTCGAGAAAGGTTCATGTTAGCGTTTTAAAATTTATGTTAATCGTTTTCCAATGAAAAATTACGTAAGAAATGTCTATTTGCGTAACTTTATTAGCGGTTTTGATTTTTTGACTTTTTTTTCAAAATTTCACTCGAAAATTTAGGAGGTTCTGAACATTCGATTACGTTTAAAAACAATAGGCTTCCAGTGTTTATAGATTGTGATTTTTGTACCAAATTTCGTTCGAATCGATCCATTCGTTCGTCAGTTATCGTTTCCACAGACTCACTGACACATACTTTCACACACATACACACACACATACTTTCACTCACACACACACATACTTTCACACACACACACAGACATCACTTCAAAAATGTTTGATTCGTGCTCAGAAATGCTTAAAACGTGCTCTCCCGTCGAAAACTCGAATTCGAATTTTCGACCCCTTCACAATACTTTCTTTATACATTATGTATATAAGGAAAGTAAAAATCTGATATGGGCAGCACATGACTTTCCTTATATAATGCAATGGATTTACTAGTTTTATAATAAATAAAAAAAATCTGATGTAGGCAGCACATGACTTATACATATAATGCAATGTATTTACTACTTTTACAGTAAGAACAAAATAGGTTATTCTTATAGTAGACACTTATATTTTTTCCAAGATATTGAATTTTCGTTAAATAGTCGTTATTTTTATTGATTTAGCGTCATTTTTATCCAGTTGGCGAGATTTTCTTTGATTTAGTAACATTTAAAAAAAGTCGCTAAGTTGGCGACATTCCGCCAAATTCGTCGTCAAAATCTCGCCAAACGTTATGGATGGAGAAATAATTTATTCTTACAGCAGATAAATGACTATTGGCTTTCAAATACAAATGTATTACTAAGTATCTTTTTTCATGAATGGAACGAGCTAGGATCCACGAGAATGATGTAACCAAATTTATCGCATGATATTACATATGAAAAGTGAACATGTTTCTCAATAAGTAATATTTTTTTTTTATTTTATATAATTTTTTGATAATTTTTTTTTAAATGTGCAATATCTCGAGAACGGTTTATGTTAGCGTTCTAAACTTTATGTTACTCGTTTTCTAATGAAAAATTACATAGGAAATGTCTATTTGCGTAACTTTATTTGAGATTTTGATTTTTTGATGATTACTATTCTCGAAACAACGACGTATTTCATGCCACAAAATAGCAGCTACTATTCTTAAATCATTGACGTATGTCACAGTTCAATATAGCTCGTATCACGTCAACTGCACTCCGAGTGATGACTCCTTTTATAGCCTCTCAATAGAAGCTTCTAGAAATCTCCCATATCTAGTAGAATATTCGTTACTAGAATATAATCCTAACGCCCGTGGCGTTCATTTTAAAAGAAATACGTTATTTTTAATTTTATCTAAGTCTTTGGAAGAAAAAAATAACGGTGAACTTAAATTTACTAAGGAAGAAAAATTGAGAATAATTTGAAAGCAGAAAATATTTGTATTTATTGTACATATTTCCTCCTTCATGCAAACATTTAATTAGCTAAGAAGAGCGCTCCGATTTTTAATATGAGCACTGAATTCAAGCAGCAGTGAACGTGAAAAGTGAACAGGTAAACGCAAAAATTTAGTGTTCAAGTGGAAGGTTATGAAAATACTGATGATCTGTGTTAATATCTAAATTGAAATGTTTAACCGTGATTGAAACATGTTTAGCAACATTTTGTAGTAGCCTAAAGATAGATACATAAACAGACAGATAAATCAAGGTGTTTTTCTATATAATTTTGACTTGTTTCTTGTACCTTCGAAAGTCACCCAATGTCGCCAAATTGGCGACAAATCTCCAAATCTAGCAACCCATTCCAAACTTCAGCACATGGCAACCCTTTATTTACATCATAGGGAAGGTTGATCTGAGGTGTTTCGAAGGTACGACACTACTTCGTCACTAAGATTACTAGTAATAGGGAAATTACTAACTAATAACAGGGGAATTATGAGTAAAAAACTTTATGTAAACAACTTAGAATAACAGACTCTAGGCTTTCGCTGCACCACAATAACTGAAAAGCATGTAAGTACGTTACTGTTTGTATGTAAGCAAGTGTGTTTGTACATATGCAAGTGTTATGTATCTTTAATCTTTATACTAAAAAGGTAATCGAAATAAGTAGGATACCGGCTTTTGTGCTCTGTAAACATATTTGTTTAATAAGCAATTAATTATAAAAATTAAGAAATTCATCTAGAACATAAAACAAGAAAGATCAAATATGCATAAAGCATTGATTATGAAACACTTTCCAATTGAAATGCACTTTTATTTAAACATCTCTGAACTGCAATACATTCAGCACTCATTTTTTTTAAAATTATCACAATACTACAATAATTTATTATATTTGGAAACTTAAAACTTCATCAACAAAGACAGTGCTAAAAATCGTCTGCTTCTCTATGTAAAACCATAGCATATTTCATTCATATCACTTATATTCCAGACCCCATAGCTAAATAATTATACATGATAAAAATTCAGCAATTCTTATACATCTCCTCTTACAATCTCTTGATTTGCTTACATTCTGCAGACAATAGAAATTAGGCTTCGTTGTATGAATAAATCGTTGTAGGCAAAAATATTGTAATCGCGTTGACACAGAATTCAGATGCACGGATAATATACAAAAACATAGCGGTTTTAGGACAGATGCAACACAAAATATAAATTTAAACGAGTTTACACAGATCTAAACGATTTTTACACAGGGGAAAATATGGTTGTCATATTTTATACTAGCCGCCTTTGGCGACCAGCCTGTTCGCTACCCTTGAAAATTCTGACCTTGGCAAATTCTAACCGTGGCACACTCGCTGGCGCGACCTACCAGTAAAGTGTAAGGTAACTGTTTGGAGGGCCAGGAAGTGCCACCCAATTTAGACAGGAACTCAGTGGGGGAGGCATCCACAGGGACCGTACCCTCCTTCCCCTACCACCAACCTCTCGGAAGGACTTACGGTCCCGCATGTTTAACGTGATCGTACTCCGCCTGAACACGGCGGCAGTTTTGGCAATGGCGGGAATCGAACCCGGACCTACCTAGTGCAAATCCCGCGCGCTAACCACTGGGCTACCGCGCCCTCCGCGACAATCTCCATAACCTTCTTTTTATTCACCCAATTTAGACCGGAACCCAGTAGGGGAGGCATCCACAGGGTCCGTACCCTCCTTCCTCTACCAACAACCTCTCGGAAGGACTTACGGATCCACATCTTTAACGTGATCGTACTCCGTGTGAAAATGGCAGCAGTTTTGGCAGTGGCGGCAATCGAACCCGAGCCTATCGAGTGCAATTCCCGCGCGCCAACCACTGGGCTACCGCGCCCTCCGCGACAATCTCCATAACCTTCTTTTTATTCACCCAATTTAGACCGGAACCCAGTGGGAAAGTCATCCACAGGGTCCGTACCCTCCTTCCTCTACCACCAACCTCTCGGAAGGACTTACGGACCCACATGTTTAACGTGATCGTACTCCGCGTGAACACGGCAGCAGTTTTGTCAGTGGAGGGAATCGAACCCGGGCCTACCGAGTGAAATTCCCGCACGCTAACCACTGGGCTACCGCGCCCTCCGCGACAATCTCCATAACTTTCTTTTTATTCACCCAATTTGGACCAGGACCCAGTGGGAGAAGCATCCACAGAGACCGTACCCTCCTTTCCCTGCCACCAACCTCTCGGAAGGAATTATCGACCCATATGTTTAAGGTGATCGTACTCCGCATCAGTGGCGGGAATCGAACCCAGGCCTACCGAGTGCAATTCTCGCGCGCTAACTTCCCGCGCGCTAATTTAAATTTATAATGACCATATGCTAGGCTCTTAATTCCACCATCCTCGTTCCATCGTTCTATCATTTAAAATAGCCATAAAATTAAAATATCCATTTAAAATATCTATAAATTAAAATAACCATAAATTAAAATATCCATTTAAAATCAAAAAATCATCCATATCGTTCCACCAATCCATAAATATAATAATTTCAAATACATCACCACAATTCAAACCACCATAATTCAATCATTTAAATTATTTAAAATATCCATTTAAAATATCATATAAATATAATAATTTCGCCCGATGTATACAACACTTATGCTCGTAATTCATTTAAAACCGAAAGCGCGGTCTCCATGGAGACGGGGAAGAAACTACTGCGGATGGGAGGAAAATGCCGTTGAAGAACTGAGCCGGTAGCCGACAAATTTAAAATCATGGCGTCTTTAAAATTGCGATCCTGAAGGCAATTTTCATTATTTCTGGACCAAATTAGACTTGTAAGAATGCCAGATATTTCAGCTTTCTAAAAATGTAAATTATTAGTCGAAATTATGAGTACTTTTCACTATGCGAGAATTTAAAAACCAAAAATCGTTTTTTTGAGCCAAAAGTGACTTTTGTTTTAAAATCTTTAAAAAATATTAGAAATCGAAATTGAGAGTTGAAATTGATATATTTTTACTCGAAATTCTCTGCTCTTTCCGATGGTGTGATTTGTTTTTTTCTACAACGTCTGCATCGTGGAGAAAAAAGGGCAAAAATGTCAAAAAACGGTCGAAATCGCATAAAACATTAAATAACAAAAAAAATAATTCAAATTTTAAAAATCGGTTTTCACGTGTCCCCTTCCCTCCCCCCCAGGTCTCCGATTGCCAAATTTCGTAGCTCTCCGACGCGCAGTCGCGAAACGTATAGTGTATAAGACAGACACACAGACACACAGACACACACACAGACATTGCCTTTTATTATTTAAGATTGAAATGAGTCACGTGATATATTCCTATAATATTGGTGTAATTATTATTTCAACTTTTATTTTAAAAACTATCTAACATATTTTGCTGAATTTTTTTTACAGCAAAATATATTGGAAAAATACGACCGATTTTTTTACAGCAAAATATGTTAAATTATCCCACTTCACGTTATAATTTGGGTATTTTCTATAATTTTCAAAGCAATTTGTGAATTTAAACTTCGCCTAAAAATTTTTGAAAAATTATGTCTCACAGGGCTCAATGTATTTCATTTTTTTAACCCGGATTAAAGCCGAAACTAATTGGGTGATATTGTTCATTTTCATTCCCATATATCTCACAGACCAACATACTAAACTCACAACAACATACTATAATTTCATTTTGATAAAGTCATTTTTACGGCAGTTATAGAGTGAACGGACAGACAGACAGAATGAACAAAGTCGTAAACACTTTACAACTATGTTGTAAAGTGTCAAAAACAGATAACCACTTTTTCACAGAGAAAATTCGTTTTTAACGCTGTTAGTTATATACGAAATTATCTCCGAAAATCCACATGATAACCGTAGTTCCTTGTATTTTAAATCACGAGCAACACTGAGTATATCTGCTTGTATACAAAAGCACCTAAATGAGCATTCTAAAATAAGAAATACCACATTCTCCCAAACAAAGCAGTCGCATGGAGGAGGGGCATTGGCAAATGGATTCAAATCAAGAACTTGAGTCGTTCGTTCACATATGTATGTGGATGTCAATATCAGACGTCGTAATACTAACACGCGTTGTTACTTTTCTCTTTCACCGTGAAACGATGTTATTGATTGGTCATAGATGGTACTTACTAATCATGCTGGATATTTTCTGAGATCATGAAGGAAGTGCTTCTTTAGAGGAATGCAACTATATTTAGACACGGACAAAGCTAAACGGAATTCAGTTCCCTCTCTCTTCAATAAAACGTGACTTGATTTCACCAAAGAAAATTTCTATATAATTGCAATAAAATTTAAATAGAAACGACAAATACAAATTTGATTTTTATATTTTGAATATTGTTTGGAGTTCATCTTCAAATACCAAATTTCCATGAATTTAGACTAAAAATAAGCTGAGAGTTTTGTTTTCAGAGATGTATTTTCTCAGATTAAAGAGCGTGACTTTCTTCATAATCAATAATACACTGGATCACAACGTAAAATGCAGCGCAAATAAAGATAAGAAAACATATACGTACGTTTCGGAAATCCGCGGATTTCCTTCTCAGAGTAATAAGCCTGGACTAGAACGTCTAAAAGATAGCAAATAAAGCTTGTCAAATAGAAAATGACTAAACGGCAGAACCCAATATAGTAGCGCCAACTAGTGGAACGAAAGGAAAATGAAACAAGAAGAAAATGGAAAATCAAGACTATATGAATCATACACACACACAAACACACACACTAACATACATACACACGCAAATAAATTGCCTCAAAAACGTTCGAGTTTAGGGATTCATGATACAGGTACTTCCGTAAACTGTAATTCGAATTTTCATCATTTTCCCTATACGTTATATTATATATGTAGGGAAAGTAACTAGTGAAAAAAGATGTATAAATTCATTAAGTATTTCTCAAATTATAAGCGGTCATGTTCGACAGACAGAACGGGGTTTTCATTCTCGTTATTCCACAATTTGCTGTAAAATGCTAAAACGTTCATCAAAATATTTTCTGGACTCCGCCTCGCTACTTTAAAATAAATCATCAAAGCCCATCCAGTGGTTCAGCGATACCTAAATTAAAAACGAAAAAGTGGATTAAAATTTTTTACTTTATATATAAAATTAAATTATCGTAGTAAACTACATAAGGCTATGTTAATTTTTGCTTAGTTAAATGACCCTTGGTTTCAAAATTTTCAACTGTTCATTATTTATTTATTTATCAGTGACACAAAACGGCACAAGTTCAGTTGCAATATATATATATATATATATATATATTATCACATTAAAAAAATAAATAAAAAATAAGATAAAATAATATGTGTGTGTGTGTGTGTGTGTTTGTGTGCGTGAATAGAAAAATCCTCAAACAAGCATTCTTAAAATTATTTTATGGCATAGAAAACAAATTAATACTATCAAAACAAATTATATAAAGTATAAAATTTAATAACAGAAAAATTTCTTTTAAAAGTACGATTATCATTGGCAAGAATGCGAAATAAAGTATGGGACATTAAACAAAGTTTGTTAGTATGAAATTCCACATTATTATAAAGGAATTACAATTAATCTGATTATTAAGCAATTTTTTGAAAAACACCACAACATCTTCCTCCTATTACAAAATGAATATTTGTCCTATTACAAAGTGAAACATTTTTAATTGTTTATCCTGTAAGTCAAGTTCACTGGGTTCAATAAACATATATACCAAATTTCATTTAAATATGTTCCTTAGAAACTATTTGTGAGCTCAGAAATTAGGGTAACTTTAGTTATATTCACGGCAATTCGAGGACGAGAGGCGGGCCAAGGAGACTGCAGTTTCAGTCCCCCACCCCCCACCCCCTCCCAGCATAACCCGTTGGAACTTATAAGTCAGTAAAAATACTTTACACCATTTCCTTTTAATTATTATCTTACATAATAAAGATAAAAGGCTGAGTGTGTGTGTGTGTGTCTTTCTGTCTGTCTGCGCATGCAGTCTGTAGCGCGAAATCTAAGTATCGTACGACCATGAAATTTGGTATACAAGTACTTCAGGACCCGAATAGGTGCTCTTTGGTGTTAGTTTTTTTTTTTTTAATTCGAATTAATTTTTTAGTTATTTATGTTTTAGCCCGATTTACAATATTTTAGGGCAATATTCACACAAATCAATTCAATCAATCACAAATCAATCAAGTGTACTAAAAAATTATCGTAACGTTCTCATCTTGACACCATCGGAAAAATATATTTTTCTCTTCCTGTACAAAAACTCTCCTTTAAACAGACTTTGAGGGGAATCCATACGATTAATAGACGAATTTTCGTGCATTTAAAAAATATATATTCTTTTCGTACGCTTTAACTCCCCCCCTCCCCCATTTTATATTACGATATAAAATAATTGACGTGCCATCCAAAGTTTATAATTTAACAGCAGTTCCAAAATATATCACAGACTACTCCAGAATAAAAATAATTTCCTCAGCCCATCCGTAGGTTAATTATACTTTTTAACCGAGCGAACTCTTAGAATTTTTGTATCAACAAAGCGTGTCTCTATGAAATCCGGATCCTTTTTCTCCTACCATCAAACTCCTACCGCTATCTATTAGAAAACATATTTAATAAGCCTTCTCTAACGTTGGGATTTATTTTTTTGCGGAGAGTGTGTGATTTGGAACGTGAATGCATTATTTAAGTAGCGAGTGTTTATTTAAGCATTTATAAAAAGTGATGCTTAAAACAGGAGATTTGGAAATTGAGTATTATGATACCTATACCTGTATTATTTAAGTAACTGACACTTATTTATTCCGTTAACGTACAACGTAAAGTCTCCGCAAGTAATGAATTTCGATTTTGTGGTTTGGGAAAGGGGGGGGGGGGTGCATAACCAGTCGTGTCGACGTACATGGATTACATGCAATTTTCGCTATTATACGAATAAAATTCATTTATTTCGTTACTTTATATATTACTACCCTTCCTTAACTCCAGAGAACTCTAGCGGGAAATCTAAGCGGCATTCGGCCATGAAATTTGATACACAGAATTTCAGGATCCAGAAAGGTGCATCTCGGAGTTATTCTTTTTAAAATTCGAATTGCATCTTTAGTTATTTTACGTTTCATCCCGATTTACAACTATTTGGGGCGAAATTCACACAAATAGGTTCTTTAGCGAATGAAAATATAATCACAGAGTATCCATCTTAAAACAATCAGAAAGATTGAAAAATATTTTTTTTTATTAAGTTATATAAATTATGACTTAGGGATATAATATTGTGGAATTTATTGATATTTTCAATGTCTTTAGTCATTTGTTTTATTTGCGAATTCCTATATTTTTAATTGTATTTCACAAAGTTTTCCAACAAAATAAAAGAAAACAGCGAACAATATAATTATTACTACTCTTTTTGCTTTTTCATTTTAGCATACGTTAGCCAAACTTACATTCTTTTAAAAATTGGTTTACAAAGTGGATCAAGATTTTTCATTCTTCAGATTTGCCTGTGCAGATAATTTCGTATAGCGAAGATAGGGGTTTTATGCATCTTTTTTATGAGAATTAAATTAAATATTTTGATAGAATTTTTTTAAAGAACAATGTCATTTAGAATACTACTAGAATTTGCACAATACTAGTCACAAACAACGCCGAGTATATCTGCCAGTATATCTGCTAGTATATTTATATTTTAAAAAATGGTTTTGTTAATAGGAAAATTAAATTTAAACTTGAAAATAAATAAATATAAACACAAAATATATACTAGAAATACTAAAAATAGCTTAAATACTAGATTATCTCAATTTGACCGAGACAGTCTAGCTGGTGTTGTTGTTGAGACCCAGACCGTCCGACCTACCAGAAAGGTGTAAGGTAACTATTTGGACGGCCGAGAAGTGCCACCCAATTTAGACCGGAACCCAGTGGGGGAAGCATCCACAGGGACAGTACCCTCCTTCCCCTACCACCAACCTCTCGGAAGGGCTTACGGACCCACATGTTTAACGTGATCGTACTCTGCGTAAACACGGCGGCAGTTTTGGCAGTGGCTGGAATCGAACTCGTGCCTGTCGGATGCAATTCCAGCGCGCTAACCACTGGGCTACCGAGCCCTGGCAGTCTAGGTGTGAATATTTTCACCCAGGTGCTTTGCCAATTTGTAGCTCTATCCTGGGTTAGATTAATATTAGTAACAATACTCGAATTATTGTCTGCAGTTTTCATAAGAAAAAGAAAAGTTGTAATAGATATGAGTAAAATGCTTAAAGTTACACCTTCATTATATAGATACACTTGATAACATCCTAAAGCAGCTAAAAAATAATGAAATGGCATTATTTGCCGTTAAAAGGCTGTGCATTACAAAATTGTGACGAAATTTAAATTTTGGGTCTATAACAGTGAGTTTTACATCCGAAACAGAAGTTTTTGAAATATAAATTTAAAAAAATTTCTAAAATTCATTTCAAAAACTTGCGTTTCAAAGTAAACGAAGTTTGATGGTGGTTATTTACATATGCATAAAAAAAAACCTTATACATAAACTTTTTCCAAAACAAATACTATAATTTGATACTCGTATACACGACAATTGTGACACAATTATAAAGTTAATCATGTGAAGTAAAATATTCAGTTTTATATAACACTATAAAATACAATGTCTGGAAGAACTATTCTTGTATATAATTCTTTTCATACAAATACAAGATTTGTATATTTCGTATGTACGTAGTATGTACGCTCCATAGTAAGGATACTTCTTTATTAATATTTACACAGTATGTGTTTCTCCCTCTCATATCAATCCCCATTCCACAAGACACAGACACACACCCATAGGCAGAAATCTAAGATTAAAATTCGGGCAATAATCGCGCCAAAACTGGGAAACCTCACCGAATAAGTCTGATGAACGCTGGAGCGGGGAGACGTTACTATGACGACGAGGGATCAGAATCGATTGAGAGTAGCCGAGGCTGTAAGTTGAAGGGGGACATCAGCCCTGGCAAAGAACTAGAGGGGGCATCGCTTCACCCCCCATTTCAAAGGGGGGCCTAGCTAGAAGATGAGTGCAGAGAGATTTATGTGTGGGTGGCAGCAAAAGGAGGGGGTAGACACAAGAGATTTCAGGAACACCAGAGAGTCAGGGAAAAGAGCAGGTTATGAGGGGGATAAAGGGATTTTTATCCCCTGCGACCCTTAACTGTTATTTAGGGTGGGGTGGGGGGAGAAAAGTGAACAGGGAATTTCTGAAACCATTATTTTTAGAACTTTTCTTAATTCCAGTGTTAAAATCTTTTCATTAACAATCGCTTTTAACCCGCTTACGAGCTGTAGCCGTTTTTTTTTTTTTCATTTTTTTTTTGCGAATTCGAATTCTCCTCAACACGTCAATTACTCGGGCTGAATTTCCGGAATTGATCTTTTCTATCGAATAGTCTCACCCCTTTTTTCCTTCCATCTCTCTCTCTCGTTTTCGAATTTCTTTTATATTCTTCTCCCTCGTTCCTTTTCCTTAGTTCTAAGGGAGAGAATTCTTAAATTGTTAAAATAAATGAGCCTCTGAGATGATTTTTTTTCTTCCCTGCTCTCCTTTTTTGGCGACTAGTAGAGAGAAATGGTTCTAGAGATTGGGAATGTTCGACGATAAATGCAAGTATGATAGGGGGGAGGCGATAGAGTCTGTGGGCATAAACTCCGAACTCCAATCTGGCGTTAGATGTTTTAGTATAAGCATAATCCAATAATATTAAATGTGTACTTTATTTCTTTATTCCTATACTTTTAATCAATGACTAGGCTCTATTAATGTTCACTTGGCTTTCAGATACATTCATACTCAATATTTTTAAGTCCATTTGAACTAGCGGTGTAGTCAAGGGGAAGAATTGAAGCTATTGGAGAAGGGGAGAGTTGGAGCAATAGCCCCATTGGTGGAAAATAGTTCTCCATAGGGTTCATATTGGAAAATTCAGCATTGTTTCCACATTATTCAGCTGTGATTTCTTTTCCTAGACCATGGATATATCTACGATTTGTACCATAATCTATATTAAAAAGAATAAAAAATGCATATTTTTATGAACTTTCTATAGTAGGTTGTTAGTTTAGTAAGTTGAATAAATTGTTTTTTGTAAATTGCCTAAAACTACTATAATTTTTTTCTGGCATTATCATAATTTTTTTATGGAAAATAATGCTATGAATATTTCAAAAAATTATATTTCGAATTACATAAACATTCTACATCTACTTTTTAACTTATTGTATCTCATAAATTGATTTATCAGATGAATTGTCCAACTAACTTCGAAAGTTTACAGTTTTTCCAATACATACATTTCTACTATCAAATTATGTTTGCCGCAGGATTATTTAAGTCTATATTTTTAGATAGTC
The DNA here is from genome assembly GCA_951213105.1 of Amaurobius ferox. Taxonomy (NCBI): domain Eukaryota; kingdom Metazoa; phylum Arthropoda; class Arachnida; order Araneae; family Amaurobiidae; genus Amaurobius; species Amaurobius ferox. The sequence goes on from OX578140.1 coordinate 21,651,474, forward strand.
TTGTTAAATGTATAATTTAATGGTAATACTTTTAATCGCTATCGAGTTATGTGTAGACATACACTGCAAATTTTTCTCCCAGTGTTCGAAATACGTTCAATGAGATATATTTAGTGGTTATTTTTCCTCCATTATAAACATGCATTCAAAATAATCAAGATAATAATACTGTCTAAATATTCAATTGCAATGCAAAAAAAAAAAAAAAAAAATGAAAATTTTTAGCTTCTGTCAGTGCAGGCGTCTCTAAAGCACATGCACTCTAGGTCACACATCATTGGACATCTTATTGTGTTTAGCAATTTACTACACCAGGAGATAATATGGCGCCAATTTCATTTTTTTACAAATCCAAAATTAGACATAGCCCTTTTTTTTCAAAGTGGCCTAAAATACATGGAAAAAATAACTTAAATGTGGCTGAACTTGAATTTCTCCATCAAGAATCAACAACAAGTAGCTTGTAATTTTTATTTATTTATTTTAGTTTATTTACTTATTTATATTTTTTTAAATATGTATCGTTGGCCAAATAAATCAGAATTGTAACACGTTACTCTTCATTTTAAAGGGGTTGAAAAAAAAATTTTCGATTTTTTATTAAGTTCAACATTATACCCCTTCAGAGCTGCTTACAATCTGAACAGTGCTGCTTCATTTTATCAATACGCTTACATTCTGAAATTTTAGAAAGAAATTCTTTTTCAATGAATTATTTTCGTAATTTTGGTTTTGTATTTTAATTTTAGGAAGGTTTATTATTAATATTATTTTTTTAATATTTTTTTAAACATTTTTTTCTTAAAATGTAAAAATTATTTCTGCTTAAAATTTATCACTTACAAAATTCCAGGTTCAGAAACCCGTGCCTTAATCAGGCCCAGGCTGTACCCCGCAGATCATAGAGTATCTGCGCTCTGGTGCCTTTTAATGTTCAGTATCTGTTGTATATTTACTATTCAATTTCTAGAGTATGAACATCCATTCGACTAATTCAAACATTCATATTCCATAGTATATAATTCTGTTTGTCTCGCAATCATTATGAAATATGTATAGCTCTTGCACTCCTAATAGCCCTAGACACACGCGGTTTAATTAGACTACCCTCTAATAAAACATATACCCTATATCTATTTAACCTCTTGCTTGCGGATGGGACAGCCTCCATCCCAAACGAAAAACCTCCCAAAAAGACAGGTATTTGACATGCCCTATCTCAAACAGTTCGATCCCCCTTTGCAGGCATTGGCGTCCATATTTAATTGAAAATTGAACATTGTGAATGGAGACCCTATATCAAATTATAAATGTAAATTTGAGACATATCACAAAAAATATAATGGATGATAATACATAGAATACCCAACCGCGTAGTGAGTACCACTGCTTTATATGATCTCTGTCTGTGTAATGGTTTATTTAGATGCATTTGTGATAAAAAAAATTTGACACATATTAATGTATTTTTGATCTAAACAATTTCTATCGTCAATTTGTTTATGATCCCTATTTTCACTGATGAAACAGCCTTTCACATGGTACGAAAAAGTGGCATAAGTCAGATTTTTTCCTTTATCATAATTCAATTGATTTTAAAGATACAGATATGCGATTTTTTTAATGATCTTGTTACATTAAAAATAAAAAATTTCTGATTGACCCAATTTGTCTAAAGAGGCCGTATAAAAATGTAAAAAGTGTAACTGTTTGAAAATTAATGGGAGGACTATTTCATTAACGTAGTCTTATTTCCTATCTTACTTTCAACATTTTTGCAATTTACATTGCCCACTCATCTCCGACAGGTAAAGAATTAAAGCCCGTTTCAATCTTTTTGTGACACCCTGTATATATGCTATGGATTATAGTTAAAGTAATACCGGAAAGCATCTTCAAATGAAAAGTATATCTTATGATGCATATTATTTGAATCCTTCATTTGATTTTGATTGAAAATCGATACGCGACTAAACTGACTTACTTTATAGCTCAGTTTTTTCGACAGTCTGCATAGCGTGTTATATTTCATGATGATCAGAAACTATTGATTTCACATTTGTTCTAAGTTTAATACTTCTGCAAAGGAAACATTCTAATGTAGGCAGTACAGGACTTAAAGAAAAATTGGATTTCAAATTCTTTTTCCTGTATTTTGTTGTTTTTACTTATTAAAATGAGATATAATAGTTTTATCTTCTCTCTATATATATATTTCACTTAGATACGTAGAGCGAGAAAAGGACCTAATTATTGTTTTACGAATGGCAACAAGTTTCGCCTTAATTGCATTGTTTAAAACCTGAAGGTAATTCGAAACTCCGTGGTGTAAAATCTTCATAAATTATATCATCCAATATTCATCATCAATCGAAAATCACTAAAAGTTATATCCGGAATACTTTGTATTTTGTTCAGGAGTTTGTTCAATGAATATTATATTCTTCAGGCTTTTGCCTAACAATTAAAAATACAATGACAAAGTACATGGACGTCCATGGACGCCAATGCCTGCAAAAGGGGATCTAACTGTTTGGGATAAGGTATGTCAAATACCTGTCTTTTTAGGAGGTTCTGCGTTTCAGAACGAAGCTGTCCCACCCGTAAGCAAAAGGTTAAATTAAATAAAATTCAGATCAAGTAATGCATAATTTGTAGTATAAAAAAATGTTACAGTCCATATGACAAAATATTACTCATAAAAGTTTTATAATTATATAAACCATTTAAAAGTCATTGTATTTTAAATTGTTAAGCAAAAGCCTGAATAATATAATATTCATTGAACAAAATAATATTCCTTAACAAAATAATAAGTATTCCAGATTTAACTTTTAATGGTGATTTTCGATTGATGTTGAACTTTGGATGATATAATGTATGAAGATTTTACACCACGGAGTTTCGATTTATCTTCAGGTTTTAAACAATGTAATTAAGGCGAAACTTGTTGCCATTCGGAAATAATAATTAGGCCCTTTTATCGATCTACGTATCTAAGCGAAATATAGAGAGAAAGAAGATAAAACTATTATATCTCATTATAATAAGTAAAAACAACAAAATACAGGGAAAAGAGTTTGAAATCCAATTTTTCTTTAGGAAATGTCCTATACTGCCTACATTCGAATATTTCCTTTGCAGAAGTATTAAACTTAGAACAAATGTGAAATCAATAGTTTCTGATCATCATGAAACATAACACGCTATGCAGACTGTCGAAAAAACTGAACTATAAAGTAAGTCGTTTTAGTCGCGTATCGATTTTCAATCGAAATCAAATGAAGGATTCAAATAATATGCATCATAGGATATATTTTTCATTTGAAGAGGCTTTCCAGTATTACTTTAACTATAATCCTTAACATATATATACAGGGTGTCCCAAAAAGATTGAAACGCGCTTTAATTCTTTACCTGTCGGAGATAAGTGAGCAAAGTAAATTGCAAAAATATTAAAAGTAAGGTAGGAAATAAGACTACGTTAATGAAATAGTCCTCCCATTAATTTTCAAAAAGTTACACTTTTTAAATTTTTATACGACCCCCTTAGACAAATTGGATCAATCAGAAAATATTTATTTTTAATGCAACAAGATCATTAAAAAATCGCCTATCTGTATCTTTAAAATCAACTGAATTATGATAAAGGAAAAAATCTGACGTATGCCACTTTTCCGTACCATGTGAAAGGCTGTTTTATCAGTGAAAATAGGGATCATAAACAAATTAATGATGGAAATTGTTTAAATCAAAAATACGTTAATATGTGTCAAAATTTTTTATCACAAATGCATCTAAATAAAGCATTACACAGGCAGAGATCATGGGCCAACGGCCGTACCGTGCTGAAAACACCGGTTCTCGTTAGATCACCGAAGTCAAGCAGCATCGGGCGCGGTTAGTACTTGGTGGGTGACCACCTCGGAACACCGCGTGCTGTTGGCCATCTCGGGTGCGGTATCCCCGTGGTTTGCGCGCTAGATTTGCACGCTACCACAAATGCCGCCGTGTTCATGCGGAGTACGATCACGTTAAACATGTGTGTAAGTCCTTCCGAGAGGTTGGTGGTAGGGGAAGGAGGGTACGGTCCCTGTGGATGCCTCCCCCACTGGGTTCCGGTCTAAATTGGGTGGCACTTCCCAGCCGTCCATACAGTTACCTTACACCTTTCTGGTAGGTCGGACGGTCTGGGTCTCAACAACAACAACAACAGGCAGAGATCATATAAAGCAGTGGTACTTACTACGCGGTTGGGTATCCTATGTATTATCATCCAGTTTTATCTTTTTTGTGATATGTCACAAATTTACATTTCTAATTTGATATAGGGTCCCCATTCACAATGTTCAATTAAATATAACTCGCTTAATTTTAAAGATACAAATATGCGGGTTCTTTTTAATGATCTTGTTGCATTAAAAATAAAAAATTTCTGATTGACCCAATTTGTTTAAGGGGGTCGTATAAAAATTTAAAAAGTGTAACTTTTTGAAGATTAATAGGAGGACTATTTCATTAACGTAGTCTTATTTGCTACCTTACTTTCAACATTTTTGCAATTTACATTGCCCACTTATCTCCAACAGGTAAAGAATTAAAGCGCGTTTCTAACTTTTTAGGACACCCTGTATAGGTAAATTGTTGGGATAGAGTCAAAAATAGGGCTCTGCAATGCTACATGTAGATCTACAAGTTTTAAGGATCCCTATATACGAATAAACCATTTGTAATGGGGATTGAGAGTCGGTTCTATAATCTTTCTATATGCTATAGCACGATAATTAAGTAGTGTATAAAAGGTATGATTATTTAAAGTATGATTGTTTAATCGATAATCAAAAGAAATCTATTCAGTTTCGATAAGATCGAACAAGGGGAAAGCACTTAATCTTTAGAAAAAAATTAAAAATGACAATTATGAAGCATAATTATTCTAAATAGTATTAAACAATTAGTTGTGTATAGTATTACAGCAATATTTCATTTACAACCAAATGACATCTTTTAAGAGACACATTTACTTCGATCATTTTAATGGATAAACTCAAGAGGCCAACTGATCTTCAGCTAGATGTGTCTAGGGGCTATTATCAAATTGATCGTATAGTTAGAGAGAAGGAGATAAAAATACTACAAATGATTACTTGAAAATACCAAGGCGTAGTGTTTATTATATGTCGTTTTGATTATTACTTTCCCTATATGCATAGTATAATGTATAAGAAAGTATTATGACAAGGTCGAATATTCAAATTTGAGTAGTTTTCGACGGAAGAGTACGTTTCAAGTACCCCTGAACTCGAATCGAACGTTTTGGAGGCGATGTATATGTGTGCGTATATATATGGATGTGCTTATGTGCGAGTCTGTGAATGCGATATCTCACCACTTAATGGATCGTTTCGAACGAAATTGAGTTCAAAAATTGCAATCAGTGAATACTGGAAGCTTATTGGTTTTAAACGCAATCTAATGTTCGGAAAACCCCCCAAATTGTCAAATGAAGTTTTGAAAAATTAGATGCTATCAATATCGATTATTGTCAATTTAGAGTTATGTGAAATATATGTTAAATGGGTACTTCGAAATAGTTTTATATGTTGTCGTCTAGAAAAGCGTTCACTGTACAATTCAACGTTAAATCATTGTGCCATTGGATCTTATTCATCATTTTTCACTGTGAAAGAAGTAAATTAATTACATTATATAGGAAAAATCATGTGCTATCCACATCAGATATTTTACTTTCCCTGCAATACATGGTAATGTATAGGAAAAGTATTGGAATCATGTCGAAAATCGCAACTCGAGTTTTCGACGGATCTACGTTTCGAGACCTCTAGAATACGAAAAAACCATTTTTAGCGTGACGTCTGTGTGTGTGTGTCTGTCTGTGCAATATATGTATCCACTCTGACTCAAAAACTAATGCACTGAATTTCATAAAATTTGGTAGGTAAGTCATTTGTGGGCGAATCTGGTGCTGATTAGTTTTGGATACGATTCGGGATAAAAGAACCCGCCTTTTTTGCGAAATGGTCCGCAAAAGCTTGTATCCACTCTAGCTGAAAATCTAATGAACCGAATTTCACAAAATTTGGTAGATAAGTCGCTTATGGATCACCCTAGTGCTGATTAGATTTTAGAACGATTCGGAAAAAAATCTGCCTTTTTTTGCAAAATGACCCGCAAAAATCGACAAAATCTAAAATAAAAACTACTTATGCTGAAATATATACATTAAATGCTTGTTTTATACGTAATTTTTAAACGAAGAAAAGAATAAGACCAACCCCATTACACTAGAACTAGCCGTTCTCGAGAAAATTTCGTTTTTTCGTTTTTTCTGTACTCCACCTTTGAAAATGAGTTCAGTTACCAAATGAGAACGAAAATTGAATTATAATAGTGAATTAAATTTAATTAAAATAAAGAGAATGTGTATATAAGTCTGCAGGGAAAGTCATGTGCTGCCCACATCAGATTTTTTAAATTATAGTTCCCTAACTATAAGTAGAAGCGAAACGGTTTTTCCTTAATTGTAGAACAAGGTACAGATAGGGAGACTAAATTGAAAAGTAGGAAAAAAGATTGAACGCGCAAGATTGTTTTTTATTGTTTAAATTCTAATATGTATTGTATATATACCAATAATTTCTGCAAAATTAAAAGTTTATATAAATAGTATATAATTTATATTCTCAAATGATTTTGAGCGTTTTCTCAATATGACGTTATAACTACTCCCCTTTTACCTCCACGGAGTGGACCTTTAGAAATTTAAACCAGAAATAAATGGGTACCATTGTTTAGCAATTATTACAAGCCGTTCTGGAGCTAATATAAATTTTCCTCAGCGTAAAATCTCATCGCGGAATCACGTGATTTTCATTAAATTTGACAAGTTTATTAAAATCGGTAACAATAAAATCGAGATAAATTTATGAATAAAATACTATAAAAAACATTTTAAGTTACACGGTTTTATTCACTAAAAAGTAAGATATAACATTTAACTATCACAACATTCTTGGTCCTATGCAACTAAAAATAAAACCATCAGGCGCCCATAAAAAATTGTATTTGAACAATAATAGAATTTTAAGAAACAATAGCAGTGATAATAGAGAAATGACATATATAAGAATGATTACATTAAATTCATTTAAATTTCTTATTGACAACATTGAATTAACAATCCATCATTCTTATATATATATGTCATTCCTATGTTATATCTTCTATTGTTCCTTCAAATTCTGTCAATTTCTAAATGCAATTATCTTATGGGCGCCCCTTCTTTCTATATATAAAAGAGAATTTTTTTTTATAAATTGTTTACAACAATGGGATTTTTACGGACCATATTTTTTTATAAATTGTTTACAACAATGGGATTTTTACGGGCCATATTTTTTTATAAATTGTCTACAACAATGGGATTTTTACGGACCACATTTTTTTATAAATTGTTTACAACAATGGGATTTTTACGGACCACATTTTTTTATAAATTGTTTACAACAATGGGATTTTTACGGACCACATTTTTTTATAAATTGTTTACAACAATGGGATTTTTACGGACCATATTTTTTATAAATTGTTTACAACAATGGGATTTTTACGGACCATATTTTTTATAAATTGTTTACAACAATGGGATTTTTACAGGCTATATTTTTTTATAAATTGTTTACGACAATGGGATTTTACGTACCACATTTTTTAATAAATTGTTTATAACAATGGGATTTTTACGGACCAAATTTTTTATAAATTGTTTACAACAATGGGATTTTTACGGACCATATTTTTTATAAATTGTTTACAACAATGGGATTCTTACGGGCCATATTTTTTTATAAATTGTTTACAACAATGGGATTTTTACGGACCACATTTTTTTATAAATTGTTTACAACAATGGGATTTTTAAGGATCATATTTTTTATAAATTGTTTACAACAATGGGATTTTTACGGACCACATTTTTTTATATATTGTTTACAACAATGGGATTTTAACGGGCCATTCTGGACATGATTTCGGGAAGGGGGTTCAGAATTCGGGGAGAGGGATCCATTGATGTGTCGGGCACATCAAATTATTATATGTAAATGTTATTCTATTATCCCTACTATAAAGTATACGTATCAACATTAATGCCATGTTGGTAATTAACTTGGCGAGTGAACAATTTAATCGGTTGCATAATTACCCAGGTTTTTTTAAACTGCCACAGTTGTTTCCCATTTCGCACACTTGTCTGCGCATGCGCGGTGGTAGGTCCCGTTTCACCTAGCAAGCCTGTAAAAATTGTTTCTCAGCTTGTTGAGTCAGTTTGCGGTGAAGGACTTTTCAGGAGTTTGTCTAAATGGAGTGAACATTGTGTTTGGTAGATATGTATGAATTAGCCGTTTGCACCCACACTTCGACATGGTGAGCGAATCCTCAATGCGACACCTAAACACTTAATAAAAATAAGAAATTAAAGACAAATCTTAGATTTTAAAAAATTCATTTAATAAACCTCCTACAGACGTATATATAAAAATTAAAGCCAGAGCGCTTTCAGGCATCTTTATACCCTTCCTCAGTGGCATATAGGAGGTTTATTAAATGACTTTTTTTAAATCTAAAGATTTGTCTTTAATTTCTTAATCGTTTTATAGTTATGACGTGTTACCACTCTTAGTACTTAATAGAAGTTCTGAATATCAAAAAACGTTTCAAATTTTGGCATAAAAATGCGTACATTTTATAGTTCTATTACCATGGAAATTGGAGTATGTAAATCGATATTTCATCTCCAATCACTGTACGTTGCTTTATTTTCCAACGTTTTCAATCTAAGAATGAATCATTAGTGAAAAACAATCTTATGTTGGCAGTACATGACTTTTCCTGTGGACTCACTTCCATTTCCTTTTTAATTCCTTAATAATTCATTAAATTGAGTTTAATTGCTCAAAATAACGCGCATCATTGTCTGAAATGACACTGAATTTGCACTATAAATTCAATTTTCGTTTTCATTTGGTAACTGGGCGCATTTTGAAAGGCGGTGTAGCAAAAATGCGAAATGTTAAAATATCTCGAGAACGGCTAGTCCTATAGTACGTACTCCACATAAACATGGAGACACTTTGAACAGAGCCGGAAATCGAACTCAGATCGTCCGAGTGCAATCCCCACGCGCTAATCACGGGACAATTCCACTCCAGTTTTGTGTATTGTATTATTCTTGAACAGAACAGCCATTCGCCAATAACCCTGTTGTGTCAAATAAATGCCTTCTGTAACAGTTTTATAATTGTTTTCCACTCATTAGACAATAATCTACAACTTTGTAATTGGCTTTTACAGTCTATCTCTCTATGTTGCCAAGTCCGCTCTCCTATTTTTTAATTATCCGTTAGAAGCTCTGCAATTCCTTTCATTCGATCGCGCGTGATCACTTTACAATAGACAGACCTGACGCTTACGCTCATGGCCCTTTCCTTACAAAGTTATTGGGGTGCTTAAAGTCTTTGTTAGAGACTCCGTATTTCTTTCTCATAATTCTTAATATCATATTAATTGTTCAACCCGATCACACGATTACCTTCATAAACAGTTTTTATTCCCAGGATATATAAAAAGTACAACACAGATAAATAAATAAATCGCATCATAAAATGCTGAACAGCGAAAAGCAGACGATTCTTTCGAATCACGTTATGGATTTTCTCCTTCGATGCGAGCAAGCCAAGAGTTTCACGCCAAATGATCTTGCCACGTGTTGGCAACTGCCTGTATTTAGGAGTGGTAGTCGTACCTGGCGAAAGAAAGCGTACAGAAATAAATAAAATCCAAATAAATGGACATGAAAACCAGAATGATAAAGTCATAGAAAAAGGGAAACTCTGTCGTTAAACTTTTTTCTTGCTCGTACTGAAGAAGATAGCTCATACGTTGTTTTCAAAACGATTGTCTAGTTTCTGCATTTTATTTGAAAATAATTTTACGTTATTTATTTATCGCTTTAGCCACATTTTATAAATTATGTTCTGTACTTAAAACACAGATAAGTGGGTTTTGGAACGACAGAAAAGTCAATCTTATGTTCCAGTGTGAATTTTATTCTTTTAACCAATGAGAATGATTCTTTGAAAGGTAAATTTTAAGAAAAAGTTCAGATTTTTTTAATAAGTTGAATTTGGGCATGTTTTTCATATTTGATTTTTAAATGCAATTACGGTATGAATTTTTTGGGAAAATATAAAGAGTAAGGATTAATATATATTAATATTGAAGCCAACTATAGCAGTTAAATAAAATTAGCTTGAAATAAGTCAGAGTTATGGGTTGAAGGCCAGTTATGAACAAACTGCCTGGGTGGATGCAATTTTATGGAAAACTAGTATATAAGGAAAACTGCGTTCTATTTGTGTTAACATCCGACAGTCCAATGAGCGCAAGATAGTCAAAATTCACGAGATTTATACTGCTCCATTTGAGCACATAATGCAACTCAAGTTTTGTGGCTTGAATCCCTATAATTCTAATTTCATCAATATAACTATTTGGCCATGAATGGACCAAGTAAAATCGTAAAAACCCATGAGTTAAATTCTGCGTTTTAAAACACGGCAACTTCACATTTTATTAGTTCCTTCAGCATTCCCATTTATTCCCGCCAAAATTTATTTCCAACAAATAGCTCCTGATATTTGACAGAAAATATTTAAAAGAGCCCCCAAAATCTGATAAATCACGTCCTTGTAAAAGTTCGAGGAGAACCATTTGATTCCGAATAGCATAAAAAAAAATGGTGGAATAATTAAAAAAAAAAGAATATTCCCTATCGTTAGCGCGAAGGCCCGACTAAAACCTTCCGGAGGTTATATAAATTAGATAATTATTTGCCAGAAATTCAATTAAGTTTTTCCGATTTGCTCACGCGCCTGTATTCTACGTTTAAATAATGGAATCTGGCAACATTTCTGAGCCTTTTCATTATTTAAGTGTCATTACCGATTTTGTGCAGAACTCATTACGTTTCGGTTGGAATTCAATTGGAAGATTTTTTTTGTTGTACCCCTCTTGTGAATATTATGGCTGTTAATACTATTTTCAATTCACGGGAGGAACAAAAAAATATATATTTTCGAGTACATGTACTCAAATGAAGAATGGCACTACGAATCGAAAATTCAATGAAATAAATACTGATACGTAGGAAAAGAAAAAAAACGTCAATACTACTTAATGAAGGATTTTTAAATTTATTCTTTACTTATAATACACTTTTTGTAACCTTTTCAACACATTTACTGTTAATTTATTTATAAATTAATTTCTAAATTTCATATATGGAAAAAAAAAACATTTTCTACTTTCCTGTGCGCCACAGCTATGTAGGGTAGGGCATTGGAACACTTGTTTTTTCTTATATTGTTTTAAGAATTTTTTCTTAAATTATCAGAAGATCTTCCCAATATTCCATAGGGTTCACTAATTGTAATAAGCGTACTAAATTCTTTTCAAAACGTTTCATTTATTCGTGAGATATCGCGACACAAACTCAAAACCACTGGATTCAAGTTAGAATACTTAAAACTTGCTCTCCCATCGGACACTCAAATTCGAATTTTCGACTCCCATCACAACGACTGCCATCGACTTCCATCATTTTTCGACTCCAATCATTTCCCTATACGTTACACTGCGTATGTAGGGAAAATAAACATGAGCAGCACGTGACTTTATCAAAACAATTATTTTTCCTCATATTTCATATGCCTTAATTTAAATTTTATCGCATAAAGTGATCTTACATTTTTTACCACCATGCATTTTTTTCATTCTATCCAATTTGCAGTTAGAAAATATGTATTTCCATTTTATTTGGTGACTTAGCATATTTCAAAATAGCAATAAAACAATTCAACCAAGAACGATCAATCATGCTTAAAGCATTGATTATGAAACACTTTCCAACTTCAATGCAAATTTATTTAAACATCTCTAAAATGCAATACATTCCTCGGTAATATTTTAAAACTTATCACAATACTACATTAATTTATTATATTTGAAAACTTAAACCTTCATCGAAAAAAAATGAACTTCATTCAAATGACGGCATTGAAATATAAATTGCGTGGTTTAAACATCTCTAAAATGTGATACATTCCTCGGTAATAATTTTAGAATTATCATAATACTACGATAATTTATTATATTTGAAAACTTCATCGAAAACAGCTGAAATTCATTCAAATGACGATATGGAAAAAATAACACGCCCGCTCTCTCTATAAAAACAGCATTTCATTCATTAACAATTTTCCATTCATTTCATTCATCACAATACTATAATAATTTCTTTTATTTAAAAATTAAGATCATGGAGCTACAAGCAATTAAACTCTATGCCTAAAATTTCATTGAAAAAAATCGTCCTTCTCTTTGTAAAATCAATGATTATTTCATTCATATCAGCTATGCAGACTCCATGAGCTAAATAATTTTGTGTTAAAGAAATACAGCAATTCTAATACAACTCATTCTATATATTTTGCTGTTTACATTTTACATAACTGAAAAATAGGCTTCGTTGTAGAAATTATCAAATTTGGATGATCATTTAACTCAAATATATTATAATTGCGTTGTTACTTTCCTTATATACATAATGTATAAGGAAAGTATTGTGACGGGGTCGAAAATTCGAATTCGAGTTTTCGACGGGAGAGCACGTTTCAAGCATCCCTGATCACGAATCAAACATTTTTGGAGTGATGTCTGTGTGTGTGTGTGTGTGTGTGTGTGAAAGTATGTGTGTATGTGTGTGTGTCAGTGAGTCTGTGGAGACGATAACAGACGAACGAATGGACCGATTCGAACCAAATTTGGTACAAAAATCACAATCCGTAAACACTGGAAGCCTATTGTTTTTATACGTAATCGAATGTTCAGAACCTCCCTAAATTTTCGAATGAAATTTTGAAAAAATCGTCAAAAAATCAAAACCGCTAATAAAGTTACGCAAATAGACATTTCTTATGTAATTTTTCATTAGAAAACGATTGGCATAAATTTTAGAAGGCTAACATGAACCGTTCTCGAGATATTGTACATTTTTCAAAAAAATTATGAAAAAGTCACATAAAAAAAATTCCTATTGAGAAACATGTTCACTTTTCATATGTAATACCATGCGATAAATTGAGTGACATCATTCTCGTGGATCTAGCTCGTTCCATTCATGAAAAAATATACTTTGAATAATACTTTTGTATTTGAACGCCAATAGTCATTTATCTGCTGTAAGAATAACTTTTTTCTTAGTGCATAACTCTTGGCGAGATTTTGGCGACGAATTTGGCGAAATGTCGCCAACTTGGCGACTTTTTGAAATGTTGCCAAATTAACGTAAATCTCGTCAAATGGATAAAAATGACAACTAATTGTCGAAAATTCAATATCTTGGAAAGAATATTAGTATCTACTATAAGAAAAACCTATTTTTTTACTGTAAAAGTAGTAAATTCATTACATTATATAAGGAAAGTCATGTGTTGCCCACATCAGATTTTTTCATTATGTAGATGCACAGAATTTAAGCCAAAATAAAGTGGTTCTAGGACGGATACAACACTTAATCTGAATTAAAAAGAGCTTTAAAAATTCCGATTTTGAGACAAGATGGATGCCATATTTCATTTTGAAGTGGGTCACGTGATTTTTTCATATCATGGTCATGTGATCGCTTCATATAAGAGGTGTAATTATTATTTTAATTTTTATTTTAAAAACTTCTGAATATATTTCTCTGAATCTTTTTTTATATATTTTATGGAATAATTTGAATATTGCCTAAAATTTTCGAAGCAATTTGTGAATTTTAAATCCGCTTAAAAAAATGTTTGAAAAATTAAGTCCCATAGGGTTCAATGTATTTCATTTTTTCAACCCGGTTTCAATCCAAAACTAACTGGATGATATTCATTTATATTCCCATAGGTTCTACAGACCGTCTGAATAACATACTAAAATTTCATTTTGATTAAGTCATTTTTACGGAAGTTATCGTGTTAACGGACAGACAGACAGACAGAATGAACAAAGTCATAAACACTTTTCAACTTAGTTGTAACGTGTTAAAAATTAATTAATTATACAAAGTGATTTAATGCTATAGCAGTAAGAGAGGAATGGGTGTTTAATCATTTAGCCAGGGAAAGCTACATATGAAACAAGCATTTATTTTATACCTTTAGTCTTTAACTTCTGTCATTGTGGATTTTTGCTATCTGTTTATTCCAGAACAAAAAACAATTTATGTGGACAGCACATGACTTTCACTATATAATGCAATGAATTTACTACTTTTACAGTAAAAAAAATAGGTTATTCTTATAGTAGATACCTATATTCTTTCCAAGATATGGAATCTTCGTCAATTAGTCGTCATTTTCATTTATTTAGCGTCATTTTTATCCATTTGGCGAGATTTGCGTTAATTCAACAACATTTAAAAAAGTCACCAAGTTGGCAACATTCCGCTAAAATCGCTACCAAAATTTCGCCAAGCGTTAAGGACGGAGTAATAAGTTATTCTTAAAGCAGATAAATGACTATTGGCGTTCAAATGCAAAAGTATTACTCAAAGTATCTTTTCTCATGAATGGAACAAGCTAGAACCAAAAGAATGATGTCACCAAATTTATCGCATGATATTACATATGAAAGGTCAACATGTTTCTCAACAGTTAAATTTATCAAAAAATCCCATAAATTAAAAAAAATATATTATTTGAAAAATGTGCAATGTCTCGAGAAAGGTTCATGCCAGTGTTCTAAAGTTTATGGCAATCGTTTTCTAAGGAAAAATTATATAAGAAATGTCTATTTGCGTAACTTCATTAAAGGCTTTGATTTTTTGATGATTTTTTCAAAATTTCACTCGAAAATTTAGAGGGCTTTTGAGCATTCGATTGTGTTTAATAACGATAGTCTTCCAGTATTCATAGATTGTAATTTTTGTACCAAACTTCATTCTAATCGCTGCGTTCGTTCGTGAGATATCGTCTCAACACACACAGAGGGAGTCTGTACACACACAGAGGGAGAGAGATATATCACCTCAAAAATGTTTTATTCGTTATCAGGGATGCTTGGAACGTGCTCTCCCCTCGAAAACTCGAATTCGAATTTTCGACCCCGTCACAATACTTTCCTTATGCATTATACTACGTATATAAGGAAAGTAAAAACGTTTCTATTTTTACCATTCGTACTGAAATCTAATCAGTCCCAAGGTAATGCCTGAATGACTTAACTAGCAAATTTCATGAAATTCCCTAGGATAACTTTTTAACTGAAATGCACACACACGCACACACACACACGTGCGTCAAATAAAAAATAATGTATTCACATTCTACAGCGCCTAAAAACGTGTAAATTAGTCGAAAACTCGAATTCCGGTCCTACTCCAATACTTTCCTTATAAATTACCAGGAAGGGAGGAAGGTAATAGCGTTTAAAACGATGGAATGGGTTGGTTTGATTGTTAGGATAATTAATATACATAAGGCCAAATTTGAAATGTACATAATTTTAAATAAATATCGAATCACTTTTACGCATAAAGTAAATTCAGAACTGATAAATTAAAATGTAATTAATTAAAATAATTCAATTAAAATGTAAATGTAAAAATTAAAATTATTGACGACCACATTTTAGCGTTAATTGTATTTATTCTTGTGATTGTTTCTTAGATTTCAAAACAATAAACTTTTACCATTTTCATGTAATGCGCATTCGCCAATGGCGTCGTACAAAATAAGTGTCCTGGCCCTTCAAACTAATGCGTTTTCTTTTCTTTTAAATCTACTAATCATTTTTTTTAATTTAAGCATTTGAATATTTTTTCAAACGATACATTGACATTTTGACAATTTTGTGATACTAAACATGTTAACATTCTCAATTGGTTCACTATAATTATAATAAACAGTTGCGAATTGTATCTGACATGCACAATTATATTTCTCAATTACCTGTGTTAATCGTTTGCAAGAATCGCCGAGTAAGAAGTATTCCAATTGCACTAACAATTACATTTTTAACAAAGTGGTTAAATTTTTATTTAATAAAGTTGTCCATTTGTGATCAGAGCTCCTCCCATCGCATCCATTAGTCGCACTCAGTACTTCCACAGTGCTAACCGTTCGACTACAAATCTTCAAGAAAAACTCAGTATTTTGTCAAACATGCTTTTGTTAAAAAGAAAGCGTTTGAACAAGTTTTAGAAATATTAAACAATCATTCAAGTCATTTATAAACTCACCACAAGTTATTAAGAGGGCGGTGGACGTTGAAATGAGTAAAAATCAACTAAAAAAATTTTAATATATAGCATTATTTTACACATTTAACATTTGCTTAGGGGTGGGACAGAAACATTGCATCTGCTGCGTGCAATGTTTCTGTCGGCGATTTCCATGGACGCCAATTCCTGCAAAGGGGGATCGAACTGTTTGGGATAGGGTATGTCAAATACCTGTCTTTTAGGTAGGTTCTTCGTTTGGGATGGACGCTGTCCCACCCGTAAACAAAAGGTTAAATGCATTTTTTTCGAAACGGAATTTTCAAGGATTTTACATTTTTAAAATGCTCCATGCGTCTTAATTTTTGTCTGAAATGCATAAAATTTAGCAAGAAGACACCTCTCATACCTTTTAATGAAACTGGGTACGCATTTTATAATTGGGCTTTATTAAGGGAATTAAAAGTGAATAAGAACCTAATTAAATGATGAAAATTAAGTTTTAATACAGAAAAATATTTTTAAAAAATTAACTTTCTAAGGGATTTAAAAATGAATACCCAAATTTGTTCATCATGTGTTTTTGAGTGATCATAATGTAAAATTTATCAAAAATGTGAACAAATGGCACGCAAGGAGCATTTTCCAAATTTTCGTTAAAAAAATTAAATTAAAATAATAATAGAAAATTATAACAAAATTGAAAAAAAAAATTAATGGTATTGTATATAGTAATATTAAAAGGAATATTTATACAAATTTTCACGCTTCTAAGTCAATAAATAAATAAAAAAATTTTAACGTCCACCGTCCCCTTAATGATGAGTATTTACGCATTTACAAGAAATGTCAAGAGATTATACTTTCAGCAATTTCTTTGGTTTTTCACCTAATTTTTAACATTCAAATAGAATCGATGTCAAAGCTTAATAATAAGATTGATAGTCAAAGAACCCGTTTCTAATGAGGCGCTCCTAAAGTTAAGATAAGAATGCCATTGCATAAAACAGCATTCATTGGCCGGTTATTATGGATTCGTCAGTATAGAATAGCTGATACCTACAATGGCAGCAAGAAACATGCTGTATATCATAATTTAGCAAACAACTGTGGAAATCAAAAAACTCACTTCTACTGTATATCTAGCTTACTTTTTTTTTAAAGTTATCTCAAGCTTTGTCAGAAAACTCATCTTTAAGAGTTTTTCTGAAATTTGAATTATACTTGTGTGGCATACATAAAATTGTGGCATATAGCAAGTTTCTTGCTGCCTGATATCGCCTATCTCATATTCACCAACGCATAATAAGCGAGAAACCAGTCCATAGAAGCTGTTATCTGCAATGGCTGCGTAAACCTAACTTTAAGAATGCCCCTATAGGGCAGGGGTCGGCAACCTGCGGCTCGCGAGCCGCATGTGGCTCTTTTGATGTAAAGTTGCGGCTCTCCAGTTCCATACGAAAAAATTAATATTTTATTATCAAAACCCTTAAAAAATAAGAAAATATATTTTTAAGTACCTAATTTCTCAATAGCTTCTATTTTTATAATCGTTAATTACAAATCGCTACGCTTAACATGACCGTAATGAGATAAATTTGAACTATTGTTTTGTTCTTAGAGATGAGACTCCGTGACCATGTTTATCTTTCAGCCAATTGAATTTCATTTCCGTCTCACCCAAACAGCCATCGTCTAGAGTCTGGACAACACGTCTAGGCTCTAGACGTGTTGTCAGTCAGTCATCCTCGGATATCGCGGTCGACGTTACGTTGCATGTGTGTTAATTTAATCGCTTGCGGTTTCTGCGTGTCCATTCTCTTGTTGTTTCAAGAAGAATACGATTTAGAAGCGAATTATCTTCTCAAATATATGTACGCGTATAATATAATAAAATCAGTAACAGAATTGAATTACATATCTGAGGATCGTGCTAACGAAGTAATAATGATAAATAAATTGTTTGCCGTTTTAGATAGCTAAGTAAAAGTTTAAAGTCATTTTTTCAGCTCCGCGCCAGCATGGCGTCTGGTAAAGGAAAGAGAAGAACTGAAGAAGAAAACCAATAATTCAATCAGGATTGAGCGGAGTCGTTTGCATTCATATGCAACACAGATGGCCTTCCGACTTGTCTCATTTGCCACGAAAAACTCGCACACAATAAGAAGTCAAATTTGGAGAGACACTTCACTACAAAACATACCCAGTTTGCTGGTAAATATCCAACCGGTGACGCATGAAAAAAAGCTGTTGAAGAGCTCCATAAAAAACAACAGTCAAGTTCCATGCTAAGTAACTGGGCGCAATCTTCCAATAATGTAAATCTGGCAAACTTTGCAGTATCATTAGAAATTGCAAAAAGAGGAAAACCACTCACAGATGGTGAGTACGTCAAAGATTGTTTTATACGTGCATCTGGAGAACTGTTTCGTGATTTTAAAAACAAAGCAGAAATCATGAAAAAAATCAAAGATTTGCCATTATCTGCTAAAACAGTACAAGATAGAACTGCTAAAATGTCTTCAAATGTAACACATATGCAAGTGGAAGACATTCAACTGGCTTCTGCCTTATCACTTGCTATAGATGAGTCTTGCGACATAAAAGACACGGCACAAGTTACCCTTTTCGTCAGGAATATGTCGTCCCAAGGTCCAAAAGAAGAACTGCTAGGATTGCTACCGCTCTCAGGGCAAACTCGTGGAGAAGATATAGCAAATGCTGTGCAAAAATGCCTGGAAGACAATGGGATCGATATAAATAAAATCGTTTCTATAGCAACTGATGGAGCCAGAAGTATGACAGGAATACATAGAGGGGTAACATCAATTCTTCAGAAAAAAATAAACCACTAAATTCTAACGTTTCACTGCATAATTCATTATGAAGCGCTTTGTGCCCAAACATTTCCGGCCGAAATAGTTGAGGTCATGAACATGGTAATTAAGATTATTAACAGCATCTTGGCAAAAGCACTCTACCATCGCCAGTTTAAAGATCTCCTTGCAGAAATAGATAGCCAGTTTTCTGACCTACTTCTGCACAATAAAGTGCGATGGCTTTCCAGAGGTAACGTATTGCAACGTTTTGCTTTGTGCTTGAGTGAAATAAAAATATTCCTCAATGAAAAAAGCATTGACAATCCCGAATTGGACGAAAACAAATGGCTGCAAAAATTCAACTTCATGGTAGATACCACAATGAAACTAAATCTAAAACTGCAAGGACAGGACAACCCAGCCTACGCCTTGCTTGAAGAAGTAGTTTGTTTAAAAAAAAAATTACTTCTTTTTGTTGAAGACATGGGAAGCGGTAAATTACTTCATTTGAAAAATCTGAAGCAATATCGCGATGAGACCAATGCAACTATTGACACGAATTACTTCAGCCTAGCTTTAAAAAACATGAAGGATGGATTCGCTGAGAGATTCGAACAAACAAAAGTACTCTCGCGTTCATAGTAAATCCTCTCAACACAAATGCAAATGAGATCAACATTGAGCCATTTGGAATTGATGCTAGATCGCTCCAAACGCAATTGCTAGATTTGAAAAGCAAAGCCTTGCGGAGTGGCAAGTTCACAGAACTCAAGAGCCAGTTGGAAGAGTTGGAGGTCCAGAAATGCATGCACATCGCGCAGCACAAGTGGACAGCTCTAAAAGAAATTCCGTGAGTTGAGGCCCTCATATTCGGCGCATGGAATAGTCTTCCAGAATGCTACAGTGAGGTGAAGAAGTTGGCATATGGAGTGCTGACGATCTTCGAGTCGACATATTCGTGCGAGCAAGCGTTCTCTTGCATGAATATAATAAAAAGTAAAGTTAGAAGTCAACTAACAAATAAAAATCTAGAGTCGTGCTTGAAACTTAAAATAACAAGTTATAAGCCAGATTTAATCAAACTTTCAAAAGGCATGCAAAGCCAATGCTCCCATTGATGTACCTATCTATATTTGTGTTTTTATATGAATAAATAGTATTCCGTATTTAAAGCCGTTTATTTTAAATCAAAATCCAATATATATAAGCAAATACTATAATATTGAAACGAAAAATTTTAGTGGCTCTTTAAAAACTGGGAAATTTTGTAAATTGTAACTTTTGGCTCTTCCGTTTCAATAGGTTGCCGACCCCTGCTATAGGGGGATTATGTGACTACCAACTTGTCAGTTGCAGTTCTATATAGCTTCAGTTAAATTTTCGAAAATATTGAAGCCGGCTACATGGTAGGACTAAATTTGTCGGTCCCCACAAAATTCTACAAATTATGGGATATAGCAAATCTTTTACCGCCATTACAGATATATTTAGCAGGAAACCGGTTCATGAATACTGTTACCTGCAATATATTGTTACAAGCGCTATATTGTTATCTACTGTTATCTTATGGGAAAGTAATCCTGGCAAACGATTACAAAATAGCTGATTTGTAAACGTCCCAGGTGACTGTTAACTAAAAGAATACGAAATTATAGCTTTAAAGCATTATATGTTACATTAAAACTCGTAATTATACGTAATATTTAATTTCATCTAACAACGACCAAGTCAGTAATCGAAATATATATCAAAATTGATTAAAGAAGCGTGGCATTTAAAATTAACACACCAGAATTCAACAGTCTATATAAACCAGCAAGACAGTCTTGCACGGTAAACGATGAGAGTGATAGTCTTCTAATTCTGCAAAGAAGTCAGAATCACAACGCTCAAATTTTTATCATAATGTTTTACAGAATAAAAAGATGGACCATAGTCTCGTAAGCATAAAAGCAAGAATCGTGCCGAAATTGATATCCTTTCTAAATATTGTTGATTACCATTCTTAATTCTATGACTAAAAACAAAAAATGCGAATTTTCACCGAGGGTGTGTTCAAAACTGCCGACTGGTTGCATAAGGCAATTTGTTTGGTAATTGAAAATGACGCTATTGAAATCAGCAGAATAATGACATTCGGCTTAGCAGATTTACAATGATTGAGAATGATTAGCAGAATATTGCCAAATTCCACATACGTTGATTAGATTTCATATATAGTATTAGTCTTGTTTATACAAAAACAGAAAGCCATTCGAAGTTTCTATACTTTTATAATATAATTTTCTTAAAATTTTTTATATGGAGACTAAGAGACTATACGGTTCTTTTTTGTTTAGGAGACTATACGGTTCTTTTTTGTTTAGGATACTATACAGTTAGGAGACTGTACAGTTTTTAGGAGACTATACAGTTCTTTTTTGGCGAGTTCTGTTTTGGGGGCACACACCTGAAAGTTCTTACACAGCATACAGCGTTGAGGGCTGAACAGCTCATGGTAATTCTTACAGAGAGTGCGCGTTGAGTATATATACTTTTGTTTACATAATTTCCTGAGTATGCGGATTTGATTTCTGAAGAAAAAAAATTGTTCAAATTTCGGCCTCCGCAGCTTGCATATTATCTAACTTATCTGACAAATATCAGCAAAAGAAAAAGAGTTCCGAAGATTACAAATAGTGAGTGAATCTTTTAACTGTTGAAATGCCTAAGTGCAGCAGAAGCATTGCTGTTTCCTTTCTAGAAAAGTTTAACAAGTAACGGTAAGACTATCCAGTAAGGTGAGCTTCATGACCCTACGCTAGTCATGGATTTGCAGGCTTTGTGACTCCTTTTATAGGCGGCGATTGTAAGATATACTGAGCAATATGAAAATTACAGGGACAGCAGCACCCGATTTCACCCCTAGCCGAGAAAATGTAAACTATTTTTTTCTTCAGATATCAAAATCGCATACTCGGGAAATCATGCATACGAAATTTGGTTGCAATTCGCCCTGTAGTTTGTTTCTACAGAGAAGTCTAAACACCTGACGTTTAATTTTAAAAGTCTTGTACATTGAAGTGCCAAGCAAATGGCTTTCAACATGTTAGGTCGATTGCTTCAAAAGTTGGGACCACTGGTATAATGCATGAGAAAAATAATTTATAAATTAAATATCACAGCTTATTAAGGCTTGGAAATAGAACATAATATTCCGGTTATCAAAATCAGCTTGCTTTCTCCTTTACTGTGTGAAAGACATCAAACACAGTCATACATCACATAAAAGGCCTCACATACTATATGAAGTAGTAACTCTTAAAACTAATATATTTTAAAATTTACTGGTAAATCCAACACCATTCCAAAACAAGTGATTATTTATTGTCAAGGACAAACTAACACGTGGCTGTCAGTAGCAGTAGCAAGGTTTATGCATTTAAGTCTGTGTCGTTAGCCCGACATCTAATTAAAAATTTTAAGCTATGTCATTGGAAGATGCTCAGTTGTCAAATTACAGATGAATCTCAAATTAAAATGTTTTCCCTTGTCAAATTTTTGGAATATAATCATTTTATGTGTGATGATGCAAAATCTTTAATTTTCATCGAACACCGAGAAAAAGTAAATTTCGCTTATCAAACTTGCATAGGTAATCTGGCTTCAAATTAGCAAATATAAATTACTTCAAGCATGTAATAGTGCAATTTTTAAGAAAAATATTTACAATTGAATTGTCATTACATTATTTTTGTTGGAAACTAATACTTATCTATACACCAATCACTTCATTTCATTCGCGTTTTGATGACAATTATCTGGAGTAGTGGCAACTAAAAGCTCCTGAAAATGGCGTATATTGCCAACCATTGATATCACTATGAAACCGAAACCAGTGATATTTAGCATCCGATAACATTCTGTGGCCTGCAACTATGATTTTAAACAGCATGGGACAATGGGAGCCCATAAACCATTTTACATTTTCCATAACGGGGAAGGGCAAACCATTGACTCCAGGATAAGATATGCAACACAAGGATAAGATATGCAACATCCACTAATTTGATTTCTACTTTAGCGACCTTGAACATCCAGAGGATAAATACCCCCTCTTTCCCTTCCTTATGGGCGCCCGTGCATGGAACAACTCGTTACCTATCCTGTTTTTTTCAAATCCACATCTGAAATACACATATCAGCCAATTTCCTATTTAAAATCTTCCGAGAATGTTTTTTTCTTTAATATAAGCTCCAACCTTTACCCATGAGTAATAAAAGCTTCTTATCCTTTATATAAAGACGCCATGTGTTCAAATTATCAGTATTTTTTAAATAATTTAAAGCAGTCGAATTTAATAGAAATATTTAAGAATACCATCCTTACATCGCTTCAAATTCTATTTATTGAAAAATACTTGAAACGGTTGTATTTATTTAAAAAGGAATATAATTATTTGAGCCTAGTAGAAAATAAGTTAAAATGAATCATTTACATTTCGTTACGTAATTTTTTTTCAACCGATACTTAATACTCTCTCTCTCTCTCTCTCTCTCTCTCTCTCTCTCTCTTCTAAAACTACTTTCGTATCAATGGCATATTTTCGAAATAATTTTCCATTCGAAATCCACTGGTAATTCTTTTTCAAATGGCAATATTTACCATGATCTTGGAAAAAGACTCGAAAGGTTTCATTCGAGCTCCTGCAGTCGTATTTTATTCCATTTATAAAATATTCTAATGTAATTGATATTTTCAATCAGGAAAAACACATTCCATAGAAATTTAAAAACCGTCTCTTTGCAAACATGCTTCCTCTTTTCAATTATTAGTTATTAAATGCATTCAGAAACTAGCATTTTATAACAAAATATATATTTGAATTTCATTTCATTTCTGTTTTAAATGGAATTAAAGTTTAGGTTATTACTTTCCCTATATAAATAGTATAAGGTATAGTGAATGTTTTGCGACAGGGACGAAAATTCGAATTCCCAGTTTTCGACGGAAGAGAATGTTTCAAACATCCCTGAACTTGAATCGAACGTTCTTGAGGTGATGTGTGTATGTATGTATGTGTGTGTATGTATGTATAAACGATATCTCACGAACGAAAGAAAAGTTTTGAACTAAATTTGGTAAAAATATTACAATCAGTGAGTAATGCAACCCTATTGATTTTAGGAGCAATCAAATGCTCGGAAGACCCTAAGTTCTGATTTTTGAAATTTTGAAAAAATCATTAAAAAATCAGAACGTTCAATAATGTTACGTAACTGATTATTTCTTATGTAATGTTTTATTGTAAAACGAATGACAAACTTTAGAGAGCTAACATGAACCATTCTCGAGATATTGCAAGTTTTTAAAATAAATTTATAAAAAAAAATCGCATAAAATTAAAAAGTATTACCTATTGTAAAATATGTTCCCTTTTCATGTGTAATATTTAGCGATAAATTTGTTAATATTATTATCGTAGATCTGGTTCGTTCCATTTACGAAAGGAGATACTTTGGGTAATAGTTTTGTATTTTGACGCCTAACAATTCACCAATAGTTATTTAGATAAAAGAAAAGCTCTTCTCGTCGTTTGTCTGTAACGAACTTGGTAACTCATTTACCGAAATATCGCCAACTTTGCAATATTTCGCTCCAGATAAAAGAAAATATTGTCAAATTTGCAAAAATGACGCTGAATTAACGAAACTGACGCCAAAATAATGAATTAATTATTAATATATTACATATATAGACTCTGTTGCGGATAATATCAATATTGATCACTGTCAATTTAAAGTTGGGTAAAATATAAGTTAATTAGGACTTAAATAGTTTTACATGTTGTCATCTGAAAAAGCGCCAAATATACAATTCAGCATTAAAACGTTGTACCGTGAATCTTATACATCATTATTAACACTTTACAACATAGTTGAAAAGTGTTTATTTCTTTGGTCATTCAGTCTGTCTGTATGTCTGTCTGTGTCCGTTCGCACGATAACTGCTGTAAAAATGACTTTGTTAAAATGAAATTTTAGTATGTTATTGAGAATATATGGGATATATGAAACTTTCGAAGTTAAAATTCACAAATTACTTCGAAAATTCTAGGATATATTCAAATTATCCCTTGAAATGTGTAAAAAAAATTTCAGCAAAGTAGGTTTGGTAGTTTTTTAAATAAATTTAAAAGAGTAATTACACCTATGATATATAAAGAGATCACATGACTCGTTGCAAAATAAAATATTGTATCTATTTTGTGTCAAGATCGTGAATTTTAAAGACGATTTAAATTTATATTTAATGTTGCACGCGTCCTAAAACCGCTTAATTTTTGCGTATTATCTTTGTATCTAAATTCCGTGCCTACGTAATTACAAAATTTTTGTGTTTAAATGATCATCAAACTTTGATTATTTCTACAACGAAGCCTACTTTTAATGGATTCAGAATGTAAGTAAATTAATTGTAAGATGAGTTGTATAGGAATTGCTAATTTTTTTTCAAGCAATATTATTTAGCTCTGGAGTCTGGAATATAAGTGATATGAATGAAATATTCACTGATTTTACCCAGAGAGCCAGACGATTTATATTTCGATGACGTCACTTGAATGAAGTTTTAAGCATGGAGTTAGAAAGTACTTTTACCTCCATGATTTTAATTTTACAAGTAAAATAAATTATTGTAGTTCTGTGATAATTAAAAAAATATCCGCGCTCAATGTATCGTATTTTAGAAATGTTTGAATAAAATTGCAGTTGGAAAGTGTTTTATAATCAATGTTTTGTGCATGATTGATCTTTCTTGTTTTCACTGTGAAAGAAGTTTTTTGTATTATATAAGGAAAGTTATGTTCTGTCTACATCAGATTATTTTACATAAATTAAAACGGTTTCATCTCACAAAATATGAAATTAATTTTCTATGATTTACTTTAGAATTATTGGCATTATTTCACGATCTAGAACTTACACAAGAGAAAAAAAATATGACCAATCCAATGCAAGGCTTTTAGAATTTTCTTGACTCGATATCACTACTGTAGAATTCCGTCAATTCGCCTCCTCAAATGCGACTGAAAATTGCGGGAAAAATGAAGGAATCCTCTTTACTCTAGCATAAAATTCCGAGTAAAGAAGCGCTTACTCGGAATTTTATACTAGAAGAAACAAGTGTAGAATTCCGTCAATCCACACCTTCAAATGTGAGGGGAAATAGCGGAAAAAATGAAGGAATCTTCCTTAATATAGCATAAAATTGCAAGTAAGAAAACGCTTACTTGGAATTTATGCTAGAAGAAACAAGTGTAGAATTTTGATGAACCACACCCTCAAATGTGAGGGGAAATAGCGGAAAAAATGAAGGAATCTTCCTTAATATAGCATAAAATTCCAAGTAAGAAAACGCTTACTCGGAATTTTATGCTAGAAGAAACAAGTGTAGAATTTCGATGAACCACACCCTCAAATGTGAGGGGAAATCCTTCGACCAGAGATATAGTATTCACCTCGATGGGGAAATCACGTAGTATGTAGCGGAACAGAGATTGACTTTAAATTTTCAGCTAAAAGAAGCAAAATATATTTTCATCAATACATTTATCTTATTCATTGATGAATTATTTTTTATTTTTTCAGATTTTTCACAATGTTTAGGGAGAGGGGGAGACTGTTTCATGGAATTTTTAAGAATTTCAAATTGAGACAAAAAAATGGGGAGCTTTTCCAGGGGAGGGACGGAATTCTACTGTAATCATCAGTAGGAATATTGCAGGCCGGGATAGCACTGTGTGTGTGATCCTCGATGCCACCCATAACTATCCCTGTGTTTACATGAAGTATGGGCGCAATGAATCTAAGTCAAAAAAATCCATCTGAGAGATGATGGGTTAAGAGAAGAATGGTACGGTTCCTGTAGATGCCACCATCATTGTGTTCAGGTCTAAATTGGGTGGCCCTTCCCTGACTGTCCAAACAGATACCTTACGGGTAGATCGGACAGGTTGTGCAGAAAGAAATAAAGAAAGTAGAAATATTGTTATTACCTATTGCAATAAGTATGACAAAATGTGTGTTAATAGCTGAAGTCTTTGCTCCTTGTGGAAAATAAACTTTCTAATATTTCAAGAACGATCCTTGATAACCTAAAAATTGATATCCAATCAGCTGGGTTGAAAGTACTTGACCCAGCACCAGGTCAGATAGATCTCTTTAAACAACAAAGAATGGAAGTCGAATAAATTGTTAAAAAAATAACATGCAAAATAAAAGGTCACAAAAACTTTTTTTAATGTGCACTGGTTTAATAGGAACTAGCAAGACCCACGGGCATTCATGCCCTACAAGTAATAAACATAATACACGCAAGAATATTTCCTACTTCTGTTGAAAAAATCTTGAAATATTTTAAATGTTAAACATGTTAACGAAATGAGCGTGACACTCCGAGTTACGTGATATCTCAAATGAAAGTCTATAAAATGATAAGAACTAAATTAACATCATTCTCTCACTTTCAGTATGTGATGTCATTCAGTTTACATAAAGCTCCAATGTTATTCCACTGTGAAAGAAGTTTAATCATTGCATTATGCAGGGGACAAGCTGGCCTTACCTATCATGGCCTTATTTTAGTATCTGGTGTCATGCGCTAAGTAACGCTCCGGAATTATGCTCTTTATATATAAATTTTGTGTTTTACATACAAAAATGACAACAGATTTGCTCCACTACTGACACTAATTAAAATGAGTTGAGAAAAATAACCACATGAAACCTATTTTGTGACCTGTTCTGAATACATCGGATTACAAAAATTTAAAAATTTGTTTGTTTGCATCGTAATCATAATCAACAGGCCCTTTTTCTTTTGACAATGAAACGACGTCTATTGTTTTCCTTTTAGTCTCTGCTGACGGTTTATCACGATGCATCATTTAGCAATAATCTCCCATCATATTAACGTTTCTCTTATTACTACGTAGTATTTATTTTTACTTAGAATTAGTTACTTAGTATCTCTTTTCTATCTCCTTAATGTCTTTATGTAAACTTTCTCCCAATTGTTCATTTACTGTGGCCTTTTCTGGAAAATGTCTTTGAATTCCAGATGAAAATTGTGACTTTTCGAAAATATGTGCACAATTTTCTCTAATATTTGCCGCTGTCATTATATGCGGCATTTTTTTATTTGGAATTATCTACACTGCCAGAGTGACGAAATTCTGCAAACAAGATTTCTTGTAATAACCACCCCTTAAACTATTTAGAATTTCTATATTGTCGAAAACTGTTGAAAACAATATTTTACCGAGGAGACAAAATTAGATCAGTGTTTATTAATTTAATTAAGATGTTTGAACTGGAGGTCTGCATTAACATCTGTCTTTTGGGCCTAAGCACCGCAAGCTCACAGATATGGCTGAAATTATATAGTCATTAACCAGCTGACTAATTACTTTCAAATTTAATTGATAAACTTTTATGTACTGGTAGCTATTGTAACTAGTAACTTTCTGCCCTTAAAATTAGTAACACATAGAACAATCAATGAAATTACAGAACCTAGACAAATGAATGGAAATAGAACAGAATTATTATATAAATTTTTGTCCTTTTTATGCTAGTATTTTCACAACTATTGTATTTAGATTACAGTAAATAGGACATAAATCAGTGGATCGTAATAGGTCAAGATTGTCTAGTAAAAATACGGAGTTTACTATGAAGTGGCTGCTAAACTTCAGAGTCATAATTTAGAATATACCCACCGGCCAGTACTAGCCACATTTCTCATTTCTTGCTAACAGAGACGATTAGGAGAAGGTACATTGGTTGAAAAGTTACTAAATATTAACAGAAAACTCAAACAATTATTTTTAATTTCAACGATGCTAGGGGAAAATGTTATTTTTTTATATTACAATTATAACGCCTCGGGTAAAGTTAGGCTCCATAGTTAAACTGCAACTTATATTCGGGCTCTGTACGGGCTTGAACTTTGAACTGCAACATATCTTTGGGCTCGGGAAGGGATCGATCTCTGTTACTACTAGGCCGGGAAGGGTAAATGTTAAAAATACATTGCCCTAAAAACATCCAGTTTAAACTTTTAAAAAGTATTTTCTGTTACCTTCTTTAAAAATTGTTCATATACGAGGTTACAAATGCTCTTTCGAATCGATTTGTAATCTCTTCCACTTCAAAATCTCATTAAACATGACAGATTTGAAGAAATATTCGAAAATAAGCGGTGAATAAAATGTATTCATTTTTTTATTCTATTTACTTTTTAAGATGAACAGAAATTGTATTACAGCGATATTGTAAGTAAGGAAATATTTATTCAAAACGAATTACATTTCATTTTACGAATTTATTTGGTTTATATAATCATATTGCTACGCCTAGTTTCTATATTATTCTTTCTATCTCAACAATATTTATTTAAATTCACATCAGTTTGTAATGCTTTGTTATTATGGGATAATTCCACGTGAAAAGTTTCATCTGTCCGCATACTATAAGTATGAAAAATATACCTATTGTAAGCGATTTGTTCGTCTGTCTGTCTTGCTGTTCGTCTGACTATCCGTCTATTTGTCTGTCCGTCAGCATGTAACACAAAACAACCAGCATGTTGGTTTTTACATCAATTTAATATATATAATCTTAAACAATTTTGTCAAGTTGAAACAAAGTAAATTTTTTAAATTTAAAAAAAATTGAAAGCGATATTATATATTTACTCCATTATTTCGTATAGAAGGAAACTACATTTTGAGATAAGTCATAGAAATTTAAATAAACTGGGATCTCTAATCAATTTTTCGATATATGAAATATATTTTGCAGTTATTTAAAATAATTTTAAGGTAATTAAAAAATATATTATTACATTTTCTCACATATACACATATGCATTTATAAAGATTACTGGTTGAACTTCTGTTGTTCGACAGCTTCTTTTCATCTATGACGACATTGGTTTTGCCGTCTGTTGGTCTTTTGGCTAGTAACTCAATCTACGATAAACTTCTGAGTTATTTACTACAATTTTTAAAAAAAACGCTAAGATTTAGGAGCAAAAGAAATTTCATATCAGCAGCTTTAGTGCATTTAAACTGCATATGATTATATATATATATATACATTTTTTCATTTTTTGGTTCCTGTAGTCTGAGTTTGAGTATTTATATTAACGTACAATTGCTCAATCTGAAACAGGCATTTGTTTGGGTTAATTAGAATTAAATACTCAGACCTGAAGAGGAATTTAATTCTGACTAAACATCGAATTTGGTCCGGTGCTGCTCTTTTCTCTTATCGACATCATGGCCGTGATTTTGCTTCTATGGTGATATTAATATTACTTGAATTTTTTATTATTACATTTATTTATATATATATATATATATATATATATATATATATATATATATATATATGTATATATATATATAATAAAAATATATGAAATTCAAACGATAGATTAGGGATAAATTGCAACTCATATAACCATAACTTAAAATATACGACAGCTACGTATAAAACCAAATTTAAACATTTACCAAAAAATTTATAACTAGGGATAAGTAAAACATTTATATATATATAAATACTCAAATGCCAAAATTCATGGGACTGCAAACTGCATATTTACAAGTGGTCCTCGCATCGCGTTAAAAGTGTATGAAGAGATCGCGTTAAAAGGGGTATACATTTAATTAGGTGTTAAATTGTATATTATTGATTTAAAGTTCCTGTTAAGCATTAATTATAGAAAACAACAATCTGAGAACGTACCATGACATTCTAATCCATCATAAAGCATATTAAAGTAGTAAAAATATAACATTCAAGAGTGAGCTTTAAAAAGTGGTGTATATATATAAAATAAAAATAAAACAAAGGCTAACAGCAAAACATTTAGCAAACAAGAAACAATATAAAACATTGATGACTATTGCAACACAGAAAAAAAACAATTATAATGATAAAATGGCTGAAGATGTTTGCTGATTCATTCCACACACACACACATTATATATATATATATATATATATATATATATATATATATTTATACTACGTGACAGTAAAAATGAGACACCAAGAAGGAGTGAGCAGAAAGTGAAGAAAATCGGCAAACAGAAAGAGACAGTAACTAACAAAAAGTGATAATTATTACAACATGATACATCTATACACTGAGCGATAATACCGTCTGATCAGTAGGCAGTAGGACCACCGCGGGCTACGATACAGGCAGAAACACATCTAGCTGCAGAATCAATAATCGTGCGGATGGTTGTCCTGAAGGATGGCTGCCCATTCTCTGTCAACCATTTGCCAGAGTTTGTTTTCTAAACGCGGCGGTGGCAGCGCACGCAAGCGACGTCCAATCACGTCCCAGACGTGTTCGATTGGTGAGAGATCAGGAGAGACTGATGGTCAAGGAAGTACCTGGGTACCTTGCAGGATATATTGTCTGATACGTGCCGTGTGTGATCGGGCGTCATCATGCTGCTAAATAACATTGGGCATCCTCAGAAGGAAGGGTAGTCTCACCGGCCGCAGCACGTCATCCACGTATCGTTGAGACGTCACAGTGCCCTCAATACGGACGGAAGATGACCTGCTATCGTAGGCGATGGCGCCCTAAACCATGATGCTGCGTTGTCGCGCTGTGTGGCGTTCCACAGATGCGGCCAGATTGGATCTATCACCACTTCGGCGCCAGTCTCGTACACGACGAGTGCCATTGCTAAAACAGAAGCGTGACTCATATGAGAACACGACCCTACGCCATTCCGCAGTCCACGTGGTTCTGTCGCGACACCATTTCAAACGGAGACGTCTGTGCTGTTGGGTCAATGGCAGTCTTCTTAACGGGTGCTATGAATGCAGGTCGCTGGCGACCAATCGGCGGATAATGGTCCTGGTCGATATGGGAGCATCAAGGGTGTCCTGCACATGCGAAAGTGGTCTGCGTGGCCTAAGCGGATGCGTCGGTCCACGCGTGCTGACGTCACTCTGGCTGTACCGGCACCCCTCAAACGTGCCACATTCCCTTGTTCCAACTATCTTTGCACAGCCGTGAACACGTGTAAGTGGCTGTCTTGAGAACAGTTTCTAGACGATTGGCCGAACGTGGCTTGAATCAAACCGTCCTTTTAAAAGACTGCCATTGACGACAAGTCACCGACGTGAGAGATTACAATGGTGTCGGACCCGAGCCTCTTGGACAACTGAATGGGACAGGGTAGTGTTTAGCGATGAGTTCTGCTTGTCACATGATAGTCGCTATGTGAGAGTCTGGAGGCGACGTGGAAACAGATTCAATCCTGCTGCGACTGTTGAACGTCATACCGCTCGATAACGCATCATCATGGTATGGAGTACCATCGGCTTTGATAATCGGTCACCTTTGGTTCGTATCAGAGGCGCAATGACGGCACAACGATGTATGGGGATAAGATGCTGCGACCAGGTGTACTGCTCTACCTTCAGCGCTTGCAAAATGCTGTTTTCCAGCAAGGTAGCGCACGACCGCACACGGCAACCATCAGCAGACAAATCTTGCAAGCTATCCAGGTGCTTTCTTAAACTCCGCTGTCTCCAGATATCTCACCCATCGAGCATGTATGGGACGCAATTGGCCGTCGTCTGACTGCCTTGCCCCCGCCTCAAACAGAGGACTCACTGTTGAGCATGGTTGAAGACATATAATCATCCATCCTTCAGAAAATTATCCGCACTCTCATTGCATTTGTTCCTTGAAAATTTGCTGCTTGTATCGTCGCAAGAGGTGGCCCTACTACCTACTGATCACCTTGTCTATGCCATTACTGTATTACATTATCCTTCTGGAATTAACATCAGTTATTTATATATACCATCACTGTCTGTGAGTCCTTTATCATTCCCTATTTGCTCTTTCATGGTGTTGCATTTTCTGTGTTGGGTAGTATATATATATATATATATATATATATATATATATATATATATATGTGTGTGTGTGTGTGTGTGTGTGTGTACATTAACGTGCACTAACTTTATACATGACATTCTTCTATATTTGTTTGTTGTCAAGCTCGTGCCCCTTACTGTTTTAATTCTCTGTTTCTGGTAATCACTTTCACTCGATCGGTTATGGTCACTTTACTATACATAGACCTATTATGTTTACTCAGAAGTAACTTATTTAAGTTGTCGGTGCGATTAAGGAACCCTGTACATCTTATTTTAAAGTCAAATATTTTAATTCCCCTCATTTTAAGTCCATGTTTAGTGGTTTCATAAAAATATTATCATGATGCTGAACATTCTATAACTGGGTGAAAATACAAAACTTTATATTTAACATAATCACTTAAAAAAAATAGCAAAAGTACATATTAAAAAGAAAAATATTCAGTAGCGGTTTCAACCCGATCGAGTCGAAATGGTTTTACGTTGATGGCATCTTTCTTTCTGAATGGTTTATCAGCTTGAGACATTTTCAAAAGAGTTTAAAGTATTAGAATATCGAAATTATAAGAGCTGTATTTCGAAAACTAAGAACTCAATCTGAAATCCAATTATATATACCTGCAGGACATTCGAAAAGCTATAAATTATTTCTTATAGTTCATGGCTAGAACACTTTTGGAGTTTGGAATTGAGTTTTGGAGTACTTTTAGTTTGGGTCAAACTTGAAAAACGGAAAATTTTCAATTTTCTTGAACTTCATAAGATTTCACAAATTTTCTAAAAATATAAAAGCTTTGTAAAAGAAAATTATTTATCTGGAAACTGAATTCCTACTGAAGGTTTTAGTCTCTTATTGTTTATATCTATCCTTTATAGTTGAGAAAATATTTAATTATTTCCAAAAAGTGTTCAAAATATTAAATGTTGACATTTTTATATATACATAAACTGTACACTATTTTCGACAAAAACAAGTAAAATTCTTTACATTAACACCTATTAGTTCCGTCCGTAGATATAAATGTTTATATTCCAAAATGTTTACAATTTTCAAAACACTCCGAGTTTAGCCAGAGATACACCCCAACCATATATGTTATTCGCATCAAAATACTAACTTTTATATTCGCCCTAAGTGTACTCAGTAAAAAACGCAAAACAAAAAGAAACCTTAAAATGTATTATTTTAATAATTGAGCAAATTAAATATATAAATAACTTATTTATTTTAATTTTTAAATATTTTATAACATAGCATGCACAATAACTTTCTTTTTATATTGAGTTTCCACAAATAATATCAAACTTCGTTACAAAAATCCTGAAATGATCCTATGTATTTTCATCCCTTTATAGCTGCACATTTCATATATATAAATGTATATATATGTATTAAAATTTTGAAATATTCGCTTTATTTTATTTGTTTCTTCTTAACTTGATTCGCTTACTTTTCTGTTAAAAGAAAATTTCAGCAAGCTTTTTTCATATCGATGAACAAAATAAAAAAAATCTTACATCTTGTACATTTCTGGGGATGGGTTGCTTTTAGTTACAGAAGTATCAAAGAATAAAAATTGCATTTGACAACCATACATAGCGAGAGAGATATAGTCTAGAAGTTAAACTGGAGTTAAGTTAAACTAGAAGAATGTAAAGTGGCTTTTTAAAACTTTGCCTGCAATGGACATAGTGTATGTAAAAGACAAAATAGTGTGATAAATAAAAAATATTATTATATTCAGACGGCCATTCGCGTTATGTGCATTCCTAAACACCCATCAATCGGTTTTACTTTCCCTATATGCATAGTATAATGTATAGGAAAAGTATTATGATGCGGTCGAAAATTTGAATTCGAGTTTTTGACGGAAGAACACTTTTTAAGCGTCCCTGAACTCGAATCGATATTGTGTGTGTGTGTGCATGCTTGTGCTTATGTGTGCATGCGTGCGTACGTACGTCTGTGTGTGTGTGTGTGTGTGGAACTAATATCTCAGGAACTAATAAAGCGTTTTGAGCGAAATTTAATGCAAATATGACACGGCCATTCGCGTTATGTGCATTCCTAAACACCCATCAATCAGTTTTACTTTCCCTATATGCATAGTATAATGTATAGGGAATGTATTATGATGCGGTCGAAAATTTGAATTCGAGTTTTTGACGGAAGAACACTTTTGAACTCGAATCGATATTGTGTGTGTGTGTGCGCATACTTGTGCTTATGTGTGCATGCGTGCGTACGTACGTCTGTGTGTGTGTGTGTGTGTGTGTGTGTGTGTGGAACTAATATCTCAGGAACTAATAAAGCGTTTTGAGCGAAATTTAATGCAAATATGACAATCGCTGAATACTTCAAGTTTATTAATTTAAAACGCAATCAAGTGCTTTAAAGACCCCCCTCCCCCCCCCCCCGAAAAAAAAATTCAAATGAAATTTTGAAAAAATCATCAAAAAATCAGAACCTTTAATAATGTTAAGTGAATAATCATTTTTATACAAGTTTACATTAAAAAACTATTGACACAAAATTTAAACGATAGCATGAACAATCCTCGAGATATTACATTTTTTGTTTCAGATAAATTTATCAAGCACATAATATAAAATTAAAAAAAGTATTAACTATTGTGAAATATGTACACTTTTCATATGCAATATTCTGCGACAGACAAATATGTTAGAATCATTCCAGTGGATCTCTTTTTTTCTATTCGCGAGAGAAAATACTTTGTATAATAGATTTGTATTTTAATGCCTAAAAATTCGCCAATAGTTTTATATATTTGTACGCTTGAAACTAAAGGACTTGGATTGAAACGAAAGAAGAGAACTAATTTTGGTTTAAAACAGGCGATTTGGAAAATGAGTGGTGTTATCTGTATCTCTATTGTTTAAGTCGTAGGGTCTCGTTTAGGACCCGCCAACATCCGATAATTCGTTCTAGTTGTATATATATATATATATATATATATATATATATATATATATATATATATATATTTCACTTGCTTACTTACACTAAAAAGCTGTACTGGAACGTCTACCGTTGCATAAATAACCAGAAACACACATTGTAGCAGTCAGTGATTTTTTAACACCCAATTTAAACCAAACCTAATTTACTCCAAAGAGATCTTACAGTCCTTCCCCTGCTCATCACCTCTCGGAAAGACTTTTGGACATACTGACTTAACGTGTCCGTACTACGCATAGACACGAGAATAGTTTCGGCAGCGGTAAGGAATCAACTGAAGTCTTTCCCTCGCCATAACCACCAGGCTATTTCGACCCCGCTAAATAATTAATACATCAAAACTAGCATACTTTGAAGGGTTAACATTGTATATCACTTAATGTGAACCTAACTTATTTTTAAAGCAGAAATCCCCCATAAGATACTTTTCATATATTCGGGATTTACTTGCCGACAGTCATGTCAAAACTGGTTATAAACTTTTAGAGAAAATGCGAAGCGCATTTTCATTTTTCCATTCTATACATTTCAGAAAAATATGGAATTTTGGGGGATATTCAACTTCTTTTGCGTTTCTTTCGCTCCTGATTCGTTTACTTTTCTGCTGAAATTTCTTTTTTCGCCAAGTCCTTCATTTCGGTGGACAAAATAAAAAAAAGTTTATTTAGAATATATATTGAAGAGAGACGCGCTTTTACTTAGCGACAAACTCCAAAAAATCTGATGTGGGCAACACATCACTTTCCTAGCAAACTGATATTAAAAAAAAAAATAAAAAAAAAAAAAAATAAAATAAAAAAAAAAAAGAGAGAGAGAGAGAGAGAGAATAATTCATTAAATTTTAAACTCATTATTCATTAAATTTTAAACTCAACTCAAAATCATTGAGTTGAGTTTAATGGCACAAAATAAGAGCCATAATTATTTTAAATTAAATTAAATTTGCACTTTTATTTCAATTTTCGTATTCATTGGATAACTGGACTTATTTACAAAGGTGACGTAGCGAAAATGCGAAAAAACTAAAATATCTCGAAAACGGCTAATTCTATAGTAATGGGGTTGATTTTATTGTTTTTGTCGTCAAAAATAAAATATAAAATAAATATTTAATTGATATATTTAAGCATACGTAGTCTTTTATTTCAGATATAAAGAATTTTTAGATATAAAGAATTTGATTAAAGAAATCATTTCGCAAAAGAAAGCAGGTTCTTTTTTTCGAATGGCATAAAAATCTAATCAGCATCAAATTAGCCTACAAGTGATTTATCTACCAAATTTTGTGAAATTGGGTCTATTAGTTTTTCAGCTAGAGTAAATACAGACAATATTTGAGTGCCATTTCACAAAAAAAGACGGGTTTATTTTCCCCCCGAATTGTGCCAAAATCTAATCAGCGTCAGCGTCATACGCAAGGAACTTACCTACCAAATTTTATGAAATTCGGTCAATTCGTTTTTCAATTAGAGTGGATACAAAACCTGCAGAGACATACAGACACACACACTGACGACACGCTAAAAATATTGTTTTCGCGTTCTAGAGGTCCCAAAACGTAAAGATCCGTCGAAAATTCGAGTTGCGATTTTCGACACTATTCCATTACTTTTCCTATATATTACCATGTATTGCAGGGAAAGTAAAAATCTAATGTGGGCAGCACGTGACTTTCTCTGCTGACTCAAATTCATATTTTCTTTATTTCTTTAATAATTCATTAGATTGTGTTTAATTGCACCCAATAACACTAAATTTGCATTTTTAATTCAATTTTTGTTTTTATTTGGTAATTGCACATTTTCCGCAATCGTCGTAGGAAAAATGCAGGAAATCTCAAATATCTTGAGAAAGGTTAGTCCTAAGACATAATGGAGTGTGTTATATTCTTTTCCTCGTCAAATATTGAGTCTAAAACAAGAATTTAATTGATACATTTGAGCATACGTAGGTTTTTTTTTTGTTTTGTTTTTTTAGATTTTGGCGATTTTTGCTTGCTATTTTGTAAAAGGACAGGTTGTTATTTTCCGAATTGTACCACAATCTAATCAGCACCAGAGTATCCCACAAGTAACTTATCTACTAAATTTTGTGAAATTTGGGCAATTAGTATTTCAGCTAGGGTGGATACATGAAATTTTTGCGGGCCATTTCGTAAAAAAAGGCAGGTTGTTCTTTACCGAGTCCTAACAAAATTTAATCAGCACCAGAGTATCCTACAAGTAACTTATCAACCAAATTTTGTGAAATTTGTTTAATTAGTATTTTAGCTAGAATGGATACATGAAATTTTTTCGGGCCATTTCGCAAAAAAAAGACAGGTTCTGTTTTTACGAATCCTACCAAAAACTAATCAGCACCAGAGTACCCAAGTGATTTACCTACCAAATTTTAAGAAATTCGGTCCAGTAGTTTCTTAGTTACAGTGGATACATACATTGCACAGACACACACACAGATGTCACGCTAAAAATAGTTTTTTCGTATTCTAGAGGCCTCGAAACGTGTAGATCCGTCGAAAACTCGAGTTGTGATTTCCGGTATGATTCCAATACTTTCCCTATACAATACCATGTATTGCAGGAAAAGTAAAAATCGTGTTCTAAAATAAAACAAAAGGTATTTTATTGACAGCATAAGTAGCTGCTAAAACGGTTGATACTTTGTATCAACCGTTTTTGGAGGCAAAATGGAGCATCCTTCTGCAGTTTAAAATGTACATAGCAAGAAAGGCATCATAGGCATAAAAGGCGTTTTCACTACAAGTTATTTTAGACAGCAGTTGTTTGAGTGATATTCACTTTCCCTATAATCTATGGTAATGTACAGGGGAAGTATTGGAATCGTGTCGAAAATCGCAACTGGAGTTTTCGACAGATCTATACGCTTTGGGACCTCTAAACCGCGAAAGAACAAATTTTAGCATGAAGTCTCTCTGTGTGTCTGTGCAATGTATGTATCCACTCTAACTCAAAAACAAATTAACCAAATGTCATAACATTTTATAGGTAATCACTTGCGGATTACCCTGGTGCTGATTAGATTTTGGTATGATTCGGAAGCAAAGAACCTGCCTCTTTTACGAAATGACCCACGAAAATCGTTAAAATCTAAAATAAAAGATTACGTATGCTCAAATGTATTCATTAAAAGCTCGTTTTATACGTAATTTTTTACGATGAAAATAATAAGATAAATCCCCTCCCTCTAGGACTAACCGTTCTCGAGATATTTTAGTTTTATCTCATTTTTGCTACTCCGCCTTTGAAATTACGTTTAATTATCAAAAAAAAAAATTTAATTAAAAATGCAAATTAAGAGTCATTTCAAATAATTATGTATGTTACTCGTATTTTGTCCAATAAAACTCTAATGAATAATTAAGGAAATAAAGAGAAAATGAATGAAGTATGTAAAGAAATTCATTCGCTGCCCACATCAAATGATTTTTATGCAATGAAATGAATATCCATATAAAATTTCAATTTCGATAGATTTAAAGAAAATAAATGGGATAGAATTGTCCTATGAATTCGGTTCAAACTTCGTTGGAAATAACATTCTCCGATATTGTCAAGTCGCTGCGATATAATATTTTCGGTCACTAAGAAACGTATTTGTGTGGTATTTACTCAAAATCGGGCTATAATTTCAAATAAGTAAAATAGCAATTTGAATTTTACAAAAATCTCGCGAAGGGGCACCTTCCCGAGCTGAAGTACCTGCATATCCAATTTCATGGCCGTACGACGCTTAGGTTTTCCGCCACACACACACACACTCAGATATCTTTTATTATGTAAGATTCATAATAAAGTAATAAAATATATGCACACACATTTAAAATATAAAAATATATTTAATCAAGGAAATCCTAATTTTAATCCTGAGCGACGCAGATATAACCATTGATAATTCTTTATTCCCATTTGCTATTCATTTAAGAAAATAAGGAAGCTTCGAAAATATTCATTTGTTACTCTCCCTAAAATACAATGTATAGGGAAAGTGTTGAAATTGTGTCAAAAATCAAAATTCGAGTTTGCAACGGATCTACCCATTTTAGGTACTTTAGACCACGAAAAACTTATTTTTAGCGTAACGTCTGTATGTCTGCCTGTTTATGCAATGTGTGTATCATCTTTAATTCTAAAGCTATTTAACGAAATTTCACAAAATTTGGCAAATATGTTATAGTTCGCTTATCATGATACTGATATTTTCGCGCAATTCGGAAAAATGGAATCTATCATTTTTGAAAAATACTCGGAAAACCTTTAAAATCAGAAATAAAAAACAAACTACATGTGCTTACATATATTAATTAAATTCTTGTTCTACACGCAATTTTTTATGACAAAATAAACAAGGCCAACTGTGTCGCTCTAAAGATGCACAGTTCTCGACATATTTAAGTGTATTGTATTTTTACAACGCAGCTGTTTAAAAAGGTCCATTGCCTAATGTAAATTAAGATTGAACAAAACTTCGAATTTCAATGTTATTTTACACAATTAAATATCATTTCATGCATTTAGGAAAAATAAAGAAAAATAAATTTGAGTCTGCAGAAAAGTCATGTGCTGCCGACATTGGATTCTTATATCTCTGTTCTTAGATTTATGTCAAAATGGTTATATAAAAGTTCTCAGAAAATAAGGTGCTTCTTCTTTGGCTATACATTTCAGAAAATATGGAAGCTTTTAGAATATTCACTTTTTTTTTCCCTTTATTTCTTTTGCTCTTGTTATACGCTTACATTTCAGTAGAATTTTTTTAGAAGTCTTTCATTTTGGTGAACAAAGTAAAAAAACTTAGTTCTCGTATATTTTCTGAAATAGGCTGCTTTTACTTTGAGTAAAAAAAAAATCGCCTTTTGAGAAATACTTTTAACAAAATAGAGATCTATCTACTAGTTATACTAAGGAAAAATAGAACTAGTTGTATTTTCAGAATTTTGTACATTAAAATTGGTTGAAACTTTCACTTTTATTTCGTACGGAAAAATATGTCAAACTTGATACATATAATCGTAAAGTTCTGTATATCATAGAATATATATTTGGGGATTTACATTTCCAATTTTTATGCTATTTATGCTATTACACACGTTAGTGCAAATAAAACGCATGTATATAAAATTCAAATAGAAAATATATTTTACTTTTAAGAAACTTTACCATTTTCTTTTACTTTTTAATTCCATGAATCATTTTATTTATAAGATAACCCTCTCTATTTAGTTCTATAAAATGTAGATAGAGAGAACTAAACCATCAATTTTAAAAAATCTTATTAAGCATATCGAATAATACTATGAACTAGTCGAACACTAACATAATGTTAAATCTTATTAAACAAAATTTTAAATTAACGTCACAAGGAAAACGCAACAGAATAAATGGAAACTGATGTGGACAGCACATGACACTTGTGCTACAAACCCAAATGTATTTTCACTTTCCTAATCATATAGAGTGTAACTTTCCCAAACTGCCATTGATACTTAAATATATCCATTTTTCAATGTTGATACATCTTCTTTTGCATTTGGTGACTTTATGCATTTTAAAACGTATTCCAGTTCCTCAAAATTTCAAACAACTTAACTATCACAAGAACAGTTCATCCTAGAGTAATAGATTTCATTTCATTCATGTTATCATCAGAAAGTAAGTGTAAAATTGAATTTAATTAATACATTTGAGCATATGTCATCTTTTATTTTACATTTGAACAATTTTTGTGGGGCAGTTCGCTAAAAAGGTCATTTCTGCTTTTCCAAATTGTATTAAAATCTAATCAGCACCATAGTAATATCCAAATGACTCATCTATCAAATATTTGGAAAATTCGTTGAGTAGTTTTTGAGTTGGAGTGAATACATACATTGCACACATGCACATAGAGAAAGGGAGACAGGTAAACACACATACACAAATAGAGATACAGATACAAAGAAAGACACATACACACACAAAGAGAGAGAGACCAGATAGACACACACACACAAAAAGCAAGAAAAGGATAGACACACACACACAAAAAGACAAACACACACACACAATGGAAGAGAGACAGTCACACACATACAAAGAGAAAAAGACACACACACACACAGAGAAAAAGACACACACACACACAAAGAGAGACAGGCATACAGACACACACAAAGAGAGAGACATACAGACGCACACACACACAAAGAGAGAGACATACAGACATGCACAACGAGAGAGACAGAGACACACACAGAGAGATATACAGACATACACACACACACACACAAAGACAGAGAGACAGAGACACACACTCACTTACAAAAAGAGAGACACACACACTCACTTACAAAAAGAGAGACACACACCCTCACAAAAGAGAGACGCACACACAAAAACATAGAGAGATAGACACACACACTCACAAAATGAAAGAGAGAGACACACACATACACAAAAATAGAGAGCGAGGCAAACACACGCACACAAAGAAAGAGCAGGAAAGGGACACACCCACACACAAAGAGAGAGAAAGAGGCAGACAAACGCACATACATAGGGAGATAGACGCACAGAGAGAGAGAAAGACAGACACACGCACACAAAGAAATAAAAAAGAGACATATATTCACACATACAAAGAGAGAAGGACAGGCAGATACACAGAG
Organism: Amaurobius ferox; assembly: GCA_951213105.1. Lineage (NCBI taxonomy): Eukaryota > Metazoa > Arthropoda > Arachnida > Araneae > Amaurobiidae > Amaurobius > Amaurobius ferox. Next base: position 21,694,238 of record OX578140.1, read on the forward strand.
AGAGAGAGAGAAGGGCAGGCAGACACACACACACAAAGCGAGAGAGATAAAGGCAGGCAGACACACACACACAAAGCGAGAGAGATAAAGGCAGATAGACATATACACACACAAAGAGAGAAAGAGAGAGAGAGAGAGACATACACACAAAGAGGACAGACAGACATATACGCACACAAAGAGAGAGGCAGACAGACATATACGCACACAAAGAGAGAGTCAGACAGACACATACGCACACAAAGAAAGAGTCAGACAGACACATACGCACACAAAGAGAGAGAGAGACAGACACTTACACACACAAAAAGAGAGAGAGACAGACACTTACACACACAAAAAGAGAGGAAGACACAGACACATACACACACAAAGAAAGAGAGAGACACACGCATACACACACAAAGAGAGAAAGATACCGACACATACACACAAAGAAAGAGAGAGAGAGGGACTAACAGATGCACATATACAAAGAAAGAGACACATATATATATATATACACAAAGGGAGAGAAAGACACACATACACAATGAGAGAGAGGCAGATACACACACATACACAAAGAGAGAGAGGCTGATACACACACATACACAAAGAGAGAGAGGCAGATATGCACACATACACAAAGAGAGATATATATATACACACACACATACACAGAGAGAGAGACAGACACATAAACATGCACAAAGAGAAGGAGAGGGAGACAGACACAATATTTCTTTTTCTCTCTCTCATTCATGGATTCATGTTTAAAACGACTAAATCTGTCGAAAACACGAGTTTTGGATTTCGACACAATTTCAATACATTCTCCATACATTACGATATATTGTAGCAAAAGTAAAATAAATGTCATTAATAACACAGATTTAATAATTACACAGTATTACTGACCTAACTGACTCAATACTTTGTATGTACTTTTAACGAAACATAACACAATTATTTTATAATTATCACGAATCTCTTCACAGATATTCAAAATGTTATGTTTCCCTAGAATAAGCAATATCTTTCAAAAGAAACAAGCGATAGCAATGAAATCCGGTATGTTTATTTTTTATAAGTAAAAGTAATAAGATAATTGGTTACAACAATGAAGTTATTAATTAACAAACACCGTTCTTGGGGTAATTACATTTTTGCAATTCTACAGTGTAAAAAATCTTAAAAAAGAGAATATTTATACCGTTATGAATAGACATTTCATAGGGGCTTATTTATAATATTATTGCCAAACGTTATCTGCTTTCAAACATAAAAAACTAACAATGTTCAAGAAAAATCATTTAACAAGTATGAGGTACGTTGATATTCTGAAAGCTGGCGATATTTTAATATGCGATAAATCGCCAAATGAAAAACCCGCCAAACGTTTTAAAAATACAAATTGAATATAAATTTTAAATACGTATCCAATTGAAGCGTTATTTTGTGCGATAAAGCTTAAATTAATGCGTTACGAATATATAAATAAGAATATACTACCGATGTAATTTTTTTCTACCTGCACCAAAAATTATAATAGCTGCAAAGTACTACATTAGACATGACTACAAATTTTCTAAAAATCAAACGGATAATTTTTGTGTGAACTACAATAGATGCAAGCACACACACACGCACTAAAAATTATTAACTGTGTTCCATGACACCAAAAATATGTAAATCCATCGAAAACTTGAATTCGAATTTTCATCCCCGTCATTATGAAGCAACTAATAGCAAAAGTCTGGAAATAAGTTGGTAAAGATTCGTTGAAATATGAAATATGCTACTTGATGAATTTCAATGAAGTTCCCAGAAATATGAGGGAAAATATCCCTTTTAATGGTACTTCACATATTTCATGCCATTGTTAGAATGCTCTAAAGGGGGGAAATTCCCTTTCCGAGGCCAGAGAAAATCCCTGATTAATGAGCAACGTATATATAGGAGTTAAAATCTGACGATCCTTTGAGGACAAGACTGCAATCAAGAGGGATATCTTGAGAGCACATCATGAAGTACATCGTGAATAGAAAATTGTCTACTTAACTTGAATTCTGCATATTTCTTGGAATAAGGCGAGCGTAGCGAGAATGGAAATTACATTTGCGAAATTATTTATCCAAATAAAGTTGGAGTATCAAAATACTTTTTAAACAAAAAATTAATACTAAAATCACTTTCAATGCCCCTAATTCCCATGAGTATACACATTAGATCCATCTATAGTAATGACCTTTCCTTGCAATATTATTCGGGTACTTATCTTATAGACAGACTTTCTAAAAAGTACTTAAAATATTATAAAAATAATTTTAATTTACACTGTTTTTGTAAAATGCATTAAAAAGTAAAAAAATCATGACATTATTGGTGACATTCTATCATGACATCATTGGTCATGACATTATTGGTCCATTGACATGCTATCATGACATTATTGGTCCTATACGACTCAAATAAAATCGTGGCTTGCCCATAAAGGAATTGTATTTCGACATGAACATAATTTTAAAAGTACAATAAAAGTGATAACATAGAAATGATATATATATAATTATTACATTCAATTCATTTAAATTTTTCTTCGATGATTTTAATTTAACAATCCGTCGAACGCAGAAAATTAATTAAAAACTCGAATTCGAACTTTCAAACCCATCACAGCATTTCCCCTATACATTACATTACTGTGTTTTTCAAGATAAGTAAATAATCTGACGCTGGACAGTTCATGACTTTCCCAACAGAATCAAATTCATTTTCTCCTTCCTTCGCGTTAATGAGTTAAATTCAGTTTAGTTGCTTAAAAAAACACTGACACTAATTTGAAATAACACAGAATTTGCAATTTTAATTCACTTTTCGTTTTCACTTGGTGACTAGATGTATTTTCAAATGCCAGCGTCAAAATGATTCCAAAAGCTGAAATATCTCAAAAATGATTAGTGATAATGAGTAATTAATACATAAAAATATTTACTCTTTCCTTTTAGATTTTTAACGATTTTTGTGGGTCATTTTGTTTTATAAAGAGAAATACAGGGTCTACATTTTCCGTATCATACCACAATTTAATCATCAGGAGGGACTTGTTAAATTTTGGGAAATTTTGCTCAGACACACACATACGTCAAGTTAAAAATGACGGATTCCTGCTCAACATTACCAAAAAGGTGTAGATCCTTCAAAAGCTTGAGTTCCGATTCTTGATCCTATTCTAATACTTTCTCTATGCATTATCATATATTGTAGGAAAAGCAAAATGTTAATTTCACAGTGATGCAACAAAGTTGTGCAACCGTAAGTATTGAATAATAACAACCAATGAAAATTCAACGATTCTGTTTTTGATCAGAATTTATAGGTGTAAACATGAAATAGAATGGAGATAAAAGGATAGAACCCTTCCAAAAATAAAATAAATGAATAAATAAATCCCCGATCATTGGATCCATCCCCTCTCGTATCCGGTCGGTTCACCCCCACCTCCCCGGGGAACTGAAGGAGGCCCCAGTTCGAAACCAGAACCGGCCATGCGAACCACACCAGAAAGCCTCATGCAATATACAAGTCCTCTTTTCTTAAGCTAAAAGGAACCAAATGAAACAGATGTAGAAACACAATTCCCATCGTGGAAGAATTGGACTTCATCAAACTCGTGATAAAGAAATAAACGCATAATACAGCACTTTTATTAGCGTTAAATGTTCCAAGGTACATGTTTTGATGCTTGAGAATATTTACTTAACTCGTTATTCCATAAAAAGAAAAATATCTGTTGGAAACTAGGCTAATGTGGATGTTTTTATGGGTATGGTGTGTAAGATAAGACAATATAAATGCCATCACAAAGCAGGAGTGGCTTGGCGGATCGTATAACTCTGTAAAAATTAACTGAAGTGTGGCTAAACTCAAATTTCTTATTCCAGTATTCCATTTTTAAGAATCTTGTATTTTTTTTAATTTTTTTTTTTTTTTTGCATTGCATTGCATTACATTGCAAATTTTACAAGATAAAATGTTAAAATTCCGTATGTTTGTTCCAAATGATCACAAGTATATCATGTTACCCTTCATTTTAAAAGACTTGAAAAAATATTCCGACTGATACCAAGTTGGATGATGTACCTCCTGGTGGAGTAACTTGCCCCCTCCCCACCTCCCGAGGGGGGATGGGAGGATAATAACTTCAAAAATGCAAAAATTGTATCGCGGCTGTTTTTTCACTGCGAGTATGAAAACTATTAAGTTTCGCGAACATTTAGCCATAAATAACCTTTTTTCTGCATAATTATGTCAAATTTTGTCCTATGCTGCCATGATAAGGAAACATAAAATTTCGAATCATTTTCGAAGTTTTCGCTCGAATTAAAAAAATATTATATCTAATTCTAGATATTATATCTAATGCTAAAAACCAAATATAATGTTTCGTAAAAATCCATTATTATTTGTGACAGCTGTAGTGTATACAAGAAATCGGTCACAGACAAGACAGACAGACAAACGGCCATCACTCCACAAATTGTCAAAACGTGTTCAGGAGGTCCTAAAGAATATATTAGCATCAAAATTTTGAAATCATAAAGTTCCGTGTTAACAATATTTTTTCAATACTACATATGATAAAGTAACTAGCAGATAATGATCCAATTATGGACGATACCGAATCCATAGTAGATACCGATTCCATTATCGATATACATTTAAATTTATAAAAATATAATGGCATCATGAGTCTGACACATGCAACTCGTTCAGTGTACAAGTATTATCAGCAAACTTTTCACATGAATCGGCTTCAGTTTTGATGACGAGAATTTCTTAACAATCATGCATTACTTACAGCTTGTTATAAAGAAAAATTCCCAAGAGCTAGCAGGTTTTTATGAAGTTGCTTTCAAATCGATAATAATGCTTATATCTGAATTTTATCTCGACATTTTGCCTCCTGTCCGCTTTACCAGGTAGTATTTTGGGTATTTTCCTTCATTATATGAACTTTCAAAGTAATCTCGAAAAATTACATGCTGCGTGTATATAAAATATGGAAAAAAACCATTTTAAGTCACACGATTTTAATAAAATGCACTAAACAGTAAGAAATAGTTTTCAGCTATTACACCATTCTGGGTCATATGCGACTCTATAAAACCATGGAGCTCCCATAAAAGTATTGTATTTGAACATGAACAGAATTATAAGGAACAATAGAAGTGATAACATAGAAATGACATATATGTATAAGAATGATTACATCCAATTCGTTTAACTTTTTCATTGACAATTTTGAATCAACAACCCAACATTCTTATATCATTTCTTTAATATACTTTTACATAACTGGTCCAAACTCTGCTACGCTCACCAACCTCTCTCTCTCGTTTCAATTATATACACCTCACGATTTAAAACGTAATTAATGTACATTTCATTTTTACAAAATTTAGCCTATAATCATTCTTATTGTTAACAAGAAATGATTTCAAATTATTGTAAAAATTAGTTACAAAACATTCACTCATTGGATAATGGAAAGCATATTTAAATTTATAATGATTTTTACCTTACCTGCAATACATGGTAATGTATAGGGAAGTATCGGAATGATTCAGAAAATCGCAATTCGAGTTTTCGACGGATCTGTACGTTTTGGGAAGTCCAGAATACGAAAAAAACTTTTTGGTAAATAAGTCACGTGTAGGATACCCTGGTGTTGATTAGATTTTGATGCAAAAAATATGATTTTGATGGAAAAAAAAATAACCTACCTTTTTTGCGAAATGGCCCGCAAAGTTTGTTAAAATCTAAAATAAAAAGCTACGTATGCTCAAACATAGTGTCATACCGACATGTATGTGTCACCAAAAGACCGGTGCCAACATACATATACAAATTTTATGTAATACGAAGTTAAAAGGATAAATAGTATGTCCGAAGTAATAAGATGCAAAGCCGTGATATTTCTATGGCACAACCCAATTTCGTTAAAAACCCAGGTTCAAGTTTCGAAACTCTCCCATCCAGGAGTAAACTCATGGATGGCCTGCGCAATATTCTAAGAGCAATAATAAATAAACCCTTACCTTGTAAAGCATCATCTTCAGCTAAAAACACTTATAACAAGTACAATTAAGATGACTCAAATAAACACACCAATGTAAATTAAATTGCTCTCTTTTATTAAAATAACGTAATTAAATTTGGAGTTAAATATTAAAATTAGCTGAATACTATCAGAACAACCGAAGAATGTTGTGATGAGATTTCTATAAATCTCGTCACGACAATATCAAACAAATGCTTGTTTTAATCGTAATTCTTAACGATAAAAAGAATAATACCAATCCCATTACATTAGGACCAGCCGTTAGCGAGATATTTTTGTTTTTTCACTTTTTCGCTACGTCACCTTTGAAAACGAGTCCAGTTATCAAATGAGAATGAAAATTGAATTAAAAGTGCAAATTCAGTGTCATTTTAAATAATTATGGGGGTTATTTTGTGCAATTAAACCCAATTTAATGAATTATTGAAGAAATAAAGGGAACGCGAATATGAGCCTGCAGGAAAAGTCATGTGCTGATCACATCAGATTTTTTACTTTCCCTGCAATATATGGGAATGTATAAGGAAAGTATTGGAATCATGCCGAATATCGCAAATCGAGTTTTCGACGGTTCTACAGTCTTCGGGACCTCTAGAACACAAAAACACTATTTTTAGAGGGACATCTGTGTGTATCTGGCTATATGTGTAAATTTCGTATCCACTCTAACTGAAAAACTAATTGACTGAATTTCATAAAATTTAATAGACAAGTCTCTTGTAGATGACCCTGGTGCTGCGCTGTAGATTTTTATACGATTCGGGATAAAAGAACCTGCTTTTTTGTGAAATGGCTCGCAAAAATTGTCTATATCCACTCTAACTGAAAAACTAATAGACCAAATATCAAAAATTTGCCAGATAAATCACTTGTATGTTAACTAACCTAGTGCTGATTAGATTGATTAGATTTTGGTATGATTCGGAAAAGAAGACCCTGCCTTTTTTTTAGAAATGGAGCCCTCTAAAATCGTTATATCTAAAAATAAAAGACTACGTATGCTCAAATATATCAATCAAATGTCTATTACATACGTAATATTGGACGACAAAAATAATAAGACCCCTGACTCTAGGACTAGCCGTTTTTGAGATATTTTAGTTTTTCACATTTTCGCTTCGCCATCTTTGAAAATAAGTCCAGTTACCAAATGAAAATTGAATTAAAAGCGCAAATTCAGTGTAATTTAAAATAATTATGACTGTTAGTGCATTTAAACTCAATTTTATGAATTATTAAAGAAATAAAGAGAACGTGAATATGAGTCTTCAGTTGAAGTCATATGCTGCTCACATCAGATATTTTTGTTTCTATTTAAGATCTTTTGTTTCTATTTAAGATTATAAAATATCTTGAGAACGGTTTGTTTAACATTTTGCTTACGGGTGGGACAGCGTCCATCCCAAACGAAGAACCTCCCAAACAGACAGGTATTTGACATACCCTATCCCAAACAGTTCGATCCCCCTTGGCAGACACTATCACAGCAATGCCTGTAAAAGGGGATCGAACTGTTTGGGATAGGGTATGTCAAATACCTGTCTGTTTGGGAGGTTCTTCGTTTGGGATGGACGCTATCCCACCCGTAAGCAAAAGGTTAAAGATTCTATAAATTATAGATAACATATAAGATACTATAGATTACATATAAAATTGCCTTTTCTGTTCCCTTCCCTAGAATACAGTGGAATGTATAGTGGATGTATAGGAATAAGGTTGAAAATCGGAACTCTTCCTTTCGACGAATCTACCTGTTTAAGGCACTCCAAAACAAGAATCCACTATTCTTAAAATGATGTCTGTGCGTCTGTGTGTACGCATATGTATCTGTATGTTTGTTCAGTTTATGCAATTTATGCATTCACTCTAGCTCAAAAACTATTCGACAAAATTTCACAACATTCGGTAGGATTAGTTGTGAGTCATTCTAAAGCTGTAAAGCTGATTAGATTCTGGTATAATTCGAAAAAGTGAAACCGGCTTTTCTTATGTCCCACAAAATCTTCAAAATCTGAAATAAAATACTAAATCTGCTAAAATATATTAAATAAATACTCGTTTTATATGTAATTTCTGGTACAGAGTATAAGAACAACCTCATTACTCTAGGATAAACCGTCGTCGAGATATTTAAGTTTTTGGAATCTCGAAGAACTGGCAAAGTATTAAAATGCACTGCTAAATGAAAGAGAAGATGCATTAACACTAAATCGAGTCGATTTTTAAGTAAGCATTTTCGGCAACTTATGGATTATGAAGAAGAAAATTAATTTGAATCTGTAGAGAAAGTCTCGTTTGTTCACAAGACATTTTTTTTATTTGTCAACATACTTAAGTTAACACACTTATTTCTTTCCCTGCAATACATGGTAATGTATAGGGAAAGTATTGGAATCATGCCGAAAATCGCAACTCGAGTTTTCGACGGATCTACACGTTTCGAGACCTCTAGAATACGAAAAAACTATTTTTAGCGTGACGTCTGTGTGTGTGTGTGTGTGTGTCTGTCTGTCTGTGTGTCTGTGCAATGTATGCATTCAATCTAACTCAAAACCTTATGCACCGAATTTCATAAAATTTGGTAGGTATGACCCTGGCGCTGATTAGATTTTGGTATTAATCAGAAAAGAACAGACTGCTTTTTTTTTACGAAATGGCCTGTAAAAATGTCATGTATCCACTCTAACTAAAATACTAATTGACCAAATTTCACAAAATTTGGTAGATAAGTTACTTGTGGGATACTATGGTGCTGATTAGATTTTGGTACGATTTGGAAAAAAAATAATCTGCCTTTTTTTTTCAAAATGGCCTGCAAAAATCATTAAAATCTAAAATAAAAAACTACGTATGCTCAAATATATCCATTAAATGCTTGTTTCATACGTAATTTTAAACGAAGATAATAAGACCAACCCTATTACACTAGGACTAGCCGTTCTTGAGATATTTTAGTTTTTTTAGTATTTTCTCTACGTCACCTTTGAAAATAAGTCCATTTACCGAATGAGAACGAAAATTGCATTAAAAGTGAATTAAATTTAATTAAAATAAAGAGAACGTGGATATAAGTCTGCAGGGAAAGTCATGTGCTGCCCACGTCAGATTTTTTTTATTACCGAAAGAATGGGTTCTAAACAATGAAGAGTTGCCCTTCATAGGATCTCTATTAATCATAAGCCTCTCACATTTGTTGATTAGCTACTTGATTGTACTACTTGATCGTGCCAAATTAACTACTTGATCGTACCGAATACCTTTTAAAGCGCACAATTTATTCGAGAATTTTTCCATCGGTAGACATAATGGAAAATACCTTATCCCCACATGATTTTACAAGCAACTTTGTTGCCCCAACAGGGAATCGAACCACGGTATTGGCGTCCATGAACGCCAATATCTGCTTACGTCCATGGATGCCAATGCTAAAGGGGATCGAACTGTTTGGGAAAAGGTATATCAAATACTTGTCTTTTTGGGAGGTTCCTCGTTTGGGATGGACTCTGTTCCACCCGTAAGCAAAAGGTTAATGCACTTTTACGAAACTGCATATCTGGATTTGTTATCAAAAAATCTAAAACTAGATAGGATTGTTTTAAACTCGAGCAAAAATTTCGAAATTTATTCGATATTATTTTTATCATGGCAGCATAGGACCAAATTTAACATAATCATGCATAAAAGAGTTTATTTATGGCTCAATGATCACGAAACTTCAGAGTTCATTATTGTGACAAATAGCCACGATACAATTCTTCGTTCGTGACGTTATTAGCCCCCTCGGGGGGGGGGGGGTCAAGTTATCCCCCCGGAGTGCATTATCAAGTATGGTATCAATCGAAATTTTTTTCAAGCCATTTTAAGTAAATGGTAACACACTATAATTGTAATCATTTAGACCCGTGACATCGATTGTTCAAACTTTTTCTTGTAAAATTGAAAGAAAACAGCTATTAAAAATCCGATTTTGGTATGAAAAAGTCGAGTTGAGCCATATTCCAATTAATTCTCTTGTGGGATTGTATGACAAATTTCTGTATTTTGTATTTTCCGTTTTTACTGAAAGCTGTCACATGATCATAATGTGCATGCAATGATATTCTACCTTAATTAAAGCATTTCTTAAATAGAAATATCTCAAGAACTAGCCGTTCTTGATTGGGTAATTTTAATTTTCTCGCATTTTTGCTACGCCGCCTTTGAAAATGCGTCCAGTAACCAAATCAAAATGAAAATTGAATTAAAAGAGCAAATTTAGTGTCATTTTAAATTATTATGGGTGTTATTTTGTGATTAAACTAAATTTAATGAATTGCTGAAGAAATAAAGAGAAAATTAATTTCAGTCTGTAGGAAAAGTAATGTGCTGCCCACATCAGATTTTTTATTAACTCTCGCAATATATATCTTAAGATCATTTCTGCATAGATCTGAATAGGTACAAACCCTTAAATTCCCCTTACCAACGTCATGATACTCTTGAAACTGAAAAAGAAAATAAACTTTGAAATAAATGCTACTCACAAAGAACGCTAACTATCACTCTAAGCAATTCAACGGCTGCACTGCCAACAAGAAATGACCGATAACTCAGCGCGAAACTGGAATTCCTTGCCATCCGCCTCTTCTGGGGATCGGATCCTAACTCAGTTATCAGTTGATTCCTTTTTGCGGACTGTTCTTCGGCATCTTCGGCTGCCGATATTTTTTTTTTCCTTTTTCCTTTTCCGTGGGACATTCTGCGGAATGTGAGAAAATTTTCCGGATCAGCGAACGGAGTTTTCAGAAAACTCTCCGGAGAACAACAAAGGGAAAGTTTTCTGCGAATGGTGATGGAACAGAAGTACACAGACAATTCTTCGAGTACGTTTGAAATAGAAGAATGTTGGAAGAATATCGTATGAATGGGTAAAACAAGAGGAAATAGTTGGTCCATGTTGAAGTGTAAAGTTTTTGATTATGCATTGTAGTATGATATTACTTTCACTGTAATAGGTACATGGAGTATGTGTAGGGAAAGTTCGATGAACGAGTTTTGACTTCATATTTTGAGGATGTTTGGTACAGATCAATCATTCAATTTACCCATTACCAAGCTGAGAACGATATATAGCAAGAATTGGTTCAAACATTATTCAAATACAATTCGGTATGATAATGAAGGGAATAGGTAAGAGAAACCTTCTTAATATTAGCGCGATACATGAAGAAACCCATGTTGACAACACTTTATGGCTAAAATAGCAGTAAAATGGTTAGATTTCATATATAGCCTTTGTAAACAGGTTACAAACGTAGCCGTTTTATGATTAAATTTAGCCATATTTGGATTTAAATGTTCCAAAATTGTCATTTCATAGCTAGATGTAGCACTAAGTTCGGAACACTAACTTTTCGAATTTCGTTTGCAAATCCTGCCCTATTAGGACGTTGAATAAAAGCAATAAAATGCCCAATTCCGCATCCCTCACCACCTATGAATCATAATTTCATGGCCATTGTCACTCATCAGATAATCAGCAAACTTATTCTTTAAAGCAATAGATTTATAAATTTTCTGGTTGATGTATTTAGTGCGAACCAACAAAAATGCATGGCATTATTGCATCCCTGTTTACAGTTAACAAAATTCCGCAAATAAATTTGTTATAAATATATTCCTTAAGGAGAAAATCATATTACATGCATTCACAAATACAGACCGACAGACGGACAGAATGCTCTAAAATGTAATGTTTCGTAATCAACGCCCCCTCAAATTGTCTAGACTTTCAGTCGAGCTGATATGTGTTTTTGACATGTTAACGACGTTTACTTTCGTCGAATAAAATAAAAAATATGATGTGGGTGGCACATGACTTTCCCTACAGATTAAAATTCATTTTCTTTTTCATATTTCATTAAATCGAATTTTATTGCTCAAATTTATATGGATAGTTATCAGAAATTATACCCATTTTGCAGTTTTAATTTTTTATTTGACAACTTTACACATTTTAAAATACCGCCAGGCCCCCAAAATTCCAAAACATTTAAATATTTCGATATCGATTCTTCCTAGAGTAATGGAGTTAATTTTACGCGTTTTGCCGTTAAACATTGCGTATAACACAAATTGAATTAGTACATTTAAGCGTATTTGATTTTTTATTTTAAATTTTAAAAAATTTTGTGAATCACTTAAAAAAACCTGTTCTATTTTTTCGAATCAAAAGGAAAGCTAATCAGCAGCAGTTAACTCACATGTAACTGAACTACTAAATTTTAAGAAATTTCTTCGAATAGCAACAGTGAAAAACTAACAACAGTTAACAACAGTAAAAAACTACTCCAGCCCTCAACATTTCAAAAAAAAAAAAAAAATCTCGAGAATGCTCCATCTTAGAGTTATAGAACTGGTCTTATTCATTTTCTTTTGAAGATTACATATACAGCAAGCATTTAATCAATATCTCTGAGTATTATTTATTTATTTGCTCTATTATACAGAACGGAGCAAGTCCAATTACAATGATCACATTAAAAATAGAAAATATAATCATAGATCATAACACAATCTTCAAGCAAGCATGGCAAAAACATTTCCAACATACAAAACAAATCGATATCATTAAAGCTTAAATTGTATAAGGTTGAAGACCCAGACCGTCCGACTCATCCTGAGGACTTGAGTATCAAATTGTATAAGGTGTAATATTTGATTTTTAATTTCTGAATTAGACGATTTTTTCTTGCTATTTCGTAAAAAAAGACAAGCTCTGTTTTTCCGAATCGTACCAAAATCTTATCAGCACCAGGGTAACCCACAAATGACTCACCTGCCAAATTTTGCAATATTTCATTGAGTAGTTTGTATCTAGAGTGGATACATACATTGCACAGACACACAAACACATACAAACACGCAAATGCATACAAACACACACAAATACATACACACAAACACACACATACACACAAATACATACAACCACACACAAACACACACCCGGCCGTCCAAATAGATGCTCTATGTCTTCGGATGAGTCGGACGGTCTGGGTCTTCAACACAGATACGCACATAAACAGAAATACATACAAGCACACACATAAACAGAAATACATACAAACACACACATACACAGAAACACACACAAACACACACATATATATGCAAATACACACATACACACAAACAGACAAATACATACAAACACAAACATACACTTACACACACACAAACAAGTGGACTGGGCCTTCAACACACACAAACAGACGTCACGCTTAATATCATCTTTTGGGTTCTAGGGTGCCTGAAAAGTGTTGATCCGTCACAAAACTCGAATTTCGACTCGATACCATACTTTTTCTGTACATTGCCATGTATTGTAGGGAAAGTCAAAAGTATGAAACAAAATGACATTTGGAAATTTCGTAACGATCCTTCAGATACATGTCAAAATTACTCTATCATTTATACTTATAAGATGAATTTTATCTCGACACGTAAAACAAATTGATTTTATTACATGATCGTGCAGAAGATAGTTCGTGACCATAGCTTATGATACTTGGCTACTTCTGCTATGTTAGAGTTTTTGAATCTCGAATATCCATCAACTAGAAATCGATAATTGCAGTTGGGGCAATTCGTTCGATTAATCTATATATATTATTACGACGTATTCTCCTAAATCGTGCGTCCGAATTTCTGAATAACTTCCGTTTTTATTAAAAAGGTCATTAAGCGTAAACCGGAGCAAACAGGAACAATAGACGGCTAATAACTCTTTAGACATCATATGAGATCACAAAGCAACTGTCAGATACAGCAAAACAGCAGTCCGACGTTAGCTCTCTACGATGACTCGCTTATATATTTTCCATTGAAATCTCTAGAAAGTGAATGCAAAATATAAAATTCTCGAGATAGTGAGAGAAGTCGAGTAGTTTATACAACTCTCTAACAGTCGCCAAGTTGGCGGTATTCCGCCAAATTTGGCCCCAAGGTCACAAAACAGTTAACAAGGTTTAGAAGCCCGGGCCATCCAGTAAGAGCGATGGTTGCCTGAAAATGTGTGTTTTCCTCGTTGAGAAGCAAGGGGCTGTGAAGCATTTTAGACTTTCGTAACAATATATTATGCGTAGATATAGAGGTACGTTGCTCATAAAAAATTGCATTAGTTAAATTGTTATAACATAAAGGTAAAGAGAAACTATTTCCAATGTTTAGAAAATTCAGCAAAAATTTTATTTACTTAGTTAAATTATATTGTTTGGCACATGAAGTTATAAAATTATATTGTTGGATGCTATGGAGTTATTGGTATTTAAAAAAAATTAAGAAATGAGACAGAAGAAAATATTGAAAACACTGCCAGCCAAAGAAAAAATTCAATTAAATTGTTATTTTCAATAGGCCTATCGTCAAAATTTCCAGAGATGCGCAGATGTTCGGACGGATATATCTAATAAACTATCATCGAAACTTTTCAAAATAATTGCTCTTTCACCAAGTAAAACAAACTTAATAGCATGGATTTTATTTCATTTTCGGATATTTTTATTTTGTTGTGTTAAGTTTCTAAAAGTGTTCAGATTCACAGGAAATGACAGACAACTTTAACGCCTGGAGGAAGATATTACCCCGTTCACTCATACCCCAATCCGTTCTTGGTTCATACTCAGAGTTTGCCTATTGGGGCGTGGATCAATTTAGGATCGCGCTCCCACTGCAGATAACAGAATCCATGAGCATGTTTTGAGTTTTTAATGCGATTCTCTATATAGAAATCCCGCCGATACCCCCAATTACAGATTAGAAGAGGGATCCCCATGACAGACTCTCGCCTTATACTGATATTAAAGAAGGTTCCAGACACAAATTTCTGCACCAAATTACATCCGAAACGTTCCATTTGTTCTTGATATATCGTCTCCACCGACCCACAGACACGCACATCACCTCAAAAACGTTCGATCTTTGTTCAGAGATGCATAAAACGTGCTCTTACGTCGAAAACCCGAATTCAAATTTTGAGCTTCATCCCTATACATTGTACTATGTATATCGGGAAACGTTATCATAGTCCCTTACTTCCATGATCGTAATGTTGAAAACCTTGACACCATATGAAAACTATCTACTACGTAAGTTGTTTTCGTGTTTCATCAAATATGGAAGAAGTAATCAAGTATTATACTTCGCACAAAGATAACTTGACAACAAAGAGGGATAAAGAACATCCAGATTTCGCATAGTCCACAACATGAAACACCACAGATGGATTTCTTATAACATCACGTTTAAGGTAAACGACACACACCTAAGACTCCTATGTAGAGAGTTTGCGCATCCGCTATATTGTATCGTACTTATCCAGTGGTTTCTATTTCGCCGTGACTGGATGTCGTGCATTGTAGGATAAATTCGCAATAAAATGGAAGGATATTCGGCAGTAAATTGCTCTAATAAATCAAAAAAAGGAGTACGAATGTTTAGATTCTTAAATGAACAAGAACGAAGAAAAATGTATAAATTGTAGAAGAGATGAATGCCAGAATATTGATTATTGTCGAAGTCGACGATAAGTGCGCCAAAACAAGTGCGTTCCAGTGAGGTGAACAACGGAATTGTGTAAATACACATACATAATTGTGTAAATATACATGCATTATATATATACATAAACATACATACACACACTGCAAAGTCCACTTTGAAAAAAAAGCTTTGATTTTGGTCACAGTAGCTCAACGGTGGAGCTTCGGTCAGTTCGAAGATTCAGGGTTTGATTCCCGATTAGGCCAGCAAGGTTCTTTACAACACACACATACACACATACATACATACATGCACATTCACACAAACACACACATACGTATATACACACTTACACACGCACATACGCACACATGCATACACACACATGCATATACACACACATGCATACACGCATACATCCACACATGCATGCATACATGCATACACACATACACCCACATACACACACACACATACGCATATACACACATACACACACATACATGCACACTCACATGCACATGCATTTACACACACACATATACACATGCATGCGCATACACACATACATATACACATACACACACCTACATATACACATACATATACACACACATATATACACACATGCACATACACATACACTCACATATATACACACATGCACATACATATATATATACACATACACACGTATACATATATACAAACACACACACATATATATATCTGCGATGACCCTTGTCAATTTTTCCCATCAAGTTTTTTTTTCCCTCTATTCTTCTGATGATGATGCAGAAGCCACCAACCATCGTCAGTCATCGTCCTACGAAACTTCGGGACCATTTATTGTTGATTCGCTCTAGAACAGCTGCCACTGACACTAGAGTGTATTTTTAGAAATGGTAATGGTCTTTTCCTGTCGATAGACACGAACTCGTATGTTTAAAGGAGTACACAAAAAATAAGATCACTGTATTACTGATTAAGTTACCAATC